>SKCR01027664.1:0-362114 GCA_019454045.1 Zanthoxylum bungeanum | reverse complement strand
CCTTGATATTCTCTGCTTGGAGGAAACTGATTCGACTATGTATAAACAGACTATATTGGATATCAATTCGAGAAAATAGCAAGAAGCCATGAAATCTGAAATGGATTCTATGTTAGTGTTCCTAAAACATGCCACAAGATCTCTAAGAGTGATTCGTGTGTGAATAAAAGAGGAGTTGCGTAAATACTCACAAAGATTGGTAGAGATTCAAAACTTTCAAGGATGTAATGGAAGTTCCAAGCCTTCAAGTTGAATTCCAAACTCTAGGATTAGTTTCTCTATCACCTCATTTTGACTCCTTAATGTGGTAGCAAGTAGAAATTTTGCAATAAAAATTCCATGGAGAGAGCTTGAAGTTTCGGCCATGGCATGTTGGGAGAGAAGATAGAGTTTTTTTTTTTTTTCAAAAGCTATGACCAAGTCAACTCACAAAAGTGTGTATATGCTTTCCAAAAGCAAAAGCAAAATTGTGTTGAAAAGAAATGCATTAAATGCATTCACCCACTTCCATCAATTAGAATGACTAGTGATGTAAGTTGGTGGGCCCCATTTTAAATTCAAAATTCAAGTGGGCTTGCACAACACACTTCGGGCTCGGGTTCGTTTAATCTGATTAAACGAATTTTCCGTTGCGACGTAATTAAATCCAATTTTAATTAAATAATAATGCATCGCAAAATTATTACAAAAGTCGCTTGCAAATTAATTCGTTCGCATGAATTAAAATCCAATTTTAATTCCGCATTGAAATCTAATTTCAATTAATATATCTATATATTATTTTAGCCCAATTAAATAAATTAAATAGAGAAATCCAATTTCAGTTTTAAATTTATTTTACCGATTAATTCCAAATTAATCGCGTTCTCTCCTCTCAACGAATTTAATCCAAGATAAATTCTCGACGCAATTAATCTCATATTAATTCTCTCTCTCTTAATTATTCCCAGATTAATTCTTACCGTAATTAATCCCAGATTATTTTTCTCTCTCATAATTAATCCCAGATTAATTCTGTTCGAGTCAAATCTCATCGGTGAATCTTTGGGAAGCGACCTAAGAGATCCCTTGATATGTTGGCAGTAAATACGGTCATCAGACTATCTGAACACGTGCGTACCCGGTACCACGTTCTTACCAATTTATAAGACATGGTTGGCTTCTAGCAAAGCACCGTGCCTACCCAATTCTCCAGAAATATTCTTTAAAGGAATATATAATATTTATCAGGCATAATATACTAAGTATTGCGTATAACGATCCAGTATCGGATGTCACATGCTAGGTCTGGGGCTGGAATTGTGTCTGTCCCATACGAAGCATATATCGGATCATTGGCAACTAGTCTCTATAATCGGATAATCATGTCCTAGTCATATTTTCCCGATGACTGCAGTACTTAAGAGTACCAGTTCTGTATCCATGCGTGATCATCATCTCCATATGACTGAAGTCATACTTCCATCTTGACATCACACCCAGTACACTACGATTCTCAGTATACCCAGAAGAGGCGTACACAGAACCTGTTAAAGCCTCGGACGAAGAAAACCAAAGTATACTGATTGTCGCAAGTATTAGCGATGCAAGTCTCAGGTTAAAACCAAATACACCTACCCTGATTCGGATTCCCAAAGACATATAGTCATACTACCAATGGGATTCCGAGGGGGTCTATCAAGAGCGAAACTGTTCATGTACCATCGGTAAACAGAACCTCCTATAACACTTGCATAAGTATCCTATACTTAAATATATGAGAACTATGTCGTTAAGCTTCCATAACGCGCACAAGTGTAATACTAGCCTATTCCGTATTATCGATGTCCAGTCTTGATAATACTACGACTAGAGATATTTAATGATTAAACCTTTCGTGGATTAATACTGTCTCATATCTTATTAATTCTGTATTAATCATATGGACTTTTATCATTTATATATCCAGGTAATCTAATTATAAATGATAAAAGAGCAATTTTTTTTTCACATAGTTAATTTTATACAAGAACACCATGTCATTTACAAAATAGTGATGCTATGGGTCATAATTGTCCAACAATCTCCCACTTGGCCTATAGCCAATCACTCAAGTGTCCAACACTTGAACTATGTATGGGTCACCCATGCTTATGCTGAGATATCGCTTTCGTCAGCGGATATGCAAGGTCATCATCTGAAACGATCTTTTGATCTTGACATCACCACGATGTATTATCTCACAGATCAGATGAAATCGTCGAAGTACATACTTGGATCAATGATGGACCATAATTCCTTAGCCTGTGACGTAGCCCAGCTCAGCTACTAACAGAACTATTCCTAATCCAATTAGGAATTTTATAGATCCAAAAATGCTTCTTTTTTTACCTCAGATGCAGCAATGTATTCCGCTTTTGTTGTTGAATCGGCAACAATATCTTGCTTGGAAGGTTTCCAGCTCACTGTTCCGTCGTTCAAACAAAATATGTACCCTTTTTGCGACTTACAGTCGTCTTTATCGGTTTGGAAACTTGCATCGGTGAACCTAGTCACCTCAAGTTCTCCATCTCCATAGATTAAGAAAGCATCCTTAGTTCGTCTAAGATACTTAAGGATGTTCTTAACATCAATCCAGTGACCATCACCTGGATCGCCCTGATTGTGACTCCACATGCTCAAAGCATATGAGACACCAGGTCGCGTATATGTATTTCAATGTACGAGTTCTCGGAGAGTGCCAACAACTTTTAGATCTATCCCAGTAGATCCTTATTTCTAGAATAAAGGTTTCATCTCCCAAGTATTCCATGATGAATTTTAATGAAAGCTAAGCTTTCACCGATTGTTAACATGGGAATGTATTTTCCAAGAAATAATACATCATCAATCTATAGGACATCCAATGTTAACCTTCTTATATACACAAGACTCACCTTCGTTTTGAATGAAACCATATTCCATTATGATCTCATCAAAACGTCAGTTCCAAGAACACAATGCTTGCTTCAATCCAAGAATGGATCGAATTAATTGCAAACCTTGTTTGCATGTTTTTGTATGAAAAAATCGTCAGGATGTTGTATGCAAACATCCTCCAAAAGGTTTCTTTTTAAGGAAATCGGTTTTGACATTCAGCTGTCATATTTCATAAACAAAATATGCAGCAATAGCAAGCATTATCCGAATGTATTTAATCATGGCAACAGGTAAAAGGTTTCATCGTAATCAACACCATGTTGATGATGATACCCTTTCGCTACAAGCCTAGCTTTGTACGTTTGTATGTTGCCATCAATGTTTGTCTTCACCGTGAAGACTCATTTGCTACTGATGAGTGGTAAATCTATCACTATTTCACTCTCATTTAACATAATATTTTGTATAGTTTCTTGAGTTTTGTGAATATTTTGATGTGTTTTGTGTTATTTTGTAGATAAATAAAGTTTCAGGACATTCTGGAGGTGATTTGGAGCAAAACAGTGAAAATTGGCAAAATGGGCATTTTGGTAATTTGGGCGCGTCGCGACGCTCAAGACTTTGGCGTCGCGACGCCTAACATGCGCCGAACAGTGCTAACGTGCGCCGGGTCCACAAATCAAAATCTGAGAAAAGTTTGACTTTGCTAACGTGCACCGTGCCACGTGTCATCATCCTACGGTGCCGACAGTCACCATCTCCACGTGTCACTCCACCTGTCAGCCACGTCATCATCCACATCATCAGTTGACCGAGTCAACATGCCACCTCACCGCCACATCATCATCAGCCAATCAGGAAGTGCCACGTGTCACGATTCTATGGTGCCGACAGTCAAATTGCCACGTGTCGCCACGTCAGCATCAATTATTGGCTCTCTTATCCCTATCTGACACGTGGCGGATAAGAATCTAGCCGACCAATCAGAAACCGCCACGTGTCACAATAATTGAGTCCCAACCACCTTGCCACGTGTCACCTTATCACCTTATCCAGAATCTTCAACAGACGAACCAAAAGCTGCCACGTCGACCAAACGGGCTTCGCGACGCGCGACCCTTACTGATGCCTATAGATAGAGCGCGAAATTCCAGTTTCAGTTGTACCACTTTCTCTCATCTTTTTAATGTAAAGAGGGAGTTTCTCTCTCTAGTTTCTTTTAGTTTTTAGTTTTTAGTTTTGTAATTAATTTTAATTACGTTTTGTAATAATAGTAATTTACTTTTTTACTTTTTACAGTTTTTACTTTTCACCATGAGGAGGTAACTTCCCCAGCTAGGTGAAAGGTAATTCTTTTACTATTTCTATTTAGATTGATCTCCCTTAAATATAATATATTCACTATTTAAAATATTGACTTAAAAAGGATACCGCCAGATTGGTCGGTTGGTAATTCATTTTAATCTGGTTTAAACCTGACTGATCAAGGATACCGCCAGATTGGTCGGTTGGTAATTAAATTTTCTTACCGCCTATATGGCAGATTTATTTTGGTTCCGCCTTAATGGCTGGTTGAACTTAATTTGACTTAATCAGGATACCGCCTATATGGCTGGTTGGTAATGTTATCACAAGTTTATATATTATATTATGAGAGATATCTAAATTAGTAGTAGTAAAAGTAATTCCTTTTACCTTAGCATTTTATTTTATTGTAATTTACTTTTCAGTATTTACTTTACCGCATTTTTACTTTATGTCTTTTATTTTCAAGTTTTTACTAGCCCTAGTTATGTGTTGTAACTAAATTAGTTATCTGGGGTTGTGATGACTTTTAATATCACCGGTTTATAAGGGGTTAGATTATAGTTCGGGTAATATAAAGATTATTTATTGAGTCTTAATCTTAATGCTTTTTCATTAACTGGCCATTTATAAAATTGAACTGGGAAACTTAAAATGAACTAGACATAGGATTTTAAGTTTAAGACCTTAGACTCAATAGCCCACGATCTTCCTTAAGAATAGATAACCCTTTAATAGATTTCCTTACAGGATAGACATATACCTGTCGGGCGGGGGTAGCCATAATTGGAACTTAAACTTAATGAATCCAGATAATTTGGTTGACATAGACATATGGTTCAATTGGGTTAAACTGGGTATTTGTGTCTGACCATCGACAGAGGCTTACACATAATTTAGTGTTCCAGGTTAATAAATCAATATATTACCAACTTTAAGATAACCACTTCATCTTTTAAATGATATTGGAAGAAATCACAACCCTAGATAGTTTTTTAATATTGAATTTTCTTAAAACCTACTTTCGAATAATTTTATTTACTTGTTTTTAAAATTTAGAATCGTCACCATTTCAAATCAATCAAACAACCTGTTAGATACTAGTAATCATTTAACCTCATAAAATTAATAGATTAGATATTAAGTCCTCGTGGGATCGATATTTTTATACTACTTGAACGATACGTGCGCTTGCGTTATACATGTGTGTTTATGCCGGTCAGCTACCAATAGGCACAATGCCTTCTGGTACATCAACCAGTGTCCAAACTTGGTTGGTATACATGGAATCCATTTCGGACTTCATGGCACCTTGCCATAGAGCGGAGTCGATACCTTGTATCGTTTCCTCATATGTGGTGGATTCATCTTCCCTAGTAAGATTAATATCTACATGAGGTGAGATCAGAAACCCATACCTCTTCGATTGTTTCCTGACTCTCTCCGACCTACGCGGTCCTTGTGTATTAGAAGATTGTCGAACAGTCTCATCCCTGATGAACTGTTCGTGTTTCATTAAGGAATCAGTGCCAGGAATAGTATCACTCCGATTTTCATCGAGTTCTACCTTCCTCCCACTTACCACTGCATTTAGGAATTCCTCTAAGGAAAACCGCATGGAGAGTAACAAATATCTTATTCTTTTTTTTTGTAGAAGTAATATCCTTTGGTTTCCCTAGGATAACCTACAAAAAATGCACTTATCCGATTTGGGTTCTAGTTTGGTACCATCCAAGCGTTTAACATGCCCAGTATCCCAAATCATCAGGAATGTGAAACCCAGGTTCTTTCATGTCCATATTTCATACGGAGTCTGTTCAACAGACTTTGACGGAACCTTATTCAAAATAAGTATTGCACTGTTCAAATGCGTATCCCTAGAAGGAAATTGATAGCTCAGAGCGACTCATCCTTAACCTTACTATGTCCAACAAAGTTTGGTTTATCCGTTCGGACACACCACTCAATTGAGGTATTCCGGGAGGAGTTTACTGTGAAATAATATTATACTCTTTCAAGTAATCGAGAAACTTATTGCTTAAGTATTTCCACCACGGTCTAATCGTGTTGTTTTAATACTTTTACCGGTCTATTTTTCTACTTCGTGTCGAAACTCTTTGAATATATCAAAAGTTTCCATAATCCCTTTCAGAAGCTCTGGCTATGCGTCCTTGAGCATAGCCATTAACTCTCAAAGAGTTTTCTCTTGGTTCATGATGAACCCGCCCCAACATTCAGGCAGAGACTGTAAGATCAAATCTATGAAAGTCTCGGCCTCGTAGGTAAAACCCAGCTAACATAGCTGTTTGATGTCAGCAATCATCTGTGACACCTAGTGCTCGACAGATGTACCCTCTGACATACGCGAGTGAAAGAGCATCTTTTGCAATTCGTACTTCTAAGATCTAAGGTTAGATCTATGAAGATCCTTTGGTTTCAACATCATACTATAAGGATCTAATCATTTGTTCTGACGAAGAAATTGAGGAGTCATTGCGGCAAGCATGACAGATTGAGCACTAAAATTATCATCACGATGAGTCTTCCTAAGCTCATGCTCTACTATTTGCTCAACTCCGGGCTCATGCCCGAGAGGTTTCTCTATCCAATAGAGTAACTTCTCAGCTTCCAGAACTATCCTGAGATTCAATTTCCAATCTGAAAATTTACGCCGTTAAAGATATTTTCACCCATGATTATGTCCGTAACGTTAATCTTTCCAGCCATCTTGATTGCTATAGTCCAACTATTCAATCAACGATTTTGGGTACACTCAAAATGTAATGATTACTATAGTCCTACTATATAATCAACTACAAGTGGAGTAATGTGTTGTACAGTCTAACTGTTCAAAGAAAACAATATTCAATATTAGTCCAACTAATATATTTATAACAATGATAAATTAAAATAAAAGAGCGCGTATTGGTAAGTATTTAAATGAAATTACAAATTTAGTACTAGCCTCCCACTATTTTTCGGTGAGCCTCTAACCCTCTGTGGAGTACTCGGGAAACCTAGTTTCCTAGTGGGCTAGAATCCAGTTAAATAGCACACAACCTTGACTTTGGCCAACAAGCTGTATGAAACTTAACTAGGTAGATCTCTAAGATAAATTGGATCTCATCCAATTCCTAGATCCAGTAGGTGGATCTCTAATAAGATAAATTATTACGAAAGTCGCTCGCAAATTAATTCGTTAGCACGAATTAAAATCCAATTTTAATTCTGCATTGAAATCCAATTTCAATTAATATATCTAATTTACTATTTTAGCCAAATTAATTAAATTAAATAGAGAAATCCAATTTCACTATTAAATTTATTTTACCGATTAATTCCAAATTAATCGCGTTCTCTCCTCTCGACGAATTTAATCCCAGATAAATTCTTGACGCAATTAATCCCAGAATAATTCTCTCTCTGTTAATTAATCCCAGATTAATTTTCTCTCTCATAATTAATCCCAGATTAATTCTGTTTTAGTCAAATCTCATCGGTGAATCTTTGGGAAGCGATCCAAGAGATCCCTAGATATGTTCGCAGTAAATACGGTCATCGGGCTATCCGAACACGTGCATACCCGGTACCATGTTCTTACCGATTTACAAGACATGGTTGGCTTCTAGCAAATCACGGTGCCTACCCAATTCTCCAGAAATATTCTTTAAAGGAATATATAAGCTTTATCAGGCATAATATACTAAGTATTGCGTATAAAGATCCAGTATCAGATGTCACATGTTAGGCCTGGGGCTGGAATTGTGTCTGCCCCTTACGAAGCATATATCGGATCACTAGCAACTAGTCTCTATAATCGGATAATCATGACCTAGTCATATTATCCCGATGACTACAGTACTTAAGAGTACCAGTTCCGTATCCCTGCATGATCATCATCTCCATATGACTGAAGTGATACTTCCATCTTGACATCACACCCAATACACTATGATTCTCAGTATACCCAGAAGAGGCGTACACAGAACCTGTTAAAGCCTCGGACGACCAAAACCAAAGTATACTGATTGCGCAAGTATTAGCGATGCAAGTCTCAAGTTAAGTCCAAATACACCTACCCTGATTCAGATTCCCATATACACATAGTCATACTACCAATGAGATTCTGAGGGGTCTATCCAGAGCGAAACTGTTCATGTACCATCGGTAAACAGAACCTCCTATTACACTTGCATAAGTATCATATACTTAAATATATGAGAATTATGTCGTTATCTTCCATAACGCGCATAAGTGTAATACTAGCCTATTCCGCATTATCGATGTCCAGTCTCGATAATACTACGACTAAGGATATTTAATGATTAAACCTTTCGTGGATTAATATTGTCTCATATCTTATTAATCTGGTATTAATCATATGGACTTTTATCATTTATATATCCAGGTAATCCAATTACAATGATAAAAGAGCAATTTCCTTTGTCACATAGTTAATTTTGTACAAGAACACCATGTCCTTTACAAAATAGTGATGTTATGGGTCATAATTGTCCAACATTCTATGCATGACAATCAAGTCTGGGACTTGGTTGAAATTCCTGAAGGAGTTAAACCTAATGGTTGTAAATGGGTTTATAAAAGGAAGCGAGGGCCCGATAGAAAGGTGGAAACCTTAAGGCCTGAATGATAGTAAAAGGTTACACTCAATGTCCCTCGATTGACTATGAGGAAACATTTTTACCAATAGTCATACTAAAAATCTATTATGATTCATTTAGCCATTACTGCATATCATGACTATGAGATATGGAAGATGAATGTGAAGACCACGTTCCTAGATGGATTCCTCGATGAGGATATCTATATGGAACAACAAGAAGGTTTCGTATCCAGTGAGACTTCAAACTTGATTTGTAGGCTCAATATATCTATTTATGGACTTAAACATGCATCCTGAAGCTGAAATCGTCATTTTGATGAGATAATTTGATTATCTGGATTCATCAAGAATGAGGAAGAACCTTGTGTTTATAAGAAAATTAATTAGAGTATGATAGTTTTTCTTGTATTGTATGTAGACGATATCCTTATCATTGGGAATGAAATAGGATTGATGAAAAGTGTGAAAGTCTACCTTTGTAAGAACTTCTCCATGAAAGACATGGGTAAAACATCTTATGTACTAGGTAAAAGGTTCTACCGGGATATAGTAAAGAAGCTTATAGGATTGATAAAATGTTAGAAAGATATGGTTTTACGAACTGCAAGGCAGTAAATATACCATTTCGATATGTCATACGTCTTTCTAAGAAAATATCACCTCAGTCTGAGGAATAGAGAGTTAGAATGTCTAACTTGTCATATGCTTCTTGTATTGAAAGAATTATGTATGCTACGTTATGTATAAGACCCGATATCGGTTTTGGTGTTATTGTTACTAGCTGATATCAATCTCATCTGGGTAATGATCATTGGAAGCCGTGAAACATATCTTGAAATATCTTAAGGGTATTAAGGATAAGTTTCTAATTTATGGAGAAAATAAGCTACAACTTAAGGGTTATATAGACTTCGATTTCCAGGGAGATTCGAATGATAGAAAGTCTATATCCGGATACATATTTATCCTTAATTACGGTGCGGCTAGTTGGCGATGTTCAAAGTAAGGCACTAAAGCTGATTCCTGAGGCGGAATTTATAGCGGCTTCAGAAGCTGCTAAAGAAGCTGTTTGGATTAGAAATTTTATCACTGAACTTGGCATTGTGCCTAGTATTATAGATCTGATCCCACTATATTGTGATGATAGCGAAGCCGTTGCGCAGACTAAAGAGCTAAGAGCACATTCCAAATCTAAACACGTCAAAAATAAATATCGCGTGATTAGAGAAATTATCGAACGAAAAGATATAATGGTATTGAAGGTTCAAGGACAAGAAAACATAGCAGACTTGCTTGCAAATACCTTACCTCAAAAGTTATTCGATATGCATGTGGATGAGATGTGACTTCAATACCATCCAGATTGACACTAAGCAAATGAGAGTTTGTTGGAGTTGGTTCTTGGAATGTCAATCTCAATAATGTATTGTATATTATATTTTATTATTTATTCATAAAATAACTATCATTTCAATCTTGTTAATGGTAATTATTATATCATAATGCATATTACTTTGATATATAAATAAGCTGAGAATGACATCGATCTTAGAATAGTCATGTAGTAATACTGAACATTGGGTGGTCTGACATTGGGATAGTATTACTATTATAAACTATTGTTAAAGTAAATATTTCTAGTCGTTGGTTTTGGAATATGGTCGAATTCCTATAACCTAGAAGACTAGCAAATGTCATATATTGGAATCAGAGTTCCAATGGTCTAACCTAATGGACCATGAGTAAGGGAAACTCGTATAGACATGAGGGTATTTATTGAAGCAAATTCTGAATGACTTATAGGTGATTCCTAATAGTTTGACGTACACTCCACTTTTAATAGGAATCTCCTCGAGTCAAGTAGCATATGTGATCATTTGGCTATAGGATAAATTTGATTATGTGTGTGATCCTCCACACTTTGATGCCATGTATGCCAAAGACCTTGCATGGTCTGACCGCTAGATGTTTGTTATGTTGGAGTTGGTGCTTGGAGTGCCAATCCGAATAATGTATTGTATATTTTATTATTTATTAATAAATTAACTATATTTTCATTTCATACCTTATTAATGGTATTGTCATTATGCATATTAGATTGATATATAGATATGCTGAGAATGACATCGACCTTAGAATAGTCATGTAGTAATACTGGACACTAGGTGGTTCGACATTGGGATAAGTATTACTAATGAAAATATTCTTAAAATAAATATTCCTAGTCGTTGGTTTTGGAATACGGTCGAATTCCTATAACCTAGAAGACTAGAACTTGCTGTATATTGGGATTGGAGTTCCAATGGTTTAACCCAATGGAATATGAGAAAATGAAACTCGTATAGATATGTGGGTATTTAGTGGAGTGAATATTCAATGACTCATAAGTGATTCCTAATGGTTGGAAGTACATAACACCGTCAATAGGAATCTCTTCGAGTCGAGTTGCATATGTGATCCTTTGACTATATGATAACATTGATTTTGTGTGAGATCCTACTATTGGAGTTTTCTAAACATCCCAAGATAATTAAACAAGCATGAAACATGTGTGAATAACAACGAGGAGTTGCGGAATACTCACATCGATCGGTTGAGCGACGCGACAACAAACAAAACTTGAATTTCTGCCTCTAACAGCTCACAGCAGTGAGCTTACTGCAGTCCTCCAAATTCGGCCATGGGTGAGCTCCAAACTTCATCAAACGATTCCCGGCTCATGGGTGGACTTCCCTATCACCTTCACATGTCTCTCGGAGTGCTAGCTCTTGATGATTTTTCTGCAAAATCATCGCATTTTGCTTCCCATTTTCTCCTTGGCTCACGGCAGTGGACTGCCAAACCAGTGAAGAAATTTGCCCACCATGGGCGTGAGATGAAGAGAAAAAGAGAGAAGAGAAAAAAAAATGAGTGTTGGCTGCCAAAAGTGTATCTAATACACATTTGTTAATTTCAAATTCATTTAGCATGAATTTGGCTTTTCAAAAGTCAAACCATTAAAGCCAACCACCAACATCAATCAATTAATCCATCAATCAATCAAATCAAGTGACAAGTTGTCACATCACTCAAAGTGACTAATGATTTGACGCTTGATGCGACTAGCGATTTGATGCTTGATTTGACTTGCGTGTCGCACTTGAATTCGAAATGCGAATGCACTCGCAAATAATCCCGGGCTCGGGTTCGCTAATTTCAAATTAACGAATTTTCCGTTGCGTCGTAATTAAATGATTACGCCTAGCGAAATCACTATTCACGTCGCTAACGAATTAATTCTAAATTAATTCGTTCGCCCGAATTAAAATCTAATTTTAATTTCGTGTCAAAATCCAATTTCGTTTAATATATCGAATATATTAATTTAATCGATTAATTCCAAATTAATCGTTATCTCTCTTTTTAATGATATTTTATCCCAGATAAAATATCTCCGCAATTAATCCCAGATTAATTTCTATCTCATCTAATTAATCACAGATTAATTAAAAGTACGAGTCATACGTCATCGGTGAATCTTCGGGAAGCGACCCATGAGATCCCGGATATGTTGGCAGTAAATTCGGTCGTCGGACTATCCGAACACGTAAGTACCTCGTACTACGTTTATACCGATTTACAAGACAAGGTTGGCTTCTAGCAAAGCATCATGCCTACCCCATTCTCCAGAAATATCCTTACAGGAATAAAGGATCTATATCAGGCGTAGCATACGTAATATCGTGTATGTCGATCCAGTATCGGATGATCACGTGCTAGGCCTGGGGCTGGAATTGTGTCTGCCCCGTATGAAGCACATGTCGGATGTCTGGTAACTAGTCTCTATAATCGGATAAACTTGATCTTGTCATTTTATCCCAATGACTGCAGTACTTAAGAGTACTAGTACCGTATCCTACGCGACCATCATCTCTATATGACTGGAGTGACACTTCCGTCTTGACATCACACCCAACACACTACGATTCTCAATATACCCAGCATAGGCGTACACAGAACATGTTAAAGCCCTGGATGACCGCAACCAAAGTATATTGATTGTCGCAAGTATTAGCGATGCAAGTCTCAGGTTAAGACCAAATACACCTACCCTTATTTCAGACTTCCATAGACGCATAGTCATACTACCAATGGAATTCCGAGGGGTCTATCCAGAGCGAAGCTGTTTCCCGTACCATCGGTAAAACACAACCTCCTATTACACTTGCATGAGTATCCTATACCCAAATATATGAGAACTATGTCGTTATGCCCTCACAACGCGCACAAGTGTAATACTAGTCTTTTACGTATTTATCGATGTCAAATCTCGATAATACTCTGACTAGGGATATTTAATGATTTATCCTTCGTGGATTGATATTGTCTCATATCATTCTCAATCCAGGAACAAATCACAGGGACCTCCTATCATTTATATATCTTGGTGATCTAATCACAAATGATAAGAGTGCAATCTCCTTTTTCACATAGTTAATTTGTACAACAACACCATGATCTATACAAATAGTGACGATATGGGTCATAATTGTCCAACACCGACACATTTTGATGTCATGTATGTCAGAAACCTTTCATGGTCTGGCCTCTAGATGTTCGTTGGGTGTTGACCGATGCACTCTTTAATCAAGTGCGAATCAAGATAGGATCTTTCGGCCCGTATGTGGTACCATAAGGGGTTTAGGTATCCATGTAAGTAAGTCAAGATTCTTAAAACTTTGGTCAGTTGTAAAGAATCGTGGACTTGTCGACATGAGATGTGCACATTGGAAATTTGACATTATATTATATGTTTCCTAATCACAACTAGGATAGCGTACGACGGAGGGATTGTTAAACATATGTGATTACCTCGACTTGTATAGTTCAGAAAGGTCGTTCGTGTTCTTCATGAATTCGGAGGTGGCTGAATTGTGTACATATTAGCTAGGCTTATATGACGAATTTGTCTGAACTTAGAGAGTCCCAATATAATGTGTACTCGTTGAGCACTTGGGTAGCCGATTAATTTTGATAAAAGATAATATTCGATATTATAATTATCAAATAAGATAATCAAGTGTTATTGGATAACATTGATTATTTACTTCACCTAATTGGATTAATTGGATTAATTCAATATTTACACAAGGGTTTTGTCCTAATTTCATAATTTTCTCTACCATTTGAGGATATTATGGTAATTACAAGTATGTAATTATAGATGTTTTTGGCTTGATTTAATTGGATTAAATCAAAATGGTAGACAAGGTGATTAGTCACATCTAATTATAAATATTTGGACAAATTAAATTAAGCCCACATTAAAATTGATTAAAACTTTTATTAATTAAAATTTCCTAAGTTTTGCTATAAATAGAAAGCTGGAGCAATAGTTTTAATCAAGCTTAAGAAGGCTAATACAAGCAATTCTGGAGAAATTAGCCTAGAGAAGAAAAGTGTTTAGAGAAGCTTTGGAAGATCTCTACAACATTCCAACAATGAGGAATCAAGATTGGATCTTGGAGTGAAGCTTGCTTGCATTGGAATCAAGATTGGGTCTTGGAGTCAAACTTGTTAATCCTTGGAAGTTCTTCAACCATTTCAATAAAGGAGAAGTAGATTGGATCTTGCATTAAGCTTACTAGGTAAATTTGAACTTCTTTTAAGTTATGTTCTTCATTAGTGAGTTTTATTAGTGAGACATATAATGATAAATTTGTATTAGATGTATGATTACATAGCTTGAAATTGAAATAAGGCTAATAGATTGTGTTAGGATGTTTTGAAAGTATATACACAATATGCTTGTTAATTAGGTCAAAGATGTCCTTTTGGACATGGAATAATTGTTGGGCGGATGTGTTGTAATTCATGCATAATTTATAAAATAACAATAATCAATAACAACTATCAAGTATGCTTTAATAAATCAAAGTCTTAAACAAACCTGAAATTAATTCGTGGATGAAGAAGAAAAGAATACCAAGTCGAGAGAATTTCGGTCCTTAAGAACTTATTAGCCCCGCTCAGTGCACTACATATCTTGTGGCTAATATTTCTCATAGGATTCTTGGCAACTTCTTGATTTAGGGCACTCCTTGAATCAAGAACACGAACTTGGATAAATGATGGAACTCTCTCTGTAGGGGTTATTTAGGGGGTTAGTCCGGTAACGCAGCGGAAGCGTGAAAGGTGTGAAAATCCGATTTTCAGATTTCAAAACTTTTTCTCGGATAAATTAAATAAACATATTTATTTAATATTCCAATAATCAAATTATGAAAATAAATTCAATAAAACATTTTTAAGTGAATTTACCGAAATACCCTTGCTTTGTATTTTGTCCGTTTTAGTCCGAAATTGATCCAATCAATTTTGAATGATTCTAAATCATTTCTAAGATGAACTTATGATGTTCAAAACATCAAAACACCAAAGCAACCAAAATCCCCAATTTTCCTATCTTGGCCGAATGCACCATTTGGTGCCCAAGTTGACCATTTGGTCATTTCATGCTTCAAAACTCATCCAAATGAAATCCAATCAACATGAAACTTTGCATGCATCATATACACACCCAAATGCTCAACATATATGAAAACCCCCAATTTGGAATTAGTTAAAAACCCTAATTTTTCAATTTCCTCAAATTGGACAAATTAGACCAAATACATTAAATCAATTACTTCAATCATCATTCTTCCATCCAATCCAAGTCTCAACACAATGAAACAACTCAAGATCAAATCTAGGTCATTTAAGAGTGGGTCAATAACTCTAGATTAGCAACATGGTTTCATAAACCTTAAAAGAATCCTTACAACTACAATAGTCAAAGTTTCTTCACCATACATGCTCAACACTTCTATCAAACTTCCACCAACAAAAACACAAAGAAATAAAGAAATAAATAATCTAAGAACATCACATGTTGAAGCCTTGAACCTAAGGAACATATTCCTCTCTAATAGTAAGTTGGAAAAACTTACTAAATTCCAAGCTATCTTTGATTTTGTCTTTCTTTTCTCAAGCTTCTTTGCCTTTCTTCAATGGAGTTTATTTTGATAAAGTGTATTAGGTTAAGTGTATCATGAAATGAAAATCAATTATACTTGTTTTCTTGGCCTTTGGCCGAAAATGGCTAAGACAAAAACAAGGAAATTAATTTCAATTTCATTTCAAATCATTTGGTCAACTTGGAAAAATATCTTATAAAAAACTTTATTAGATATTTATTTTGGTCAAAAAATGCAACTAATGTCATTTACTTTAAATATCCTAACATAAGATATTTATATTTTAATTAATTTAATCATTTAACAATTAAATAATTAATTAATTAATCAAATACAAATATATTAAATATATGTATAATATTTACATTAAATATTAAAAAACATATATTCATTTAGAAAAAAGTCAAATAACTCATTTTGACTATTAATTAATGTGTATTTAAATTAATCAAGTATTAAATGTAAATACACAATAATTAAGGAAATGACTATCTAGTCTCTTTAGCATGTATCTTGCGTTTAACCATTAAACGACTTTATAAATAATCAATATTATTTATTTATGTTGCTCTAGTGCTCAACGAGTATGTTTCATTATTGAGACTCTCTAGGTTCAGGTATATCCGTCACGAAATCAAATTTCGTGTCCATAATCTATCCACCCGTAGATTATGACGATCACGGATAATCTCGCTGAACCATACAGGTCGAGGTCATCGCAAATATATAATTCCTCCGTCACAGGTATCCGGATAAATCTCAGAGATATAGATGTAAACGTCAAATCTCTATCGGGATTATCCAGTCGACTATTCTATTAGCAATCTCAAAAGAATGTTTAGAACTAGCTTCTAAACTTTACCACGGGCCCATGGTTTTATCTGATTGCTAATCATATGGACTACCTATGCTCTGGTACACAGAACTGGCGGATCCTATCTTGATACACATAGGACACCCTGAGGATCTATCTACACCCAACGAACAGGCGGAGGTCTGATCTAAATAGATCGGTGACGTGACTGCCGTCTAAGTGTAGAAGATGTCTCATGTGCCCACAATGGCATCTCAAGTCTAAGAATCACAAGTGCTACTCAACCCAAGAAGATTCTTATTGACGCTGGTGTACCATCCATTAAGAATCTTCGGTGAGTCGTTCAGTGTTTATCCGCTATAAACACCTACACGTCTATACTAGTCTCCAAGACTAATGGTTCATTGAGAAACCATTGGAATCATATATTCCAGTATACGACATGTACCGGTCTCAACGGGTTTACTATACTGACCAAGTAGTGTAAACCTTGACCAGGAACTGTCTGAGAATGACAACGTCATGATACATCTCAATGTCCGTTGCGACGCTTTTGCAACTGTATCATGACTAATCATTCTAGGGTCATTACGTCTTTACCATATAGAAAATAGATTATATTATAGAAACTGCATATATTATTCATAATAATAATGTTTTACAGAAGTATTTAACAGAAATACAACCGGGAATTGGCGCTCTGAGCACCAACCCCAACAAAATCTCCCACTTGCTCTAGTGCCAATATCGATTGTATCTAATACCCATCGACTCCACGTGTTTATCAAACAACTTCGGAGGTATGGCCTTCGTCAGCGGGTCTGCTACATTATCTTCACTCGGTACCTTGCACACGACAATATCCCCTCGCGACACGATCTCTCGAATGATGTGGTACTTGCGTTCCACATGCTTCGACTTCTGATGCGCCCTCGGTTCCTTTGCTTGCGCAATGGCTCCAGTATTATCACAGTATAACGGAATCGCATTCTCGATACTTGGGACAACTCCCAATTCTGTGATAAAATTCTTTATCCACACAGCCTCTTTTGCAGCTTCAGAAGCTGCAATATATTTCGCCTCAGTGGTGGAATCAGCTGTCGATCCCTGTTTGGAACTCTTCCAACAAACTGCACCTCCGTTAAGGGTAAAGACAAATCCAGATGTAGACTTTCTATCATCGGGATCCGATTGGAAATCGGAGTCTGTATACCCATTAACTTGCAGTTCGTTTCCTCCATATATAATCAACTTATCCTTAGTACCTTTAAGATACTTTAGGATATGTTTAATGGCCATCCAATGGTCATTACCTGGATTGGACTGATATCGACTAGTTACGCTAACAGCGAAACTGATATCAGGCCTCGTACATAACATGGCATACATTATGCTACCCAAACACGAAGCATAAGGTTGGTTAGACATTCTAACCTTCTCATCTTCTGTTTGTGGACACATCTTCTTGGAAAGATGAATCCCATGTCTGAACGGTATGTTTGCTGTCTTACAGTTACCAAAGCTATACCGTTCCAAGATCTTATCTACGTACGTTGATTGGGATAACCCAATCAGCCTCCTTTGTCTATCTATAGAGTTTTATCCCTAAAACATAGGAAGCTTCTCCCAGGTCCTTCATGGAGAAATTCTTACAGAGGTACGCTTTGACGCTTTGCAACATACCTAAATCATTCCCAATGATTAGGATGTCATCAACATATAGGACTAAAAATACGACCATGCTCCCACTGGCCTTCTGATACACACAGGATTCTTCCGAATTCTTGAGAAAACCAGACGATCTAATAATCTCATCGAATCGAAGATTCCAACTTCGTGAAGCTTGTTTAAGTCCATAAATGGACTTCTTAAGCTTACATACCATACCCGAGGTTTCGCTGGATGTGAAACCTTCCGGCTGTTCCATATAGATTTCTTCATCAAGAAATCCATTTAGAAAAGCCGTTTTGACATCCATTTGCCAAATCTCGTAGTCATGATACGCAGCTATAGAAAGCAAAATCCGGATAGACTTAAGCATTGCTACCGGCGAAAAAGTTTCATCGTAGTCGACGCCAGGTCGCTGCGTGTAACCTTTTGCTACCAGTCGGGCCTTGTAAGTTTCAACCTTACCGTCAGGCCCGCGCTTCCTCTTGTAAACCCATTTACAACCGATAGGAACAATTCCTTCGGGAAGCGGAATCAAGTCCCAAACTTGATTTTCATGCATTGAGTCTATCTCGGATTTCATGGCACTTTGCCATTTCACGGAGTCGATGTCCAACATCGATTCTCTATAGGTGAAAGGATCTGTCTCTTCAACTAAGAGAACATCCAGACTCTTTTCTTGTATCAAATACAAGCGTTCAGGAGGTCTAGATACCCTTTCCGACCTACGGAGTGTGTGTGTTGAAGGTCCTTCATCTACTTGAACTTCAGGTTCCTCCGTTGGTTCGTTGTTTTCAGGTTGGACTTCATCAAGCTCAACCTGTCTATGATCACCACCTTCTGACAAAAATTCTACTTCTAGAAATTTTGCGAAGCGAGCTACGAACACATTTCGATGCTCGGTATCATAGAACAGATATCCCCTCGTGTTCGAGGGATATCCAACAAACCTAAACTTTTGCCCTCGAGGCGAAAGCTTACTTTGCTGAGTTACCCTGACATAGGCAGGACAACCCCAAACCTTAATATAATTAAGATTTGGTCTCCTACCGAACCATATCTGATACGGTGTCGTAGGAACAGCCTTTGAAGGAATCTTATTCAAAAGATGTGCGGCTGTTAAGAGACAGTAGCCCCATAAGTAATAGGGCAAATCTGTGAAACTCAACATCGATCGGACCATATCCAATAAAGTCCGATTTCTCCTTTCAGATACACCATTGTGCTGTGGTGTACCTGGAGGAGTATATTGAGCGAGAATCCCATTCTCCTTCATATAATCCATGAACTCACCACTCATATATTCACCGCCTCGATCTGATCGAAGGCATTTATATATTTACCAGTTTGTTTTTCTACTTCATTTCGGAACTCTTTGAACTTTTCAAAGGTTTCCGATTTATGTCGCATCAAATACACATAACCGTACCGTGATAAATCATCGGTAAAGGTAACGAAGTACGAATAACCACTGTGAGCAGTTTGACTTAGTGGACCACATACATCAGAATGTACGAGTTCCAGTAAGTTAGTGGCACGGTGTCCAACACCAGAAAATGGGGCTTTGGTCATCTTACCCTGAATACAGGATTCACAAGTTGGATAGGATTCAATGGTAAGATCTGATATCAAACCATTCCTAACCAATTGGGTAAGGCGTTTAACGCCAATGTGACCAAGTCTCATATGCCAAAGTTCAGTATTATTAATTACAGGTAAACTACGTTTATTAACTCCAGTATTTAATATATCTTTTGAAGTTTGCAATGTATAATGACCATGCTGGTTTGGACAACTAAGGATCTGAATATTATTTTTATCATATAAATACAAAGAACTATTCTTAATATTAATACAAAAGCCTTCTGTATCTAATACAAAAAGTGATATAATATTAGCGACACATCCCGGTACAAAATGACAGTCATATAACAAAAGTGTCCCATTCGGCAATGAGATCTCGCATACTCCCACTGCAACTGCATCCAAAGAGTCTCCACTCCCGAATCGCAACTGCATCTCTCCAGGCTTCAGTTTCCTACTTTCCTTCAGCACCTGCAACGAATTGCAAATGTGAATGGGACAAGCAGAATCTAAAATCCAGCTGGATGTAACGGCTTCACAAGCCAAAGATAAATCAATAACTGGAAAAATAAAAGTACCTGATGTAGAAGCTCTGTCTCTCCTCACTTGGGCAATGTAATCAGGACAGTTCCTTTTCCAGTGCCCAACTTTGCCGCAGTGGTGGCATTTGTCTTCAGAAGCCCTTTTGGGCTTTGCAATCTTCGCCTGTTGTTGAGGACCAAAAGCCTTCTTCTTCTTCTTGCCTTTCTTGTTCTTTCCCTTGGACCATCCTTGGGAAGAAGCCGAAAGAGAAGTAGTTCTAGGAGGGCGAGTCGGTACTCCCTTCTTAAGGTCCTCTTCTGCCGTGAGCAACATCCTATGTAGCTCCTGGTAGGTACAGACAGTCCCGTGCATGTTGAAGTACATCACGAACTGGCGAAATGAAGCTGGCAGTGAACCAAGAATGACACTCCTACCGAGAATGTCATTCAAGATGAGATTATGTTGCCTCAATTGATCGATCAAATCGATCATCTGAAGAACATGTGGGCTGACACTCTGCCCCTCATCCAGACGCGCATGGAACAGTTCCATGGCGACTTTGTGAACAATAACTTGTTCCTGGTTCTCAAACGATTGTCTCAATCGCGTCATCATACTATAGGAATCTAACATACCATAGTACTGTTGCTTGAGTTTCGGAGACAGTGAACTAAGGATGTATGATTTAACCCTTAAATCATCATCCTTCCAAGTTTCAAAAACTTGGCGTTCCTCCTCCGAAGCATCCGACCCACTGCAAGGGGCAACGGACCCTCAAGAACATAACCCAGCTTTTCGGAATCGAGGACAATCCTCAAATCCAATTCCCAGTCTGCAAAGTTCTCAGCGCCTTTCAGTTTGTTCGCATCAAGCATACGCGCAAACTGATTTGTGGATTGTGCCGCCATCGCCAATCTATCATATAGATCACGAAAAACGGTTAGCAGAAATTAAGCAGTTTCATATAATATCAAAAGCATAAACTAGATCATGGATTTTTAATCTAATATGCCCCTCCCACTAAATCATGCAATACTGTAATCCCAAAACAGAATACAAATATTTAATAATTAAATTAAATACTAATAGTGAAAAGTGGATCCCGTGAATATATTTCAGCTCACAGCAGAGGCACGGTCTCGCCTACGTATATTCATCAGGTAGACAACTCATTTGTCAATCATTCACTAATGACTCCTAAGTATCCGGTCCTGGCCGTTTCTCGTTGTCGCTGCGAAGGCAGGCCCACAAGGAGACGTACCAAGGTTAAACTCGCCAATGATAAACTCAAGTTACTTACGTAATCCTGACAGCTAGGGCACGTTCAGAATTCCGCTTTCGCTTGAATTTATCTAGTATCTGATATACATCCGGTATAAATAAATCTTTATCGGCTACATCCTCACAGCAGAGGCACGGTCTCGGATGTAGTCACAAAGAGATATTCATAAACCGTATTGACAAGACGGACCATATAACATGCATCAATTACATAATTACATTTAAACCTTATTATTAGGGATTTTCCGCTAAGTGTCATACACCCTAAATCTAACCAGTTTAGATCCTAATAAGCATGCATAAAGTCAAGAAAACATGATTAAACATTGATTCAATGAAGGCTAATCATATTAGGTGGCCTAGAATCAGACTCGCTCTGATACCATTTTGTAAGGGTTATTTAGGGGGTTAGTCCGGTACCGGTAACGCAGCGGAAGCGGTGAAAATCTGATTTTCAGATTTCAAAACTTTTTCTCGGATAAATTAAATAAACATATTTATTTAATATTCCAATAATCAAATTATGAAAAAATTCAATAAAACATTTTTAAGTGAATTTACCGAAATACCCTTGCTTTGTATTTTTGTCCATTTTAGTCCGAAATTGATCCAATCAATTTTGAATGATTCTAAATCATTTCTAAGATGAACTTATGATGTTCAAAAATCAAAACACCAAAGCAACCAAAATCCCCATTTTCCTTATCTTGGCCGAATGCACCATTGGTGCCCAAGTTGACCTTTGGTCATTTCATGCTTCAAAACTCATCCAAATGAAATCCAATCAACATGAAACTTTGCATGCATCATATACACACCCAAATGCTCAACATATATGAAAACCCCCAAATTTGGAATTAGTTAAAAACCCTATTTTTCAATTTCCTCAAATTGGACAAAATTAGACCAAATACATTAAATCAATTACTTCAATCATCATTCTCCATCCAATCCAAGTCTCAACACAATGAAACAACTCAAGATCAAATCTAGGTCATTTAAGAGTGGGTCAATAACTCTAGATTAGCAACATGTTTTTCAAACCTTAAAAGAATCCTTACAACTACAATAGTCACAAGTTTCCTTCACCATACATGCTCAACACTTCTATCAAACTTCCACCAACAAAAACACAAAGAAATAAAGAAATAAATAATCTAAGAACATCACATGTTGAAGCCTTGAACCTAAGGAACATATTCCTCTCTAATAGTAAGTTGGAAAAACTTACTAAATTCCAAGCTATCTTTGATTTTGTCTTCTTTTCTCAAGCTTCCTTTGCCTTCAATGGAGTTTATTTTGATAAAGTGTATTAGGTTAAGTGTATCATGAAATGAAAATCAATTATACTTGTTTCATTTGGCCTTGGCCGAAAATGGCTAAGACAAAAACAAGGAAATTAATTTCAATTTCATTTCAAAAATCATTTGTCAACTTGGAAAAATATCTTATAAAAAACTTTATTAGATATTTATTTTGGTCAAAAAATGCAACTAATGTCATTTACTTTAAATATCCTAACATAAGATATTTATATTTTAATTAATTTAATCATTTAACAATTAAATAATTAATTAATTAATCAAATACAAATATATTAAATATATGTATAATATTTACATTAAATATAAAAAACATATATTCATTTAGGAAATAAGTCAAATAACTCATTTTGACTATTAATTAATGTGTATTTAAATTAATCAAGTATTAAATGTAAATACACAATAATTAAGGAAATGACTATCTAGTCTCTTTAGCATGTATCTTGCGTTTAACCATTAAACGACTTTATAAATAATCAATATTATTTATTTATGTTGCTCTAGTGCTCAACGAGTATGTTTCATTATTGAGACTCTCTAGGTTCAGGTATATCCGTCACGAAATCAAATTTCGTGTCCATAATCTCCACCCGTAGATTATGACGATCACGGATAATCTCGCTGAACCATACAGGTCGAGGTCATCGCAAATGTATAATTCCTCCGTCACAGGTATCCGGATAAATTCAGAGATATAGATGTAAACGTCAAATCTCTATCGGGATTATCCAGTCGACTATTCTATTAGCAATCTCAAAAGAATGTTTAGAACTAGCTTCTAAACTTTACCACGGGCCCATGGTTTTATCTGATTGCTAATCATATGGACTACCTATGCTCTGGTACACAGAACTGACGGATCCTATCTTGATACACATAGGACACCCTGAGGATCTATCTACACCCAACGAACAGGCGGAGGTCTGATCTAAATAGATCTGGTGACGTGACTGCGTCTAAGTGTAGAAGATGTCTCATGTGCCCACAATGGCATCTCAAGTCTAAGAATCACAAGTGCTACTCAACCCAAGAAGATTCTTATTGACGCTGGTGTACCATCCATTAAGAATCTTCGGTGAGTCGTTCAGTGTTATCCGCTATAAACACCTACACGTCTATACTAGTCTCTAAGACTAATGGTTCATTGAGAAACCATTGGAATCATATATTCCAGTATACGACATGTACCGGTCTCAACGGGTTTACTATACTGACCAAGTAGTGTAAACCTTGACCAGGAACTGTCTGAGAATGACAACGTCATGATACATCTCAATGTCCGTTGCGACGCTTTTGCAACTGTATCATGACTAATCATTCTAGGGTCATTACGTCTTTACCATATAGAAAGATAGATTATATTATAGAAACTGCATATATTATTCATAATAATAATGTTTTACATAAGTATTTAACAGAAATACAACCGGGAATTGGCGCTCTGAGCACCAACCCCAACACTCTCAATATGGAAGAACCTTAGACTTTGTAAGAGAATGTATAGGAAAAAATATTGAGTTATTAAAATGAGAATCATATGCGTTTATTTATAGACATGAAGGGTTGACTTCTAAAGCTACCCTTATATAAAAGTGTACACCCTTTTAGGAGTCATGACCCTCCAGGGAAGTCTTTCAATCCTAAGGGTCATGTCATTTCCTTATAAAGAATCATGCATATTCATTTATATATATATATATATACACACAATTTTATATTTAGGAAATTTTCTACAATCCCTCACAATTTTCTAAATATCAATGCAGACACTTGAGAGAGTTTCCGTGAAATAAAGCTGCATCGAAATAGGTTGCTTTCGCCTTGAACCTTCCTAGTGAATGACAATCGGATTTACTTGGTAAACCAGTGACCCATAGTCTTGAACTGTTATATTGTTGGTGTAAACCAAGATAATTGCCAACACACAACTTTACTTCGACCATTTCTCGTTCTACGGTTGTGATCATTTCGGCCATGAACATTGGTTCTGGATTCATTAAGTACTTTAGGGAATTCAGCCTTCAAAACTCCCATGAAAGCTACCTCACTTCTTACTTGAAATAGGTGATCTTCTATAAAGAGGTAATCTGCATTTACCCCCATTAGGACTATTCTCATAATATAGTGATCATTAAAATCCTTAGCTTATCCTAACCTTGACAGACAGCACTCTGCGTCATTATAGGAATGAGAAAGAGTATAAAACTCCACAATGCTTATTTTGAATTGTATAAAGTTTCAGTTGTCCCTTTTGAACCCAGATCTTGGAATTTCCAGTCAGCTAGGTTGGGTTTCCACAGTTACAATTCTTAATTTATAGGTTTCAAGCTCATTCCCCTCGATGACTTCTCAACTTACTCTCTAGGTAAACCTTTAGTAAATAGATCCGCTAGGTTTTCCTTTGATTTGACATAATCTATCGAAATTATGTCACTTGAGAGCAGTTGTTGTATGGTATTATGTCTGCGACGTTGATGAGTGGTAAATCTATCACTATTTCCCACTCATTTAACTTAATAGTTTGTATAGTTTCTTGATTTTTGTGAATATTTTGATGTGTTTTGTGTTATTTTGTAGATAAATAAAGTTTCAGGACATTCCGGAGGTGATTTGGAGCAAAACAGTGAAAATTGGCAAAAATGGCATTTTGGTAAATTGTCCGCGTCGCGACGCGCAAGCCCTTGGCGTCGCGACGCCTAACGTGCACCAGAGCTGCTAACGTGCGCCGGGTCAACCGATCAGAATTTGAGAAGTTTGACTTTACTAACGTGCGCCGTGCCACGTGTCACCATCACAACCGATCTGCTAACGTGCGCCGTGCCACATGTCATCATCCTACGGTGCCAAAAATTACTATTTCCACGTGTGCCATGTGTCATCCTACGTGTCACCACGTCATCCGGTCAACGAGTCAACTCTGCCACGCGTCTTGCCACATCACCATCCACGTCAACAGGTCAACCGAGTCAACATGACACGTCATCATCAGCCAATCACAGCGTGACACGTGTAGCAATCCTACGGTGCCGACAATTGATCTCAGCCACCTTGCCACGTCATCGCCACATCATCATAATAATTGAGCTCTTAGCCGCCTTGCCACGTGTCACCTTATCTTATCCGAATTGCCACGTGTCAAAGCCTTAGCAAGCCACGCCAAAAGAAGCTGGCGTCGCGACGCCAAAGCCCTTGGCGTCGCGACGCTGGAAGCCTACCGGGGTCTATAAATTGAGCTCGAGATTTCAGTTTTAGATGCACCACTCTCTCTCATCTCTTTGATGTAAAGAATGAGTTTCTCTCTCTAGTTTCTTTTAATTTTTAGTTTTTAGTTTTGTAATAATTTTAATTACGTTCTGTAATAATAGTAATTTACTTTCTTACTTTTTACAGTTTTTACTATTCACCATGAGGAGGTAACTTCCCCAGCTAGGGTGAAAGGTAATTCTTTTACTATTGCTATTTAGATTAATCTCCCTTTAAAATAATATATTCACTATTTAAAATTTGACTTAAAAAGGATACCGCTATATTGGTCGGTTGGTAATTTAATTTTAATCTGGTTTAAACCTGACTAATCAAGGATACCGACAGATTGGTCGGTTGGTAATTTAATTTTGGTTCGGTATTTATGGCTGGTTATGGACAAATATTACCGCCTTAATGGCTGGTTGGACTTAATTTGACTTAATCAGGATACCGCCAGATTGGTCGGTTGGTAATATTATCACAAGTTTATATATTATTTTATGGGAGATATCTAAATTAGTAGTAGTAAAAGTAATTCCTTTTACCTTAGCATTTTATTTTATTGTAATTTTACTTTTCAGTATTTACTTTACCGCATTTTTACTTCAAGTCTTTTATTTTCAAGTTTTTACCAGTCCTAGTTATGTGTTGTAACTAAATTAGTTATCTGGGGTTGTGATGACTTTTAATATCACCGGTTTATAAGGGATTAGATTATAGTTTGGGTATTATAAAGATTTATTTATTGAGTCTTAATCTTAATGTTTTTTTATTAACTGGCCATTAATAAAATTGACTAGGTAAACTTAAAATGAACTAGACATAGGGATTTTAAGTTTAAAAGACCTTAGACTCAATAGCCCACGATCTTCCTTGAGGATAGATAACCCTTTTAATAGATTTCCTTACAGGATAGGAATATACCTGTCGGGCGGGGGTAGCATTTTCCAATATAAACGTCATTTTTAATATGTGATGGTAACCACCCATATTAATCAAGTTTTTGGCGCCATCACATATTAAAAATGACGTTTATGTTGGAAAATGATACATCACTGAGGGTTTTCTCAAGTTCAATGTAATGATTGTCAATCGACACAATGCTAATAATAAAACTACATCTTTTGCTTATATTATTGAGTCAAAAAATGTATGGCATAGGAGGTTAGGGCATGTTAATTATGATACAATACGTAAATTATTAACAGAACCACTGTGTCTTGTCCAACCACTCTAGAGTCAGAAGAGTTTCCCATTGTCAGATAATCGCCACCATCGACCTTCTGATACAAGGAAAACATCTTGCTATCATCACATATTGTTGGACAATTATGACCCATAGTATCACTATTTGTAAAAGACATGGTGTTTTTGTACAAATTAACTATGTCACAAAGGAAATTGCTCTTTTATCATTTTTAATTGGATTACTTGGATATATAAATGATAAAAGTCCATATGACTAGTACCGGATTAATAAGATATGAGACAGTATTAATCCACGAAAGGTTTAATCATTAAATATCCATAGTCGTAGTATTTTCGAAACTGGATATCGATAATGCGGAATAGGCTAGTATTACACTTGTACGCGTTATGGAAGCTTAACGACATAGTTCTCATATATTTAAGTATTGGATACTTATGCAAATGAGATAGGAGGTTCTGTTAGCCGTTGGACCGGGAACAGCTTCGCTCTGGATAGACCCCTCGGAATCCCATTGGTAGTATGACTATGTGTCTATGGGAATCCGAATCAGGGTAGGTATGTGGTCTTAACCTGAAACTTGCATCGCTAATACTTGCGACAATTAGTATACTTTGGTTTTGGTCGTCCAGAGCTTTAACAGGTTCTGTGTACGCCTCTTCTAGGTATACTGAGAATCGTAGTGTATTGGGTGTGATGTCAAGATGGAAGTATCACTTCAGTCATATGGAGATGATGATCACGCAGGGATACAGAACTAGTACTCTTAAATACTGCAACTATCAGGATAGTATGACTAGGTCATGATTATCCGATTACGGAGACTAGTTGCTTGTGATCTGATATATACTTCGTACGGGGCAGACACAATTCCAGCCCTAGGCCTAGCATGTGACATCCGATATTGGATCGTATTAAGTAATACATTGTATATTACGCCTGATACAGATTATATATTCCATGTTGAATATATTTCTGGAGAATTGGGTAGGCAGAATGCCTTGCTAGAAGCCAACCATGTCTTGTAAATCGGTAAGAACGTGGTATGGTACGCACGTGTTTGGATGGTTTGATAACCGTATTTACTGTCAACATATCCAGGGATCTCTTGGGTCGCTTCCCAAAGATTCACCGATGACATTTGACTCAAACAGAATTAATCTGGGATTAATTATGAGAGAGAAAATTAATCTGTGATTAATTACGGTAAGAATTTTATCTGGGATTAAATTATCTAGAAGAGAAAACGCGATTAATTTGGAATTAATCGGCAAAGTAAATTTAATAGTTAAATTGGATTTTACTATTTAATTTATTTATTTGGGCTAAAATAATATATCGGATATATTAATTGAAATTAGATTTCAATACGGAATTAAAATTGGATTTTAATTCAAGAGAACGAATTAATTTGGAATTAATTCGTAAGCGACTTTCGAAATTATTTTGTGAGGCATTATTATTTAATTAAATTGGATTTATTTAAGTCAGGACGGATAATTCGTTTAATCGGATTAAACGAACCCGAGCCCAAAGTGTTGTGTAAGCCAACTAGATTTGGAATTAAATGGGTGGGACCCAAGACTTACATCACTTGTCACTATTTGTGATGTAAGTAGTTGGCAAAAAGTAAATTGGATTTATTACACATCACACCTATCAAGTTAATAAAACTTTGGTAGTTGTTTTTGGAAAACACATCACTATTCACCATCTTCTCTCTTCTTCCTCTTTTGCCGAATTTCTTCTTCTTGGAGGAGAAAATTTTCTTTCAAAATTTATTCAAGCTAGCACTTAAAGGACTGAATTAAGGTGATAGGGAAACTCACCCAAGAGTTTGGAACTCAACAAAGGGCTTGGAGCTTCTACATCCAAAGAAAATTTTGACTTTTGAAAGCCGATCAATGTAAGTTTTTTTTTTCCGTAACTTATTTTGATTTATTCACACATAAATCATTGTTTAGGATCCTTGGGCTAGTCTTAGAGACACTAACAATGGTATCAGAGCCACCTAATTTTGATTTTAAATTATTGGGTTCTAAACTTTAATTTGGGGATTTTATGTTTGGAGTGTGAAAATTCTAAATTGGTTGTTTGGTTATGTTTAGATGATGATGAATTTGATTTGTGCATCATTGGAAATGTGAAATTGATTGGATCAAAAAATTTTCCCCAATTCCTTATCATGGCCGAAGAATAGACCCTAGAAAGCTCATGGTGATTTTTTGAAAATTAGACAATTGGATATGTTTAAAGCATGAAATAAATCTTGTATGTTGATTTAATTGGATTGAAATCAAATTGAGTGTTATTTCTTGCTATTGCTGTGAGTTAAGCATGCTGTTGTAGAATTGATTTACTTCAATTTGTGTTGGACATGAATTGGAAATGTTGAGAATGATTAGTTGAATTAATTAGTGTTTTGGAAACATTAGATTAATTGATTAATTGTGGCAATTACACTTTAATTGGATTAATATGTAATTTGGAATAATGTATTAATTTAATTGTTGTATTTGGGCTAATGGGCTTGGTTGGGCCAAGTATGGTTTTGGACAATTGGGTTGGATCCAATTGGGCCTAAAACCATTTCCATAAAGTCCAAATATGACTATTGGGCCTTTAATAATTTAATTGGGCCTAATGGGCCTAAATTGATTTTGTGGCATAGGGTGATTCCTAACTTGGGCCTTGACATATTGGGTTGGATCCGTAATGGTCAAAGCCCATGCCTAAAGATTAATTGAAAGCCCATTGGACTTTAATTGAATTGGCATTGGATGCTAATTGGGCCTTTGAGACCCAATTGGATTGAATTTGGAATTCAAGTCTAAAAGGCACTATTAAAAGTGTAATTGTTTAATTTGGAATTAAACACGAATTAGTATTGGATACAATTTGAATTGGATTTAAAATTGTAGTTCGATATAATTCAAGAATATGTACTTTGAGTATTTATTCTTAAACGAGTTGGACTCGCGCAAATCAAATCGTTGTATGAACATTGGATGATCATTAATCAAAGATTAATTAATTGGATTAGATTGATTGACAGCATGCTTTGTGTGAATACTTGGATGTATTTATATGAATAATGTATATCGTATGGATATTAGTTGGGTGGGGGCAATTTTGGAAATTGTTGTAAATTTGGAATTTATTTAAATTCGACCTGCATGTCCAGCCTTTCACCTCATTATCTCTTTGTATTTCTCTTCTCACCCATTCCCCTCAATGCAAATGAGGTTTCTTTATATATTATGTAATTAGGTAGAAGAATGTAAAGTGCTAGCGGGAGAGAGGAAATGAGAGATTTGTTCTAGGAAAAAATTGTTATATATCCATATGTATATCATTATTATTTTAATCGCGCCTTATTATGCTTTTGAAATGCATGTTTAAGGGTGTATGATGAGACCTAATCAAAGATAATAAATTGGTTGCCAATTTACGCGAAAAACCCTCACTTTAATATTAAGCGTTTTGCTTCCATTGAGTGGTTCTATCTCAAGATCCAAGATTGGCATTGGTTTGTTGGCCAAAGTCAAGATCATTGTCCATCGTGGATGTGTTTGAACCACGAAAGCTTTGTTTCATATCGCATGTCTTGGGCAGTTGTGATTTGTTTGCCAAAGTCAAGGTCACTTCTGTACATCGACATGGATTACGAAGCTTTCCCACTATCAATGGGTCGCGCTTAACTGGAATCATTAAGCTTGTTGAGCCAAAGCCAAGGCTTAGTTGATTAAGAGAAAAAGGTTACGAAATATATATTGGATATATATCTTGGACTTGTAGGTCCACTTAACGGATCTAGGAATTGTATGGGATCCAATTGATCTTAGAGATCTACCTACTTAAGTTTCATGCAGCTTGTTGGCCAAAGTCAAGGTTGTGTGTTATTTAACGGGATCCTAGCCCACTAGGAAACTAGATTTCCCAAGTACTCCACAGAGGGTTAGAGGCTCGCCGAAAAATAGTGGGAGGCCAGTATTAAATTTGTAATTTCATTTAATAATTGCTTACACCGCTCTTTTAATTTATTTATCGTTGTTATAAATATATTAGTTGGACTAATATCGAATATTGCTTTCTTTGAACAGTTAGACTGTACAAGACACTACTCCATTTGTAGTTGGTTATATAGTTGGACTATAGTAACCATTGCATTTTGAGTGTACCCGAAATCATTGATTGAATAGTTGGACTATTGCAATCGAGATGGCTGGAAAGATTAGCGTTAGGGACATCGTCATGGGCGACAATGTCTTTAACGGCTCCAATTTTCCAGATTGGGAGATGGATCTCGGGATAGTCCTGGGAGCCGAGAAGTTACTCCATGTCATAGAGAAACCTCTCGGGCCTGAGCCCGGAGTTGAGCAATTAGTAGAACATAAGCTTTGGAAGACTCATTATGATGATAACTTTAGTGCTCAATCTGTCATGTTTGCCGCAATGACTTTTCAGTTTCGTCGTCAGAACAAAGGATTGGATCCTTATAGTATGATGTTGAAATTGAAGGATCTTCATAGATCTAACCTTAGATCACAGAAGAACGAATTGCAAAAGAAGCTCTTTCGCTCGCGTATGTCAGAGGGTACATCAGTCGAGCACTATGTGTCGCAGATGATTGCTGACATCGAACAGCTAGGTCACCTGGGCATAACCTTCAAGGCCAAGACTTCCATAGATTTGATCTTACACTCTCTGCCCGACTGCTGGGGCGGGTTCATCATGACTATAATATGATGAACCAAGAAAATACTCTTGGAGAGTTGATGGCGATGCTGAAAGAAGCAGAGCCAGAGCTTCTGAAGGAAAAAAAGCGCGAGGCGCACCTTTACTTCGACATCCCAGAAGGCCAAGGCGTGGCTGAAGGCTTCTGGGGGTGTAAAGAAAAGGAAGAAAAAGAGCAGGGCCAAATCATCAAAGTCTTATGGGAAGACTAATGACATATCCCAAGACGTCTGCCTACATTGTAGCAAACTGGGTCACTGGAAGTGTGACTGCCATGAGTACAAGGCGGAGTTGAAGGAAGTGAAGACGGACAAGGCTCCGGCTTCAGGTATGTTTGTTATAAACATGTCCACTAATGGTTTTAAAAATTGGATTTTTGATTCTAGATGTGGTACTCACATATGTACTGGTGTGTATGATCTTATAATTAGTAGGATACTGGCTTCAGATGAGATTGACCTGCGAGTCGGAAACAGGACGCGAGTAGCTGTTTTGGCCGTTGGGACCTATATTTTGAACCTGTCTTTTGGGTATGTAATTACATTATGTGACTGTTATTTCGTACCTAGTTTGACTAGGAACATCATCTTTTTGAGAAATTCAAAGAGTTTCGACACGAAGTAGAAAAACAGGCTGGCAAAAGTATTAAAATATTGTGGTCGGATCGTGGTGGAGAATACTTAAGCAATGAGTTTCAAGATTACTTGAAAGAGTATGGTATTCTTTCACAATGGACTCCTCCCGGAACACCTCAATTGAAAGGTATGTCCGAACGGAGAAACCGAACTTTGTTGGACATGGTAAGGTTAATGATGAGTCGCACTGAGCTACCAATTTCCTTCTAGGGATACGCATTGAACAGTGCAATACTTATTTTGAATAAGGTTCCATCAAAGTCTGTTGGACAGACTCCATATGAAATATGGACAGGAAAGAAATTGGGTTTCTCATTCCTGAAGATTTAGGGATGATGGGCATATGTTAAACGTTTGGATGGTGCCAAACTAGAACCCAAATTGGATAAATGCCTATTTGTAATTGGTTATCCTATGGAAACCAAAGGATATTATTTCCACAACCCGTAAGAGAACAAAATTTGTTGCTCTCCATGCGGTTATCCATAGAGGAATTCCTAAATGCAGTGGTAAGTGGGAGGAAAGTAGAACTCGATGAAAATCGGAGTGATACTGTTCCTGGCACCGATCCCCTCACGGAACACGAACAGTTCATCAAGGATGAGACTGTTTCACAATCTTCTAATACACAAGAACTGCGTAGGTCGGAGAGAGTCAGAAAACAACCTAATAGGTATGGGTTTCTGATCTCACCTCATGTAGACATTAATCTTATTGAGTATAATAAACCGGCTACTTATGGGGTAGCGATACTGTTAGTGTTCCTAGAACATGCCAAGGATCTCTAAGATGATTTGTGTGTGAATGAAACAAAGGGATTTGCGGAAATACTCACATTGATTGGATGAGATTCAAAACTTTTTCTTTGTATTTGATGAAGCTCCAAGCTTTGTAAAGTGTTTCCAACACTTGGGTGAGTTTCTCTATCACCTTCTTTTAACTCTAAATATGCTAGCAAGTTGAAAATTTTTGAAACAAAATTTCCCTTCCAAAGGTATAAGAATCGGCCAAGAGAGAAAGTTGGGAGAAGATGAATAGTTTTTTGATATTTTTTGATTTCTAAAATCAATTACCAAAAAATTAAATCCAAAAGTTGGTAAATGTTTTTCCAAAAAGCATTTATGTGTGATACAAGTTTCCAACAAAATCCACTACCAACTTCTATCACCAAAAATGTGACTTATGAAGTAAGTTGGTGGGCCCCACTTTAAATTCAAAATTCAAGTGGGCTTGCTCAATACATTTCGGGCTCGGATTTGTTTAATCCGATTAAATGAAATTTTCGTCGTGACGTAATTAAATCCAATTTAATTAAATAATAATGTCTCGTAAATTTATTACGAAAGTCGCTCACGAATTAATTCCAAATTAATTCGTTCGCTTGAATTAAAATCCAATTTTAATTCCGTGTTGAAATATGATTTCAATTAATATATCCGATATATTATTTTAGCCCAAATAAATAAATTAAATAGAAAAATCTAATTTAACTATTAAATTTATTTTACCGATTAATTCCAAATTAATCGCGTTCTCTCCTCTCTACAAATTTAATCCCAGATAAATTCTCGACGCAATTAATCCCAGATTAATTTTCTCTCTCATAATTAATCCCATATTAATTCTGTTCGAGTCAAATATCATCGGAGAATCTTCGGGAAGCAACCCAAGAGATCCATAGATATGTTGGCAGTAAATAAGGTCATCGGACTATCAGAACATGTGCGAACTCGGTACCACGTTCTTACCGATTTACAAGACATGGTTGGCTTCTAGCAAATCACCGTGCCTACCCAATTCTCCAGAAATATTCTTTAAAGGAATATATAATCTTTATCAAGCGTAGTATACTAAGTATTGCGCATTACGATCCATTATCATATGTCACATGCTAGGCCTAGGGCTGGAATTGTGTCTGCCTCGTACGAAGCATATATCGGATGACAGACAACTAGTCTCTATAATCGGATAATCATGACCTAGTCATATTATCCCGATGACTACAGTACTTAAGAGTACCAGTTCTGTATCATACGTGATCATCATCTCCATATGACTGAAGTGATACTTTCATCTTGACATCACACCCAATACACTACGATTCTCAGTATACCCAGAAGAGGCGTACACAGAACATGTTAAAGTCCCGGACGACTAAAACTAAAGTGTACTGATTGTCACAACTATTAGTGATGCAACTCTCAGGTTAAGACCAAAGACACATACCGTGATTCGGATTCCCATAGACACATAGTCATACTACCAATGGGATTTCGAGGGGTCTATCCATAGCAAAGCTTTTCCCGTACCATTGGCAAACAGAATCTCCTATCACACTTTCATAAGTATCCATTACTTAAATATATGAGAACTATGTTGTTAAGCTTCCATAACGCTCACAAGTGCAATACTAGCCTATTTCGCATTATCGATGTCCAGTGTCGATAATACTACGACTATGGATATTTAATGATTAAACCTTTCGTGGATTTATACTATCTCATATCTTATTAATCCAGTACTAATCATATGGACTTTTATCATTTATATATCCAAGTAATCTAATTACAAAATGATAAAACAGCAATTTCCTTTGTCACATAGTTAATTTTGTACAAGAACACCATGTTCTTTACAAAATAGTGATGCTATAGGTCATAATTGTCCAACAATCTCCCACTTGGCCTATAGCCAATCACTCAAGTGTCTAACACCTGAACTATGTACGGGTCGCTCATGTTTATGCTGAGATATCACTTTCGTCAGCGGATATGCAAGGTTATCATCTGAAATGATCTTTTGATCTTGACATCGCCACGATGTATGATCTCACGGATCAGATGAAATTGTCTAAGTACATACTTGGATCAATGATGAGACCGTAATTTCTTAGCATGTGTTATAGCCCAGCTTAGCTGCTAACAGAACTACTCCTAATCCAATTAGGAATTTTATAGATCCAAAATGCTTCTTTTGCTGCCTCAGCCGCAGCAATATATTCTGCTTTGTTGTTGAATCGGCAACAGTATCTTGCTTGGAAGATTTTCAGCTCACTGTTCTGTTGTTCAAACAAATAGGTACCATTATTACGACTTACAGTAGTCTTTATCGGTTTGGAAACTTGCATCGATGAACCCAGTCATCTCAAGTTCTCCATCTTCATATAATAAAAGGCATCATTGGTTCTTCTAAGATACTCAAGGATGTTCTTTACATCAATCCGGTGACTATCTCCTGGATCGGCCTGATTGTGACTCCACATGCTCAAAGCATATGAGACACCAAGTCGTGTACATGTCTTTCAATGTACGAGTTCTCGGAGAGTGCCAACAACTTTTCGATCTATCCCAGTAGATCTTTATTCCTAGAATAAAGGTTGCATCTCCCAAGTTTTTCATGGAGAATTTTAATGAAAGCCAAGCTTTCACCGATTGTAACATGAGAATGTTATTTCCAAGAAATAATACATCATCAATGTATATGACAATCAATGTCAGTGTGCTCCCACTAACCTTCTTATATACACAAGAATTATCTTCGTTTTGAATGAAACCATATTGTAATATGATCTCATCAAAACATTGGTTCCAAGAACACAATGCTTGTTTCAATCAATAAATGGATCGAATTAACTTGCAAACCTTGTTTGCATGTTTTGGTATGACAAAACCTTCAGGCTGTTGTATAAACATCATCAAAAAGGTTTCTGTTAAGGAAAGCGGTTTTGACTTCCAGCTGCCATATTTCATAAACGAAATATGCAGCAATAGCAAGCATTATCCGAATTGATTTAATCATGGCAACGGGTAAAAGGTTTCGTCGTAATCAACACCATGATGATGACGATACCATTTCGCTATAAGCCTAGCTTTGTACATTTATATGTTGCCATTCATGTTTGTCTTCACCATGAAGACCCATTTGCTACCAATAGGCACAATGCCTTCTGGTACATCAACCAGTGTCCAAACTTGGTTGGTATACATGGAATCCATTTCGGACTTCATGGCACCTTGCCATAGAGCAGAGTCGATACCTTATATCATTTCCTCATACGTGGCCAGTTCGTTTTCCTCAATAAGATTAATATCTACATGAGGTGAGATCATAAAGCCATACCTCTTAGGTTGTTTTTTTACTCTCTCCGACCTACATTGTTCTTATGTATTATAAGATTGTGGTACAGATTCATCCCTGATGAACTGTTCGTGTTCCGTGATTGGATGAGTGCCAGGAAAAGTATCACTACGGTTTTTATCGAGTTCTACTTTCTTCCCACTTACCACTGCATTTAGGTATTCCTCTTAGGAAAACCGCATGGAAAGCAACAAATATCTTTGTTCTCTTGTGCGTTGTGGAATTAGTTTCCTTAGGATAACCAATTACAAATGGGCACTTATCCAATTTGGGTTGTAGTTTGGTATTATCCAAACATATGCCCAGCATTCCCAAATCTTCAGGAATGAGAAACCGGGTTTCTTTCCTGTCCATATTTCATATGGAGTTTGTCCAATAGACTTTGACGGAACCTTATTGAAAATAAGTATTGCACTGTTCAATGTGTATCCTGTGAAGGAAATTGGTAGCTCAATGCGACTCATCATTAACCTTACCATGTCCAACAAAGTTCGGTTTCTCCGTACGGACACACCATTCAATTGAGGTGTTCCAGGAGGAGTTCACTGTGAAAGAATACCTTACTCTTTCAAGTAATCTAGAAACTTATTGCTCAAGTATTTTCCACTACGGTCCAATCGTAATATTTACCCGTCTGTTTTTCTACTTCGTGTCGAAACTCTTTGAATTTTATCAAAAGTTTCCGATTTGTGTTTCATAAGATACACATAACCATAACGCGATGCAACATCCATAAAGGTTATGAAGTATTCAAATCCACCTCTAGCCTAGCTAGACATGGGCCCACTTACGTCACCATGAACGAGGGCTAATAGCTCGGTAGCTCGTACACCTTTACCGCTAAAAGGCATTTTAGGCACTTTGCCTAATGAACTGTTGGGAAATTCTATGGTCCCAAGGATCGAATAAAGTGATGAAACAAAGTGTAAATACATCAAAGAAGTTGCAGAATACTTACATTGAGCGGTTGAGCGATGTGACGAAGAACAAAAACTTCAAGCTCCCTCCTAGAGTGCTCTCGGCAGTGCATAAAACTAGCCTCCAAGTTTGTTCCATGGATGGTTCCATCAAGCTCCAAGCTTTGGTTGATGATTCCATGCTCACGGGTGCGGTTCCCTATCACCTTCACAAGACTCTAAAATGTGCTAGCACTCCGGAAATTTTGCCGCAAAACTTCCTTTTGGCTTCTTCAACCTCTCGGCTTTGTGACAGAAAAGGAAGAAGATGATACAGCCCCTTGGGCATGAGAGTGGGGAGAGGAAAGAGAGAAGAAAAGTTGTGTGATGGTTGTTGGAAATGTGTATCTAATACACATTAATGAATTTGAAATTCATTTACCAAATTTTTGGCTTTCCAAAAGTCAAAGGTTTAATGCCAACCAACTCCATCAACTATTCACATCACTCAAGTGATAAGTTGTCACATCAATCAAATTGACAAGTGATTTGACGCTTGATATGACTTGCGGGCCGCACTTGAATTCGAAATGCGAGTGCGCTCGCAAACACTCCCGGGCTCGGGTTCGCTAATTCCAAATTAACGAATTTTCCGTTGCGACGTAATTAAATCTAATTTAATTAAATAACTTTGCCTAGCAAAATTACTATTCACGTCGCTAACGAATTAATTCTAAATTAACTCGTTCGCCCAAATTAAAATCTAATTTCAATTCCGCGTCGAAATCCAATTTCGTATAATATATCGAATATATTATATTATCGATTAATTCCAAATTAATCCTTCTCTCTCTTTAAATAATATTTTATCCCAGATAAAATATCTCCGTAATTAATCCCAGATTAATTTTCTCTCTCAATTAATTAATCCCATATTAATAAAGTGTGAGTCATACGTCATCGGTGAATCTTGGGAAGCGACCCATGAGATCCTCGGATATGTTTGCAATAAATTCGGTCGTCGGACTATCCGAACACGTACGTACCAAGTACTATGTTTGTCCCGATTTACAAGACAAGGTTGGCTTCTAGCCATTAACTCTCCAAGAGTTTTCTATTGGTTCATTATGAAACCGCCCCAGCATTCGGGTAGAGACTATAAGATCAAATCTATGGAAGTCTCGACCTCGTAGGTAATGCCCAACTAACCTAGCTGTTCGATGTCAACAATCATTTGTGACACCTAGTGCTCGATAGATGTACCCTCTAACATACGCGAGCAAAAGAGCTTCTTTTGTACTTTTAATATCTAAGGTTAGATCTATAAAGATCCTTTGATTTCAACATCATGGTATACGAATCTAATCCTTAGTTCTGACGATGAAATTAAGGAGTCATTGCGGCAAGCATAACGGATTGAGCACTAAAGTTATCATCACGGTGAGTCTTCCTAAGCTCATGCTCTACTATTTTCTCAACTCTGGGCTCAAGCCCGAGAGGTTTCTCTATCCAATAGAGTAACTTCTCAACTCCCAAGACTATCATGAGATTCATTTCCCAATCTGGAAAATTTACGCCGTTAAAGACATTTTCACCCAGGATTATGTCTCTTAATGCTAATCTTTCAGTCATCTTGATTGCTATAGTCTTACTATCCAATCAACGATTTCGGGTACACTCAAAGTGTAATGGTTCTTATAGTCCAACTATATAACCAACTACAAATGGAGTATTGTCATGTACAGTCTAACTGTTCAAAGAAAGCAATATTAAATATTAGTCCAACTAATATATTTATAACAACGATATATTAAAATAAAAGAGCGCGTATTGGCAAGTATTTAAACGAAATTGTAAATTTAATACTAGCCTCCTACTAGTTTTCGGTGAGCCTCTAACCCTCTGTGGAGTACTCGGAAACCTAGTTTCCTAGTGAGCTAAAATCCTGTTAAATAACACACAACCTTGACTTTGGCCAACAAGTTGTATGAACTTAACTAGGTAGATCTCTAAGATCAATTGGATCTCATCCAATTCCTAGACCCAGTAGGTGGACCTCCAAGTCCGAAATATATATCCAATATATGTAAATATATCCAATATATTTCCTAACCTTGTCCTCTGAATCAGCTAAGCCTTGGCTTTGGCTCAACAAGCTTAATGATTCCAGTTAAGCGAGACCTATTGACAGTGGGAAAGCTTCGTAATCCACGTCGATGAACTAGAAGTGACCTTGATTTTGTCCAACAAGTCACAACCGCCCAAGACATGCGATATATAACAAAGCTTTCGTGGTTCAAACACATTCGCGATGGACAATGATCTTGACTTTGGCCAACAAACCAATGTCAATCTTGGATCTTGAGAGAGAACAACTCAATGGAAGAAAAAACGCTTAATATTTAGTGAGGGGTTTTTCGCTTAAATTGGCATCCAATTTATTATCTTTGATTAGGTCTCATCATACACCCTTAAACATGCATTCTAAAATCATAATAAGGTGCGAACAAAATTTATAATGATATGCGGATGGATATATAACAAACTTTGTTCCTATAACAAATCTCTCCATTTCCTCTCTCCCGCTAGCACTTTTCTTACTTCTACCCAATTACATAATACTAACAGAAACCTCATTTACATTGAGGGGAATTGGTGAGAAGAGAAATACAAAGAGAAAAGATGTAATAGGCTGGACACGCAGGTCCAATTTAATAAATTCTAAATTTATTACAACAATTTCTAAAATTGCCCTCACCCTTCTAATATCCATTCGATATACATTATTCATACAATACATCCAAGTATTCACACAAAGTATGTTATTCAATCAACCTAATCCAATTAATTAATCTTTGAATTAATGACCATCCAATGTTCAAACAACGATTTGATTTGCGTGAGTCCAACTCGTTTAAGAATAAATACTCAAAGTACATATTCTTAAATTATATCGAACTATAATTTTAAATCTAATTTAAATTGTATCCAATACTAATTCATATTTAATTCCAAATTAAATAATTACACTTTTAATAGTGTCTTTTAGACTTGGATTCCAAATCCAATCTTCATGGGTCTCAAAGGCCCATTAGTATCCAATACTACTTTAATTAAAGTCCATGGGCTTTTAAATAATTCTTAAGGCATGGGCTTTGGCCAATATGGATCAAACCCAAATGCCAATGCCCAATTAGGAATCACCCTTTGCCATAAAATCAATTTAGGCCCAATTAAATTATTAAAGGCTTAATTATTATATTTGGACTTTATAGAAATGGTTTTAGGCCCAATTGAATCCAACCCAATTGTCCAAAACCAAACTTGGCCCAACCAAGCCCATTAAGCCCAATTACAACAAATTAAATTAATACATTATTCCAAATTACATATTATCCTATTCAAGTGTAATTAACATAATTAATCAACTAATCTAATGTTTCCAAAACACTAATTAAATCAATTAATCATGCTCAACATTTCCAATTCATGTCCAATACAAATTGAAGCAAAATCAATTCTACAACATGCTTAGGGTTCACGGAAATCATCATGAATTAACATTCAATTCCGATTTCAATCCAATTAAACCAATAATTAATATTCATTTCATGCTTTAAACTCATTCAATAGTCTAAAATCAAAATCACCATGAACATCATATGGTATATTTTCGGCTATGATAAGAAATTGGGGATTTTTGATCTAATCAATTTATCTCAAATCCAATGATGCACAAATCCAATTCAACATCATACAACCACAACCAAACAACCAATTTAGGAAAATACATACTCCAAGCATAAAATCTCAAATTAAAGTATATAAACCCTAGGTTCAAATCAAGCTTAGATTTCGCTCTGATACCATTGTTAGTGTTCATAGAACATGCCAAGGATCTCTAAGATGATTTGTGTGTGAATGAAACAAAGAGAGTCGCGGAAATATTCACATTGATTGGATGAGATTCAAAACCTTTCCTTTCTATTTGATGAAACTCCAAGCTTTGTAAAGTGTTTTCAACACTTGGGTTAGTTTCCTTATCACCTTCTTTTAACTCTAAATGTGCTAGCAAGTTGAAAATTTTTGAAACAAAATTTTCCCTTCCAAAGGTATAAGAATCGGCCAAGAGAGGAAGTTGGGAGAATATGATTAGTTTTTTGATATTTTTTATTTCTAAAATCAATTACCAAAAAATCAAATCCAAAAGTTGGTAAATGCTTTTCCAAAAAGAAAAATGTGTGATACAAGTTTCCAACAAAATCCACTACCAACTTCTATCACCAAAAGGTGACTTATGATGTAAGTTGGTGGGCCCCACTTTAAATTCAAAATTCAAATGGGCTTGCCCAATACATTTCGGGCTCGGAATCGTTTAATCCGATTAAACAAATTTTCTGTCACGACGTAATTAAATCCAATTTAATTAAATAATAATACCTCGCAAAATTATTACGAAAGTCGCTCACAAATTAATTCCAAATTAATTTGTTCGCTTGAATTAAAATCCAATTATAATTTCGTGTTGAAATACGATTTCAATTAATATATCTGATATATTATTTTAGCCCAAATAAATAAATTAAATAGAAAAATATAATTAACTATTAAATTTATTTTACCGATTAATTCCAAATTAATCGTGTTCTCTCCTCTCTACGAATTTAAACTGAGATAATTCTCGACGCAATTAATCCCAGATTAATTCTTTCTCTGATAATTAATCCCAGATTAATTCTTGCCGTAATTAATCCCAGATTAATTTTCTCTCTCATAATTAATCCCAGATTAATTCTGTTCGAGTCAAATATCATCGGTGAATCTTCGGGAAGTGACCCAATATATCCCTGTATATTTTGGCAGTAAATATGGTCATCATAATATCTGAACATGTGCGTACCCGGTACCACTTTCTTATCGATTTACAAGACATGGTTGGCTTCTAGAAAAGAACTGTGCATACCCAATTCTCCAGAAATATTCTTTAAAGGAATATATAATCTTTATCAAGCGTAGTATACTAAGTATTGCGCATTACGATCCAGTATCGGATGTCACATGCTAGGCCCAGGGCTGGAATTGTGTCTGCCCCGTACGAAGCATATATCGGATCACAGACAACTAGTCTCTATAATCGGATAATCATGACCTAGTCATAATATCCCGATGACTGCAGTACCTAAGAGTACCAGTTTCGTATCCTACGTGATCATCATATCCATATGACCGAAGTGATACTTCCATCTTGACATCACACCCAATACACTACGATTCGTAGTATACCCAGAAGAGGCGTACACAGAACATGTTAAAGCCTCGGACGACCAAAACCAAAGCGTACTGATTGTCGCAAGTATTAGCGAAGCAAGTCTCAGGTTAAGACCAAGTACACCTACCCTGATTCGGATTCCCATAGACACATAGCCATACTTCTAATGGGATTCTGAGGGGTCTATCCAGGGTGAAGCTGTTCCCATACCATCGGCAAACAGAACCTTCTATCACACTTGCATAACTATCTTATACTTAAGTATATGAGAACTATGTCGTAAAGCTTCCATAACGCGCACAAGTGCAATACTAGCTTATTCTGCATTATCGATGTCTAGTCTCGATAATACTACGACTAGGGATATTTAATGGTTAAACCTTTCATGGATTAATATTGTCTCATATCTTATTAATCCAATACTAATCATATTGAATTTTATCATTTATATATCCAAGTAATCTAATTACAAAATGATAAAAGAGAAATTTCCTTTGTCACATAGTTAATTTTCTACAAGAACACTATGTTCTTTACAAAATAGTGATGTTATGGGTCATAATTTTCCAACAGATACAAGGTATCAACTCCGCTTTATGGCGATGTGCCATGAAGTCTGAAATGGATTCCATGTATACAACCTTGTTTGGACACTGGTTGATGTACCAGAAGACATTGTGCCTATTGGTAGAAAATGGGTCTTCATGGTGAAGACAAACATGGATGGCAACATACAAACGTACAAAGCTAGGCTTGTAGCGAAAAGGGTATCGTCATCAACATGGTGTTGATTACGAAGAAACCTTTTACACGTTGCCATGATTAAATCCATTCGTATAATGCTTGCTATTGCTGCATATTTCGATTATGAAATATGGCAGATAGACGTCAAAACCACTTTCCTTAATGGAAACCTTTTGGAGGATGTTTATATACAATAGCTTGGCGGTTTTGTCGTGCCAAAATATGAAAACAAGGTTTGCAAGTTAAATCGATCCATTTATGGCTTGAAGCAAACATCGCGTTCTTGGAACCAACGTTTTGATGAGATCATAATGGTGTATGGTTTCATTCAAAACGAAGATGATTCTTGTGTATATAAGAAGGCTAGTGGGAGCGCACTTACATTAATTGTCTTATACATTGATGATGTATTGCTTCTTAAGCAATGACATTCCCATATTAAAATCGGTGAAAGCTTGACTTTCATTAAAATTATCCATGAAATTATTGGGAGAGGCAACTTTTATTCTAGGAATAAGGATCTACTAGGATAGATCTAAAAGTTGTTGGCAGTCTCCAAGAGCTCGTACTATGACAAACATGTACGCCATCTGGTGTCTCATACACTTTGAGCATATTTAGTCACAATCGGGCTAATCCATGTGATGGTCTTTGGATTGATGTTAAGAACATCCTTTAGTATCTTAGAGGAACTAATGATGCCTTCTTAGTTTATGGGGAAGGAGAACTTGAGGTGACTGGGTTCACCGATGCAAGTTTCCAAATCGATAAAGACGACTATATGTCGCAATAAGGGTACATATTTTGTTTGAACAACGGAACAGTGAGCTGGAAATCTTCTAAGCAAGATATTGTTACTGATTCAACAACAAAAGTGGAATACATTACTGCGGCTGAGGCAGCAAAAGAAGCATTTTGGATATATAAATTCCTAATTGGATTAGGAGTAGTTCTGTTAACATGTGAGCTGGGCTACAACACAGGCTAAGGAATTACGGTCTCATCAATGATCCAAGTATGTACTTTGATGGTTTCATCTGATTCGTGAGATCATACATCGTGGCGATGTCAAGATCGAAAGATCTTTTCAGATGATAACCTTGCATATCCACTGACAAAAGCAATATCTCAGCAAAAGTTTGAGCGACCCATACATAGTTCAGGTGTTGGACACTTGAGTGATTGGCTATAGGCCAAGTGGGAGATTGTTAGGCAATTATGACCTATAACATCACTATTTGTAAAGAAATGGTGTTTTTGTACAAATTAACTATGTGGCAAAGGAAATTGCTCTTTTATCATTTTGTAATTGGATTACTTGGATATATAAATGATAAAAGTCCATATGATTAGTACCAGATTAATAAGATATAAGACATTAATAATCCATGAAAGGTTTAATCATTAAATATCCCTAATCATAGTATTATCGAGACTGGACATCGATAATGCGGAATAGGCTAGTATTATACTTATACACGTTATGGAAGCTTAACGACATAGTTCTCATATATTTAAGTATTGGATATTTATGCAAATGTGACAGGAGGTTCTGTTAGCCATTGGATCGGGAACAGCTTCGCATCGGAATCCCATTGGTAGTATGACTATGTGTCTATGGGAATCCTAATCAGGGTAGATGTATGTGGTCTTAACCAGAGACTTACATCGCTAATACTTGTGACAATCATTATACTTTGGTTTTGGTCATCCGGAGCTTTAATAGGTTGTTGTAACGCCTCTTCTGGGTATACTGAGAATTGTAGTGTATTGGGTGTGATGTCAAGATGGAAGTATCACTCAGTCATATAGAGATGATGATCACGCAGGGATACAGAACTAGTATTCTTAAATGCTACAGCTATCAAGATAATATGTCTAGGTAACAATTATCCTATTACAGAGACTAGTTGCTAGTGATCCGATATATGCTTCGTACGGGGCATACACAATTCCAGCCCTAGGCCTAGCATGTGACATCCGATATTGGATCGTATTACACAATACATTGTATACTACGCCTGATTCAGATTATATATTCCATGTTGAATATATTTCTGGAGAATATAGTAGGCACGATGCTTTGCTAGAAGCCAACCATGTCTTGTAAATCGGTAAGAATGTGTACGGGGTACGCACGTGTTCGGATGGTCCGATAACCGTATTTACTGCCAACATATCCAGTGATCTCTTAGGTTGCTTCCCAAAGATTAACCGATGACATTTGACTCGAACAGAATTAATCTGGGATTAATTATTAAGAGAAAATTATCTGGGATTAATTACGGCAATAATTTTATCGCATTATATTTTACAATTATTTCATCGGGGATTAAATTGTCTAGATGAGAGAACGCGATTAATTTGGAATTAATCGGCAAAGTAAATTAATAGTTATTGGATTTTACTATTTTATTTATTTATTTGGGCTAAAATAATATATCAGATATATTAATTGAAATTGGATTTCAATACGGAATTAAAATTGGATTTTATTCAAGCGAACGAATTAATTTGGAATTAATTCGTAGCGAGTTTCGTAATAATTTTGCGAGGCATTATTATTTAATTAAATTGGATTTAATTATTTCGCTACAGAAAATTTCGTTTAAAAAATAAATCGGATTACAACCTAGCCCAAAGTGTGTGTGTAAGCCAACTAGATTTTGGAAATTAAATGGGTGGGAGCCATGATTTACAATCACTTGTCACTATTTGTGATGTAAGTAGTTTGGAAAAAAGTATTATATTTATCACACATCACACCTACCAAGTTAATGAAACTTTGGTAATTGTTTTTGGAAAACACATCATTATTCACCATCTTCTCTCTCTTTCTTCCTCTTTGGCCGAATTTCTTCTTCTTGGAGGAGAAAAATTTTCTTTCAAAATTTGTTCAAGCTAGCACTTAAAGGAGTGAATTAAGGTGATAGGGAAACTCACCCAAGAGTTTGGAACTCAACAAAGGGCTTGGAGCTTCTACATCCAAAGAAAGACTTTATTTTTCAAAGCCGATCAATGTAAGTTTTTTTTTTCCGCAACTTATTTTGATTTATTCACACACAAATCATTGTTAGGATCTTTGGGCTAGTCTTAGAGACACTAACATATATATGATGAGTAGCCCCAATGTCTACCCACCATTCTTTAGCTTGTGCTCGAGCCTAGCTCAGCTGCTAACATAATTATATCTAATCTAATTATATTTGTTTATCGACCCAGAAGGCTTTTATTGCCACTTCAGCTGCAGCAATAACCCGCATTTGTTGTTTATACGGTAACAATATCTTGCTTGGAAGATTTCCAGCTCACTGTACCGTTATTCAAACTGTATAGTACCATTTGCGACTTATAGTCGTTTTATCGGTTTAGGAAACTTGCTACAGTGATCCCAGTCACTTCAAGTTCTCCATCTCCATAGACTAAGACACATCCTTAGTTCTCTAAGATACTAAGTATGTTCTTAACTTCAATCCAGTGACTATCACTTGGATTGACCTGTTTGTGACTTCATATGCTCAAAGCGTATGAGACAACAGGTAGCGTACATTTTTCAATGTACGATTCCACTGAGAGTTTTCGAAAGCCAAGCATTCGCCGATAGTTATTTTATGGGAATATCATTTCCAAGAAATGACGTATTATCATTATTTTATAGGACATCCACTGTCAGTGCGCTCCCATTAACCCTCTTATATACACAAGAATCATTTTATTTTGAATTAAATCATAAACCATTATGATTACATCAAAACAATAATTCCTAGAACCTATGTTTGCTTCAATCCAAACATGGATCGAATAATCTGCAAACCTTGTTTGCTAGTTTTGGTATGACAAAACCGCCAGGATGTTGTAAACATCCTCCAAAAGGTTTCCTTTTCAGGAAAGCGATTTTCCCGTTAAGCTGACATATTTCATAAATGAAACATGTAGCATTAGCAAGCATTATCCAAATGGATTTACCGTGGCAACAGGTAAAAGGTTGAATCGTAATCAACACAATGTTGATAACGATACCTTTCCGCTAAAAGCCTAGATTTATACGTTGTTGTGTTGCCATCTATGTATGTCTTCCTTGAAGACTTATAAAGTACCAATAGGCACAATGCCTTGCGGTACATCAACTAGTGTCCAAACTTGTTGATATACATGGAATCCATTTCGGACTCATGGCATTTTGCCATAATAGGTTTCGATACCTTGTATCACTTCCTCATACGTAGTCAGTTGGTATTCCTCAAAAGATTGACATCTTTACGAGGTGAGATCAGAAACCCATACCCCAGGTTGTTTTCTGACTCTCTCCGACATACGCGGTTCTTGTGTATTGGAAGATTAATGGTAATAGTTTCATCATCCTTGATGAACTATTTGTGTTCCATTAGGAATCGGTGCCTTGAATAGTATTACTCCGATTTTCATCGAGTTTTACTATCCTCCCACTTACCACACTGCATATCGGTATTCCTCTTAGGAAAACCACATGGCGAGCAACAATCTAATTGTTCTCAAGTGAGTTGTATAAGTACAATACTTTGGCATCGCTATGATAACCTACAATTGGCACTTATCCAATTTGGGTTTAAGTTTGGTATCATCCAACATATGCCCAGCATGCCCAAATTTCAAGGAATGAGAAACCCGGTTTCTTTCCCGTTCATATCTAATATGATATCTGTCAAACAGATTTTATGGAACCTTATTCTAATAAGTTATGCACTGTTAAAGCGTATCCGTTGAAGGAAATGGTAGCTCAGAGCGACTCATGATTAACCTTATCATGTCCAACAAAATTCGGTTACTCAATTCGGACACATCGTCACTTTGACGTGTTCCGGGAGGAGTCCTCATTTGAAAGAATACTTTACTCTTTCAAGTATATTAGAAACTTATTGCTTAAGTATTTTCCATTACGGTCTAACCGTGACGGTTTAATACTTTAGCCGATCTATTAGTCTATTTCGTGTCGAAACTATAAAAGTTTCCGATTTGTGTTCTTCAAAAGAAACACATAACCATAACGCAATGCCACATCCGTAAAGGTCACGAAATATTCATATCCACATCTAGCCTAGCTAGATATGGGCCCACTTGCTTCACTATGAACTAGGGCTAACAGATTGGTGGCATTTACACTTCTACCAGTAAATAGTGTTTTAGGCACTTTGCCCAATAAACTAGATTCGTAGACTTTATTTGATTGGAATCAAATCAGTGTGAGTACCCACTCTTCAAAAGTGTGGATATACGATTCTTGTTTGATTGTGTCCCAGACAACAATGCCACTTCTAAGTTCTCCCTGATCAAATAAGTTTGAGCTATTTGTTTGTCATGTTATATATTTGAGATTTTATTTATATTCAAAATATAAATTCTGTTTTCACATCTAATGTGTTTATCTCAATATCATCTTTATATAATAAAACCTTTAGTGTTCTAGAATATAAAGGTTCACCCGCAGCGACAGTCGTCCCGTTTCCAATTCGCAGATTAATCTCTATTGAAGTCAGTATCATGTTCATAACAGATTCTGAACATCAATATATATATATATATCACACTAAATATCTAAAATCCAATTTTAAATACTATTAATGAATATATTTATGACAATCACATTTGAAGTCAGAGCCTTGCTCGTCTTCTATTCCTTCATGTCTGCTTTGTCCTAACGGCAGTCACGCTTCCGTGATCCCGTTTGCCACATTTAAGGCAGACATTTTGGGATATGTCCTTTATCTTCCTAGAAGATTATAATGATATTGCATTTGCCCTTTTCAACATTCCAGTAGCCTTTGGCCAAGCATCGGGTTTCTAGAATATCGAAGTAAGGTGCGACTAGCACTACTTGCCTAATTGCAAAGTTTGACTTTTATCTCCTTGAGAATAATCATTAACTCTCCAAGAGTTATCAATTGCAATTTTAGTACTTCTAAAATCTAAAGATAGATTTTATGAAGATCCTTCAATTTCATCATTATACTTTTAAGGATATAATCATTAGTTCTGATTCAGAAATTAAGGAGTCTACTACGACAAGCTTAATGGATTAAGCACTTAAGTTATCATTACATAAATCTTCCAAAGATTATGCTCTACTATTTGCTTAACTCTGGGCTTAGGCTTAATATGTTATTTTAAATAAAGTACTTATTAATTTCCAGGACCATCCTGAAACTTATTCCCATTAGAAAAATTAAGTCATTTAAATACATTTTCCCTAGGATTATGTTTTAAATGCTAATCTTTCAGTTTATATCTTGATTCTAATAGTCCAACTATTTAATCAACGATTTGTGGTACTATGTATTATAATGATTCTATAGTCTAACTATATAATCAAATATAATTTAAATTAATTAACCTCAATTACATTGATTACTATAATCCAATTATAAAATCAATTGTAAATTGAAATTAATTAATTCAAATATATTGATTACTATAATCCAATTATATAATCAACTATGATACAGTCCAACTGCTTTAATTAAAACAACAATTTAAATATTAGTCCAACTAACATTTAATTGATTTGACGAATGATAATTGAATGAGCGTGTATGGCAAGTAATTAAACGAATATTGCAAATTCAATTCTTGCCTCCCACTATTTTTCGACGAGCCTAACCCCTCTGTCGAGTACTCGGGAAACCGCGTTTCCTAGTGGGCTAGGATCCCGTTAAATATCACACAATCTTGACTTTGGCCAACAAATTGTATGATAATTAACTAGGTAGATCTCTAAGATCGATTGGATCCAATCCAATTCCTAGATCCGGTAGGGGGACATCCAAGTCCGAAACATATATCTTATATATGCCAATACATCCAATGTATTACCTAACCTTTTTCCTCTGAATCAACTAAGCCTTGGCTTTGGCACAATAAACTTAGTGATCCCAGTCAAGCGCGACCCATTGACCATGGAAAGCTTCGCAATCAATGTCGATGGACAAGAAGTGGTCTTGACTTTGGCCAACAAACCACAACTTGGACAAGACACTGATATGGAACAAAGCCTTCGTGATTCAAACACATCCTCGACGGACAAAGGCCTTGAATTTGGCCAACAAACCAATGTTGTCTTAGATCTTGGGTAAGAATCACTCAATGGAAGGAAAAACGGTTAATATTGAGCGAAGGTTTTTCTCGTGCAAATTGGCAACCAATTTATTATTTTTGTTAAGGTCTCATCATCATACACCCTTAAACATGCATTCTAAACACATAATAAAGCGCATATGAAAAATAATAATTATATGCGGATGGATACTTTACATTGATCCTAGATCAAATCTCTCCATTTATCTCTCCCGCTAGCACAAGTATTTACTTCTACCCGTTACACTACACTTCTAAAGAAACCTCATTTACATTGAGGGGAATAGGTGAGAAGAGAATACAAAGAATGAGGAGGTATAAGGCTGGACATACAAGTCCAATTAATAAATCAAATTTATTACAATTTCCAAAATTGCCCCACCCAGCTAATATCCATCCGATATACATGATTCATGCATCGCAATCATGTATTCACACAAGCATGTTATCAATCAATCTAATCAAATTAATTAATCTGATAATTAGTGATCATCCAATGTTCAAACAACGATTTGATTTTGTTCTAGTCAAACTCGTTTTGTGAATAAGTACTCAAAGTACGAATTCTCGAATTAAATTAAATTACATAATTAAATCCATTTAATACGCATTTAATTCTAATTCACTATTTAATTCCTAATTAAATATTACACTTTATAAAATAAACCTTTACGACTTAAATTCCGAATTTAATCGTTACGGGTCTCAAAGCCCGATTAATATCCAATATTAATTTAATTAAAGTCCAATCCGGGAGTTACCCCATAAGCCCAGAAATCAATTTAGGCCCATTAGGCCCAATTAAACTTTAAAGGTCCATTAAGTCGCATTTGGGCTTTATGGAAGTGGTTTTGGGCCCAATTGGATCCAATCCATTTGGCCTAAACCCAACTTTGTACAACAAAGCCCAATAACAACTTAACAAGCCCAATCCAATTTTAAGCCCAACTAATTTAATTCAAAAAATTCCAAATTTCTCAATTAAATTACCTAAAGTGTATAGCATTATTAATTACCCCAATCAATATTTCCAAAACACCAAATTTGTACAATTAATCATGCTTATCATTAATAAAACATGTCCACACATTTTGATCAAAATCAGACCCAATTAACATGCATATATGTCTCGGCCAAAGGGGAAAATTATGCCCAAATCAAATTCAATCCAATTAAACCCAATCAAACATAAAATCAATATCCCCAAATGATTCTAACTCATCAATGAATCATAAAATAAAATTCCAAGACAATTTAGGGTTCCAATTTTCGGCCATACACACCAAAATTGGGGAAAATTGTTTCAAACACTTTTTCATCAAATTGATCCAATAAATCATCAATTCAACAACATTTAAGCATACTAATTCATCCAATTTCATTAAATCATGCCCAAATTCGTTTTGCCCATTTTAACCCTAAAATCAATTTCATGCTTTCAAAGGCTCTGATACCGTTGTGGTTTCCTCTAAGGGTCCCAAGATCATTTATCAAGCATGAAAACAAGTGTAAATACAATCATAGAAGGTGCGGAAAAACTCACAAGGATCGGTTGAGATGCGGTGTTGAACAAAACGAATTGCCCTCTTGGTGAAGCTCGGCAGTGGGCTGCTCGGCAGTGGGGTGGTCTTCCTCCTCCAATAATCGGCCATGGATGTCCTTTGAAGCTCAAGCTTTTGTGATAAACTTCCATGCTCACGAACTCACTGCCCTGTCACCTTGGTATGCCTCCTAGAGTGTGCTAGCACTTGATCTTGCAACAAGATCACTCATTTCTTCTCTTACTGCACTCGATTTTGAACCAAAAGAAAAGTAGAAGGCAGCACCCCCTTGGGTGGGAGGAAGAAGAGAAGAAAAATAGATGAGAGAGATGGTTTTTGGCTCCAAAACCTAAAACCGAGAGAGAGAGTGGGAAATAAAAAAAAAAGTGTAAAAGGGTTTTATAATTTCCAAAATTATTTAACCATTTACCATTTTTCTATTTCAATAAATCAAGCATTTAATACTTTCAATTATCACACATCAACTCACATCAATCAATCAATTGTCACATCACTCAAAGTGACATGTGATTTGACGTTTGATGTGACTTATGATTTGACGCTTGATTTGACTTGCGTGCCGCACTCGAATTCGAAATGTGAATGAGCTCGCAAACAACCCGGGCTCGAGTTCGCTAATTCCAAATTAAACGATTTTCCATTGCGACGTAATTAAATGATTACGCCTAGCGAAATCACTATTCACGTCACTAACGAATTAATTCTAAATTAATTCGTTCGCCCGAATTAAAATCTAATTTTAATTCCGCGTCGAAATCCAATTTGGTATAATATATCAAATAATTATTTTATCGATTAATTCCAAATTAATCGTTCTCTCTCTTTAATTGATATTTTATCCCAGATAAAATATCTCCGCAATTAATCCCAGATTAATTTTCTCTCTCATTGAATTAATCCCAGATTAATTAAAGTGCGAGTCATGCGTCATCGGTGAATCTTCGGGAAGCGACCCATGAGATCTCCGGATATGTTGGCAGTAAATCGGGTCGTCAGACTATCCGAACACGTAAGTACCTTGTACTACGTTTACACCGATTCACAAGACAAGGTTGGCTTCTAGCAAAGCGCCATGCCTACCCAATTCTCCAGAAACATGCTTACAAGAATAAGCGATCTATTTCAGAAGTAGTATACATGGTATTGCGTATTTCTGTCCAGTATCGAATGATCACGTGCTAGGCCTGGGGCTGGAATTGTGTCTGTCCCGTATGAAGCACATGTCGGATGTCTGGTAACTAGTCTCTATAATCAATTAACTATGACCTAGTCATATTATCCCGATGACTGCAGTACTTAAGAGAACCAGTACCGTATCCTACGTGACCATCATCTCCATATGACTGGAGTGACACTTCCGTCTTGTCGCAAGTATAAGCGGTGTAAGTCTCAGGTTAAGACCAAATACACCTACCCTGATTTCGGACTTCCATAGACACATACTCATACTACCAATGGAGTTCTGAGGGGGCCTATCCAGAGCGAAGCTGTTTCCCATACCATCGGTAAAACACAACCTCATATTACACTTACATGAGTATCCTATACCCAAATATATGAGAACTATGCTGTTGTGCCCTCACAACGCGCACAAATGTAATACTAGTCTTTTACGTATTTATCGATGTCCAATCTCAATAATACTCTGACTAGGGATATTTAATGATTTATCCTACGTTGACTGATACTGTCTCATATCATTCTCTTTCCAGGAACAAATCATAGGGACCTCTCATCATTTATACATCTAGGTGATCTAATCACAAATGATAAGAGTACAATCTCTTTTGTCACATAGTTAATTTGTACAACAACACCATGATCTGTACAAATAGTGACGCTATGGGTCATAATTGTCCAACACCCTCGGAATCCCATTGGTAATATGACCATGTGTCTATGGGAATCCTAATCAGGGTAGGTGTATGTGGTCTTAACCAGAGACTTGCATCGCTAATACTTGCGACAATCATTATACTTTGGTTTTGGTCATCCGGAGCTTTAACATGTTGTGTGTACACCTCTTCTGGGTATACTGAGAATTGTAGTATATTGGGTGTGATGTCAAGATGGAAGTATCACTTCAGTCATATGGAGATGATGATCACGCAAGGATACAGAACTGGTACTCTTAAATGCTACAGCTATCGGGATAATATGACTAGGTTATGATTATCTGATTATAGACACTAGTTACTAGTGATCCGATATATGCTTCGTACGGGGCAGACACAATTCCAGCCTGAGGCCTAGCATGTGACATCTGATACTGGATTGTAATATGCAATACATTGTATACTACGCCTGATATAGATGATATATATTCCATGTTGAATATATTTCTGGAGAATTGGGTAGGCACGGTGCTTTGCTGGAAGCCAACTATGTCTTGTAAATCGGTAAGAACGTGGTACGGGGTACGCACGTGTTCGGATAGTCCGATGACCGTATTTACTGCCAACATATCCAGGGATCTCTTGGGTCGCTTCTCAAAGATTCACCGATGAGATTTGACTGGAACAGAGAATTAATCTGGGATTAATTATGAGAGAGAAAATTAATCTGGGATTAATTACGGCAAGAATTAATATGGGATTAATTAACAGAGAGAAAATTAATCTGGGATTAATTGCGTCAAGAATTAATCTGGGATTAATTCGTGAAGAAGAGAGAACGTGATTAATTTGGAATTAATCGGTAAAATAAATTTAATAGTTAAATTGGATTTTTCTATTTAATTTATTTATTTGGCTAAAAATATAATTTATTGGATATATTAATTGAAATTGGATTTCAATGCAGAATTAAATTGAATTTTAATTTTAGCGAACAAATTAACTTGGAGTTAATTCGTAAGCGACTTCCGTAATAATTTTGCAAGGCATTATTATTTAATTAAATTAGATTTAATTACGTCGCGACGAAAAATTCGTTTAGTCGGATTAAATGAACCGGGCCCAAAGTGTGTTATGTAAAGCCAACTTAAATTTGGAATTCAAATTTGGGTGGGACTCACATCACTTACATCACATGTCACTTTTTGGTGATGGAAGTGGTTGGAAACTTTAATTGTTGGGCAATAATCACACATCACACAATATTTAAAGTGAAGTTTTGGAAACTAAAAGGTGACTATTCATCATCTCCCAAAATCTCTCTCTTTGGCCGAATACTACTCCCTTTGGAAGGGAAAATTTTTCTTTCAAAATTTGTTCTTGCTAGCACATAAGGAGTCAAGTGATAGGAAAACTCACCCATGAGTTTGGAACAACAAAGAAAGCTTAGAGCTTCCACATCCATGGAGTTTTTAGAAAATTTCAAAGCTGATCAATGTGAGTATTCTGCAACTCCCTTTGATTTATTCACACACAAATCATTCTTAGAGATCATTGGCATGTCTAGGACACTAACAATGGTATCAGAGCGAAATCTAAGCTTGATTTGGATTCTTTGGTTGTGAACTTTAATTTGGGATTTTATGCTTGGAGCTTGATTTGGCTAAATTGATTGTGTGGTTGTGATTATATGATGTTGAATTGGATTTGTGCATCTTTGGAATTGAGAAAAATTGATTAGATTAAAAATCCCCAATTCCTATGTCATGGCCGAAAATTACCCTAGGTTGCTCATGGTTAATTTTTGAAATTTGACAATTAGATATGTTAATTGGCATGAAATGAATATTGATTGTCGATTTAATTGGATTGAAATCAAAATTGGTGTTATTTCTATGCCTTTGCCGTGAGTATATAGCATGTTATAGAATTGATTTTGCTTCAATTTATGTTGCAAATGAATTGAATAATTAAGCATGATTAATTGGATTAATTAGTGTTTTGGAAACATTAGATTAATTGATTGATTGTGGTAATTGCACTTTAATTAAAATTAATGTGATATTTGGAATGTTATATTAATTAAATTAGTCTTTAAAATTGGATTGGGCTAATTTTGTTGTATTTGGGCTTAATGGGCTTGGTTGGGCCAAGCTTGGTTTTGGACAATTGGATTGGATCCAAAATGGGCCCAAAACCATTTCCATAAAGTCCAAATATAACTTTTGGGCCTTTTAATATTTAATTGGGCCTAATGGGCTAAAATTGATTTTATGGCAAACGGTGATTCCTAATTGGGCCTTGGCATCTTGGATTGGATCCATATTGGCCAAAGCTCATGCCTTAAGAATTAATTAAAAGCTCATTGGACTTTAATTAAAAGATATTGGATACTAATTGGGCCTTTGAGACCCATTAAGATTAGATTTAGAATCTAAGTCTAAAAGGCACTAAAAATAAGTGTAATTATTTAATTTGGAATTAAATTCGAATTAAAATTGAATAAAAATTAAATTGGATTTAAAATTGTAGTTCGATATAATTCAAAATTACGTACTTTGAGTATTTATTCTTAAACGAGTTGGACTCGCGCAAATCAAATCGTTGTTTGAACATTGGATGATCATTAATTCAAAGATTAATTAATTGGATTAGATTGATTGAATAACATGCTTTGTGTGAATACTTGGATGTATTGTATGAATAATGTATATCAGATGGATATTAGATGGGTGGGGCAATTTTGGAAATTATTGTAAGTATGGTACTTATTTGAAATTGGACATGCGTGTCCAGCCTTTCACCTCTATTCTCTTTGTATTTCTCTTCTCACCAATTCCTCTCAATGTAAATGAGGTTTCTTTCAGTGTTATGTAATTGGGTAGAAGTATGTGTTAGCGGGGGAGAGGAAATGGAGAGATTTGTTCTAAGAACAAATTGTTTTATATATTCATCCGCATATCATTATTAAATTTATTCGCTCCTTATTATGTTTTTAGAATGCATGTTTAAGGGTGTATGATGAGACCTAATCAAAGATAATAAATTGGTTGCCAATTTACGTGAAAAAAACCCTCACTCAAATATTAAGCGTTTTCCTTCCATTGAGTGGTTCTCTCTCAAGATCCAAGATTGGCATTGGTTTGTTGGCCAAAGTCAATATCAATGTCCATCGCGGATTTCTTTGAACCACGAAAGCTTTGTTCTATATCGCATGTCTTGGGCGGTTGTGACTTGTTGGCCAAAGTCAATGTCACTTCTAGTTCATCGACGTGGATTATGAAGCTTTCCCACTGTCAATGGGTCGCGCTTAACTGGAATCATTAAGTTTGTTGAGCCAAAGCCAATGCTTAGTTGATTCAAAGGAAAAGGTTAGGAAATATATATTGGATATATATCTCGGACTTGGAGGTCCACCTACCGGATCTAGGAATTGGATGGAATCCAATAGATCTTAGAGATCTATCTAGTTAAGTTTCATACAGCTTGTTGGCCAAAGTCAAGGTTGTGTGTTATTTAACGGGATTCTATCCCACTAGGAAACTAGGTTTCCTGAGTACCCCACAGTGGGTTAGAGGCTCGCTGAAAAATAGTGGGAGGCCAGTATTAAATTTGTAATTTCGTTTAATACTTGTTTACACGCGCTCTTTTAATTTATTTATCGTTGTTATAAATATATTAGTTGGACTAATATCGAATATTGCTTTCTTTGAACAGTTATACTATACAAGACACTACTCCACTTGTAGTTGGTTATATAGTTGGACTATAGTAACCATTACATTTTGAGTGTAACCAAGATCGTTGATTAGATAGTTTGACTATTACAATCGAGATGGCCTGAAAGATTAGCGTTAAGGGACATAATCATGGGTGAAAATGTCTTTAACGGCGCAAATTTTCAGATTGGGAAATCAATCTCAGGATAGTCCTGGGAGCTGAGAAGTTACTCTATTGGATAGAGAAACCTCTCGAGCCCTGAGCCCGGAGTTGAACAAATAGTAGAGCATGAGCTTATGAAGACTCATCATGATGATAACTTTAGTGCTCAATCTGTTATGCTTGCGCAATGACTCCTTAATTTCATCGTCAGAACAAAGGATTGGATCCTTATAGTATGATGTTGAAATTAAAGGATCTTCATAGATATAACCTTAGATCTTAGAAGTACGAATTGCAAAAGAAGCTCTTTAGCTCGCGTATGTCAGAGGGTATATCTATTGAGCACTGGGTGTCACAGATGATTGCTGACATCGAACAGTTAGGTTAGCGGGCATTACCTACGAGGCCGAGACTTCCATATATTTGATCTTACAGTGTATGCCCGAATGATGGGGCGGGTTCATCATGAACCAAGAGAAAACTCTTGGAGAGTTAATGGCTATGCTCAAGGAGGCAGAGCAGAGCTTCCAAAAGGGCAAAAAGCGCAAGGCGCATCTTACTTCGACATCCCAGAAGGCCAAGGCTTGGCCGAAGGCTTCTAGGGGTGTGAAGAAAAAGGACAAAGGCAAAATTGTCACAGTCTTCTGGGAAGACAAGGGACATATCCCAAGATGTCTGCCTAAACTGTGGCAAATGGGGTCACTGGAAGCGTGACTGCCGTATGGACAAGGCAGACATGAAGGAAGTGAAGGCGGGCAAAGCTCCGACTTTAGGTATGTTTGTTAATGTAATAAACATGTCCACTATTGGTTTTAAAAATTGGATTTTTGATACTGGATATAGTACATACATATGTACTGATGTGCGGGATCTACTGATTAGCAGGAGACTGGCTTCAGATGAGATCGATCTGTGAGTCAGAAACGGGACGAGAGTCGCTGTTTTGGCTGTGGGAACCTAAGTTTTGGAACTGCCCTTTGGGCATGTACTTAAATTAGGAAAGTGTTATAATGTACCTAGTTTGACTAGAAACATTATCTCTATATCTAGTTTAACATGTTGCAGGTATACCTTTATGTTCCAGAACACTGGGTGTTTTGTTTATAAAGTTGATATTGAGATATACACATTAGATGTGAATAACAGTATTAATATTTCGAATATAAATGAATCTCAAACATATAACATGACAAACAAAAGGCTCAAACTGAGTAAATCATATGAGACTTATTTATGGCATTGTTGTCTGGGACACATTAACAAGACTCGTATATCCACTCTTTGGAAGAATGGATACTTGGACGGATTTTATCCTAGTTCATATGACGTCTGCGAATCTTGTTTATTAGGCAAAGTGCCTAAAACGCCTTTTAGCGGTAAAGGTGTACGTGCCACCGAACTGTCTAGCTAGGATAGAGGTGGATAAGAATACTTTGTAACCTTTACGGATGTTGCATCGCGTTATGGTTATGTGTATCTTATGAAACACAAGTCGGAAACTTTTGATGTATTCAAAGAGTTTCGACACGAAGTAGATAAACAGATTGACAAAAGTATTAATACATTACGGTTAGACCGTGGTGAAGAATACTTTAGCAATGAGTTTCTAGATTTCTTAAAAGAATATAGTATTCTTTCACAGTGGACTCCTCCCGGAACTCCTCAATTGAGTGGTGTGTCCGAACGGAGAAACCGAACTTTGTTGGACATAGTAAGGTCAAGGATGAGTCGCTATGAGCTACCAATTTCCTTCTAGGGATATGCATTGAACAGTGCAATACATATTTTGAATAAGGTTTCGTCAAAATCTGTTGGATAGACCTCATATAAAATATGGATAGGAAAGAAACTGGTTTTCTCATTCCTGAAGATTTGATAATGCTGGGCATGTTTAATGATTGGATGGTACCAAACTAGAACCCAAATCGGATAAGTGCCTATTTGTAATTGGTTATCCTAGGGAAACCAAATAAAATTACTTATATAACCCACAGGAGAACAAGGTATTTGTTGCTCTCCATGCAGTTTTCCTAAGAGGAATTCCTAAATGCAGTGGTAAGTGGGAGGAAAGTAAAACTCGATGAAAATTGGAGTGATACTATTCCTGGCATCGATCCCCTAACGGAACTCGAACAGTTCATCAGGGATGAGACTGTTCCATAATCTTCTAATACACAAGAACCGCATAGGTCGGAGAGAGTCAGAAAACATCCTTAGAGGTATGGGTTTCTGATCTCACCTCATGTAGATATTAATCTTATTGGGGATAATAAACCAACTATGTATGAGGAAGTGATACAAGGTATCGACTCCGCTTTATGGCAAGAAGCCATGAAATCTGAAATGGATACCATATATATCAACCAAGTTTGGACATTGGTTGATGTACATGAAGGCATTGTGCCTATTGGTGGCAGATGGGTCTTCATGGTGAAGACAAACATGGATGGCAACATATAAACATACAAAGCTAGGCTTGTAGCAAAAGGGTATCGTCATCAACATGGTGTTGATTACGACGAAACCTTTTACCCGTTGCCATGATTAAATCCATTCGGATAATGCTTGTTATTACTGCATATTTCAATTATGAAATATAGCAAATGAACGTCATAACCGCTTTCCTAAACGGAAACCTTTTGGAGGATGTTTACATACAACATCCTGATGGTTTTGTCGTGCCAAAACATGCAAACAAGGTTTGCAAGTTAAATCGATCCATTTATGGATTGAAGCAAGCATTGTGTTCTTGGAACCAATATTTTGATGATATCATAATAGAATATGGTTTCATTCAAAACGAAGATGATTCTTGTGTATATAAGAAGGTTAGTGAGAGCTCACTGACATTGGATGTCCTATACATTGATGATGTATTATTTCTTGGAAATAACATTCCCATATTAAAATCGGTGAAAGCTTGGCTTTCATTAAAATTCTCCATAGAAAAACTTGGGAGAGGCAACTTTTATTCTAGGAATAAGGATCTACTGGGATAGATCTAAAAGTTTTTGGCACTCTCCGAGAACTCGTATATTGTTAGACATGTACGCGACCTAGTGTCTCATATGCTTTGAGCATCTAAAGTCACCATCAGGCCGATCCAGGTGATAGTCACTGGATTGATATTAAGAACATTCTTACGTATCTTAGACGAACTAAGGATGCATTCTTAATCTATGGGGAAGGAGAACTTGAGGTGACTGGGTTCACCGATGCAAGTTTCCAAACCGATAAAGACGACTGTAAGTCACAATAATGGTACATATTTTGTTTGAACAACGGAACAGTGAGCTGGAAATCTTCCAAGCAAGATATTGTTGCCGATTCAACAACAAAAGGGGAATATATTACTGCGTCTGAGGCAGCAAAAGAAGCATTTTTGGATCTATAAAATTCCTAATTGGATTATGAGTAATTATGTTAGCAGCTGAGCTGGGCTAAAGAATTACGGTGTACTTCGATGGTTTCATCTGATTTGTCAGATCATACATCGTGGCAATGTCAAGATCGAAAAGAACATTTCGGATGATAACCTTGCAGATCCGCTAATGAAAGCGATATCTCAGCATAAGCATGAGTGACACGTACATAGTTCAAGTGTTAGACACTTGAGTGATTGGCTATAGGCCAAGTGGGAGATTGTTGGACAATTATGACTCATAGCATCACTATTTGTAAAAGACATGGTATTCTTTGTACAAATTAACTATGTGACAAAGGAAATTGCTCTTTTATCATTTGTAATTGGATTACTTGGATATATAAATGATAAAAGTCCATATGATTAATACCGAATTAATAAGGTATGAGACAACAATAATCCACGAAAGGTTTAATCATTAAATATCTCTAGTCGTAGTATTATCGAGACTGGACATCGATAATTCGGAATAGGCTAGTATTGCACTTGTGCGCGTTATGGAAGCTTAACAGCATAGTTCTCATATATTTAAGTTTAGGATACTTATGCAAGTTTGATAAGAGGTTCTGTTAGCCATTGGATCGGGAACAGCTTCGCTCTGGATAAACCCCTCGGAATCCCATTGGTAGTATGACTATGTGTCTATGGGAATCCGAATCAGGGTAGGTGTATTAGGTCTTAACCTGAGACTTGTATCGCTAATACTTGCGACAATCAGTACGCTTTGGTTTTGGTCGTCCGGAGCTTTAACAGGTTCTGTGTACGCCTCTTCTGGGTATACTGAGAATCGTAGTGTATTGGGTGTGATGTCAAGATGGAAGTATCACTTCAGTCATATGGAGATGATGATCACACAGGGATACAGAACTGGTACACTTAAATGCTGCAGCTATCGGGATAGTATGACTAGGTCATGATTATCCCATTATAGAGACTAGTTGCTAGTGATCCGATATATGCTTCGTATGGGGCAGACACAATTCCAGCCCTATGCCTAGCATGTGACATCTGATACTGGATCGCAATACGTAATACATTGTATACTACGCCTGATACAGATTATATATATTCCATGTTGAATATAATTCTGGAGAATAAGGTAGGCACAGTGCTTTGCTAGAAGCCAATCATGTCTTGTAAATCGGTAAGAACATGGTACGGGGTACGCACGTGTTCGGATAGTCTGATGACCGTATTTACTGCCAACATATCCAGGGATCTCTTGGGTCACTTCCCAAAGATTCACCTATGAGATTTGACTCGAACAGAGAATTAATCTGGGATTAATTATAAGAGATAAAATTAATCTGGGATTAATTACGGCAATAATTAATCAGGGATTAATTAACAGATAGAAAATTAATCTGGGAATAATTGCGTCAAGAATTAATCTAGAATTAATTCGTGAAGAAGAGAGAACGCGATTAATTTGGAATTAATCGGTAAAATAAATTTAATAGTTAAATTGGATTTTTCTATTTGATTTATTTATTTGGGCTAAAAATAATATATTGGATATATTAATTGAAATTGGATTTCAATACGGAATTAAATTGGATTTTAATTTTAGCGAACGAAATAACTTGGAGTTAATTCGTAAGAGACTTGTTGGTTTCTATTAAGGTCCCAAGATCAATAATAAGCATGAATCAAGTGCGAATACACATCGAGGAAGTTGCGGAATACTCACATCGATCGGTTGAGCGACGCGGAGGCAACAAAATCAACTTTCTGCCTTCTGTTCACTGTCACGGCAGTAGCAGTCCAAGCTCACTGTTTTGGCCTTCGTTTGGGTCCTTCGTCAAGCTCCAAGCTTCGTCGAATGGTTCCCGACTCATGGGTAGACTTCCCTATCACCTTCGCATGTCTCGTAGTGTGCTAGCACTTGCGATTTTTTCCACAAAAATCCAACTCTTGGCTTCCCTTTCTTCCTCCATTTCCACGGCAGTTCACTGCCAAGAACAGAAGAAAAAGCCCACTGGTTGGGCGTGAGAGAGAGAAGAAATAGAGAGAATGAGAGAAGTTGTGTATAAAGTTAATTGATTTCCAAAATCAAATAAAACCATATACCAAATTTGTGTAAAGGCTTTCAAAAAGTCAACACAATTTTTGGCTCCAAAATAGCATTAAATGATAGCCATCAACTTCCATCAATCAATCAAATCAAGTGACAAGTTGTCACATCACTCAAAGTGACTAATGATTTGACGATTGATGAGACTAGTGATTCGACGCTTGATTTGAGGTGCCGCACTAGAATTCGAAATGCGAATGCGCTCGCAAATAATCTCGGGCTCGGGTTCGCTAATTCCAAATTAACGAATTTTCGGTTCCGTCGTAATTAAATGATTACGCCTAGCAAAATCACTATTCACGTCGCTAACGAATTAATTTAGAATTAATTCGTTCGCCCGAATTAAAATCTAATTTTAATTCTGCGTCGAAATCTAATTTCGTTAATATATCGAATATATTAATTTACCGATTAATTCCAAATTAATCGTTATCTCTCTTTTAATGATATTTTATCCCATATAAAATATCTATGTAATTAATCCTAGATTAATTTTCTCTCTCTTCTAATTAATCCCAGATTAATTTAAAGTGCGAGTCATACGTCATCGGTGAATCTTTGGGAAGCGACCCATGAGATCCCCGGATATGTTGGCAGTAAATTCGGTCGTCGGACTATCCGAACACGTAAGTACCTCATACTACGTTTATACCGATTTACAAGACAAGGTTGGCCTCTAGCAAAGCGTCATGCCTACCCAATTCTCCGGAAATATGCTTACAGGAATAAAGGATCTATATCAGGTGTAGTATACGTAGTATTGCGTATTTCTGTCCAGTATCGAATGATCACGTGCTAGGCCTGGGGCTGGAATTGTGTCTACCCCGTACGAAGCACATGTCGGATGTCTGGTGACTAGTCTCTATAATCGGATAAACCTGACCTTATCATTTTATCCCGATAGCTGCAGCATTTAAGAGAACCAGTCCCGTATCCTACATGACCATCATCTCCATATGACTGGAGTGACACTTCCGTCTTGACATCACACCCAACACACTACGATTCTCAATATACCCAGTATTGGCGTACACATAATCTGTTAAAGCCCTGGACGACCTCAACCAAAATATATTTATTGTCGCAAGTATTAGCGGTGCAAGTCTCAGGTTAAGACCAAATACACATACCCTGATTTCGGACTTCCATAGACACATAATCATACTACCAATGGAATTCCGAGGGGGTCTATCCAGAGCGAAGCTGTTTCCCGTACCATCGGTAAAACACAACCTTCTATTACACTTGCATGACTATCCTATACCCATATATATGAGAACTATGCCGTTATGCCCTCACAACGCGCACAAGTGCAATACTAGTCTTTTATGCATTTATCGATGTCCAATCTCGACAATGCTCTGACTAGGGATATTTAATGATTTATCCTTCGTAGACTGATACTGTCTCATATCATTCTCCGTCCAGGAACAAATCATAGGCACCTCCTATCATTTATACATCTATGTGATCTAATCACAAATGATAAGAGTGCAATCTCCTTTGTCACATAGTTAATTTGTACAACAACACCATGATCTGTACAAATAGTGACGCTATGGGTCATAATTGTCCAACAATCTCTCACTTGGCCTATAGCCAGTCACTCGAGTGTCTGACACCCGAACTATATACGGTTGGCTCAAATTACTGAGAAATGGCTTTCGTCAGCAGATTTACATGATTATCGTCTGATGCGATTTATTCGATCATCACATCGCCGCGATGTATGATCCGAACGAATCAGATGAATATCGAAGTATGTATCTGTATCGTTGATGAGACCATTAATTCTTTAGCCTGTGCTGACGTCTAGCTCCACTGCTAATAGAATTATATCTAATCTAATTAGATTAGTTTATCGACCCAGAAGGATTCTATTGTCGCCTCAGCTGCAGCAATATCCCAAATTTGTTGTTTATCCGGTAACAGTATCTTGCTTGGGAGATTTCCAGCTTACTGTACCGTTATTCAAACTTTGTAGTACCGTTTGCGACTTATAGTCGTTTTATCGGTTTAGGAAACTTGCTATAGTGATCCCAGTCACTTCAAGTTCTCCTTCTCCATAGTTTAAGAATATATCATTAGTTCTCTAAGAAACTAACGGATGTTCTTAATATCAATCCAGTGACTATCACTCGGATTGGCTTGTTTGTGAATCCATATTCTCAAAGCGTATGAGACACCAGGTCGCGTACATTTTTCAATGTACGATTCCACGGAGAGTTTTCGAAAGCCAAGCTTTCGCCGATAGTTATTTTATGGGAATATCATTCCAAGAAATGACGTATTATCATATTTATATAGGACAGCCACTGTCAGTGCGCTCCCACTAACCTCTTATATACATACACAGGAATCATTGGTGAATAAATCATAAACCATTATGATCACATCAAAACGACAATTCCAAGAACCTAATGCTTGCTTCAATCCAAACATGGATCGAACAACCTGTAAACCTTGTTTGCTAGTTTAGGTACGACAAAACCGACAGGATGTTGTAAACATCCTCCAAAAGGTTTCCTTTTCAGGAAAGCGATTTTCCTGTTAAGCTGACATATTTCATAAATGAAACATGCAGCATTAGCAAGCATTATCCAAATGGATTTACCGTGGCAACAGGTAAAAGGTTGAATCGTAATCAACACAATGTTGATAACGATATCTTTCCGCTAAAAGCCTAGCTTTATACGTTGTTGTGTTGCCATCCATCTATGTCTTCCTTGAAGACTTATAAAGTACCAGTAGGCACAATGCCTTGCGGTACATTAACTAGTATCCCAAATAAGTTGATATACATGGAATCCATTTTGGATATCATGACACTTTGTCATAATAGGGACTCGATACTTTGTATCACTTCCTCATATGTAGTCAGTTGGTATACCTCAAAAGATTGACATCTTTACGAGGTGAGATCAGAAACCCATACCCTATGTTGTTTTCTGACTCTCTCCGACTTACGTGGTTCTTGTGTATTCGAAGATTAATGGAATAGTTTCATCCTTGATGAACTATATGTGTTCCATTAAGGAATGGGTACCATGAATAGTATTACTCCGATTTTCATCGAGTTTTACTATCCTCCCACTTACCACTGCATTTCGGTATTCCTCTTAGGAAAAACCGCATGGTGAGCAATAATTAAATTGTTCTCTCAAGTGAGTTGTATAAGTACAATACTTTGGTATCCCTATGATAACCTACAATTGGCACTTATCCAATTTGGGTTCTAGTTTGGTATCATCCAAACATATGCCTAGCATACCCAAATTATCAGGAATGAGAAACCCGGTTTCTTTCCGTTCATATCTAATATGAAATCTGTCAAACAGATTTTAATGGAACTTTATTCAAAATAAGTTCTTGCACTGTTTAAAGCTTATCCGTTGAAGGAAATGGTAGCTCAGAGCGACTCATGATTAACCTTATCATGTCCAACAAGATTCGGTTACTCTAGTTCGGACACACCGTCAAGATGACGTGTTTCGGAGGAGTCCTCATTTGAAAGAATACTTTACTCTTTCAAGTATATTAGAAACTTATTGCTTAAGTATTTTCCATTACGGTCTTACCATGACTGTTTAATACTTAGCCGATCTGTTCGTCTATTTCGTGTCGAAAACTCTAAAAGTTTCCGATTTGTGTTCTTCAAAAGAAACACATAACCATAACGCGATGCCACATCCGTATAGGTCACGAAATATTCATATCCACATCTAGCCTAGCTAGACATGGGCCCTCTTGCTTCACTATGAACTGGGGCTACACAATATGTGGCATATACACTTTTACCAAGTAAATAGTGCTTTAGGCACTTTGCCCAATAAACTATATTCGTAGACTTTATGATTGGGATCAAATCAGTCTGAGTACCCACTCTTCAAAAGTGCGGATATACGAGTCTTGTTTAATTGTGACCTAGACAACAATTTCACAAATTAGTTTCTTCTGATCAAATCAGTTTGAGCTATCTGTTTGTCATATTATATGTTTGAGATTTATTTATATTCAAAATATAAACTTGTTATTCACATCTAATGTGTTTATCTCAATATCATCTTTATATAATAAAACACTTTAGTGTTCTAGAATATAAAGGTTCACCCGCATCGGGTTAAACACTGATATAGAGATAATGTATCTAGTCAAACTAGTTACATTATAACAGTTTCCAAATTTAGGTACACACTCGAAGGTAGTTCCTAAACTTAGGTATCTACGGTTAAAACAACGACTTTCGTCCCGTTTCCAGATCACAGATAAATCTATATGGAAGTCAGTATCATGTTCAAAACAGATTCTGAACATCAATATATATTTATATCACACTAAGTATCTAAAATCCAATTTTAATACTAGTAGTGAATATATTTATGACAAACATATTTGAAGTCAGAGCCTTGCTCGTCTTCAATTCCTTCATGTCTGATTTGTTCAAACGGCAGTCACGCTTCCGCGATCCCGTTTGCCATATTTAGCCAGACATTTTGGGATATGTCATTTATCTTCCCAGAAGATTATAATGATTTTACCTTTGCCTGTTTCAACACTCCAGAAGCCTTTGGCCAAGCCTTGGCCTTCTAGAATATCGAAGTAAGGTGCGCCTTGCGCTACTTGTCTAATTGCAAACTTTGACTTTATCTCCTTGAGAATAGTCATTAATTCTCCAAGAATTATTTATTGCAATTTTAGTACTTCTAAAATCTAAAGATAGATTTATAAAGATCCTTCAATTTCTTTATCATACTTTAAGGATCTAATCCTTAGTTCTGATTCTGAAATTAAGGAGTCTACTACGGTAAGTATAATGGATTAAGCACTAAAGTTGTCATTACATAAATCTTCCAAAGATTATGCTGGATTATTTGCTTAACTCCGGGCTTAGGCTTAATATTTTATTTTATCCAATAAAGTAACTTATTATTTTTCGAGGACCATCCTGAAATTTATTCCCAATTTTGAAAATTAAACCATTTAAATACATTTTCCCTAGGATTATGTATTAAACGTCAATCTTTCTATTTATCTTGATTTTAATAGTCCAACTATTTAATCAACGATTAAGGTACTATTTATTATAATGATTACAATAGTCCAACTATTTAATCAACTATAATTTAATAGATTAAAATCAATTATATTGATTATTATAATCCAATTATAAAATCAACTATAAATGAATAGTTTGAATATAGTCCAACTATTTATTAAAACAACAATTTAAATATTAGTCCAACTAACATTTAATTTATAACGACGAATGATATTTGATTTGAGCGCGTATGGCAAGTAATTAAACGAATATTGAAAATTTAATTCTTGCCTCCCACTATTTTTCGGCGAGCCTTTAACCCTCTGTCGAGTACTCTGGAAACCGCGTTTCCTAGTGGGCTAGGATCCCGTTAAATATCACACAATGTTGACTTTGGCCAACAAATTGTATGATAATTAACTAGGTAGATCTCTAAGATCGATTGGATCCAATCCAATTCCTAGATCCGGTAGGGGAACATCCAAGTCTGAAACATATATCTTATTTATGCCAATACATCCAATGTATTACCTAACCATTTTCCTCTGAATCAACTAAGCCTTGGCTTTGGCACAACAAACTTAGTGATCCCAGTTAAGCGCGACCCATTGACCATGGAAAGCTTCGTAATCAATGTTGATGGACAAGAAGTGGTCTTGACTTTGGCCAACAAACCACAACTTGGACAAGACACTGATATGGAACAAAGCCTTCGTGATTCAAACACATCCTCGACGGACAAAGGCCTTGACTTTGGCCAACAAGCCAATGCAAGTCTCGGATCTTGAGTGAGAATCACTCAATGGAAGGAAAGACGCTTAATATTTTGCGAGGGTTTTTCGAGTGCAAATTGGCAACCAATTTATTATCTTTGTTAAGATCTCATCATCATACACCCTTAAACATGCATTCTAAACACATAATAAAGCGCGTATGAATAAAGTAATAATGATATGTGGATGGATACTTTACACAATGATCCTAGAACAAATCTCTCCATTTCCGTCTCCCGCTAGCACAAATATTTACTTCTACCTGTTACACTACACTTCTAAAGAAACCTCATTTACATTGAGGGGAATAGGTGAGAATAGAATACAAAGAATAAGGAGGTAATAAGGCTGGACACGCAGGTCCAATTAATAAATCAAATTTATTACAACAATTTATAAAATTGTCTCACCCATCTAATATCCATCCTATATACATTATTCATGCATCGCAACCATGTATTCACACAAGCATGTTATCAATCAATCTAGTCAAATTAATTAATCTGATAATTAGTGATAATCCAATGTTCAAACAACGATTTGATTTTGCTCGAGTCAAACTCGTTTTTGCGAATAAGTACTCAAAGTACATATTCTCGAATTAAATTAAACTACATCATTAAATCCAATTTAATATGTATTTAATTTTAATTCACATATTTAATTCCAAATTAAATGCTACGCTTTAATAATGAACTTTTACGACTTAAATTCCAAATTTAATCGCAACGGGTCTCGAAGCCCGATTTAACGTCCAACGTCAATTTAATTAAAGTCCAATGGGCTTTTAATTAATTTCTTAAGGCGTGGACTTTTGGTCAACTCGGGTCAAACCGATAACCAAAGTTCAATCCGGGAGTTACCCCATAAGCCTAAAAATCAATCTTGGCCCATTAGGCCCAATTAAACTTTAAAGGTTCATTAAGTCGCATTTGGGCTTTATGGATGCGGTTTTGGGCCCAATTGGATCCAACCAATTTTGCCTAAACCCTACTTTGTACAACAAAGCCCAATAAGCCCAATTACAACACTAAAGGCCCAAATCCAATTTTAAGCCCATTTAACCAAACACAAAAATTCCAAATTTAATGTTTAATTAATCTAAAGTGTATAACACAATTAATTAACCAATTCAATATTTCCAAAACACCAATTAGCCCAATTAATCATGTTCATCATCATCATCACATGTCCAACACATTTTGATTAAAATCAAACCCAATTTTACATGCTACATGTCTTGGCCAAGGAGGGGATTTTATATCCGATTTGGTTTCAATCCAATTAATCCCACAATCGACATTAAATCAATATCCTAATTGATTCTAACTCATCCAATGAATTAAAAATCAAAAAATTCCAAGACAAAATAGGGCTAAGGCATTCGGCCAACACCAAATTTGGGGGGAAAATTGATCTAATCCAATTTCATGAAATTGATCCAATCAAACTTCAATTCAAACACATTTAAGCATATTCATTCATCCAATTTCATAAATTCATGCTCAAAATCAATTCACCCAAATTTTAACCCTAAACATTTTCATGCTCAAACCTTGCTCTGATACCATTGTTGGTTTCTATTAAGGTCCCAAGATCAATAATAAGCATGAATCAAGTGCGAATACACATCGAGGAAGTTGCGGAATACTCACATCGATCGGTTGAGCGACGCGGAGGCAACAAAATCAACTTTCTGCCTTCTGTTCACTGTCACGGCAGTAGCAGTCCAAGCTCATTGTTTTGGCCTTCGTTTGGGTCCTTCGTCAAGCTCCAACCTTCGTCGAATGGTTCCCGGCTCATGGGTGGACTTCCCTATCACATTCGCATGTCTCGTAGTGTGCTAGCACTTGCGATTTTTGCCACAAAAATCCAACTCTTGGCTTCCCTTTCTTCCTCTATTTCCACGGCAGTTCACTGCCAAGAACAGAAGAAAAAGCCCACTGGTTTGGGCGTGAAAGAGAGAAGAAATAGAGAGAATGAGAGAAGTTGTGTATAAAGTTAATTTGATTTCCAAAATCAAATAAAAACATATACCGAATTTGTGTAAAGGCTTTCAAAAAGTCAACACAATTTTTGGCTCCAAAATAGCATTAAATGCTAGCCATCAAATTCCATCAATCAATCCATCAATCAATCAAATCAAGTGACAAGTTGTCACATCACTCAAAGTGACTAATGATTTGACGCTTGATGCGACTAGTGATTTGAAGCTTGATTTGAGGTGCCGCACTCAAATTCGAAATGCGAATGCGCTCGCAAATAATCTCGGGCTCGGGTTCGCTAATTCCAAATTAATGAATTTTCTGTTGCGTCGTAATTAAATGATTACGCCTAGCGAAATCACTATTCACGTCGCTAACGAATTAATTCTAAATTAATTCGTTCGCCCGAATTAAAATCTAATTTTAATTCTGCATCGAAATCTAATTTCGTTTAATATATCGAATATATTAATTTACCGATTAATTCCAAATTAATCGTTATCTCTCTTTTAATGATATTTTATCCCAGATAAAATATATCCGTAATTAATCCCAGATTAATTTTCTCTCTCTTCTAATTAATCCCAGATTAATTTAGAGTGTGAATCATACGTCATCGGTGAATCTTTGGGAATCGACCCATGAGATCCCCGGATATGTTGGCAGTAAATTCGGTCGTCGGACTATCCGAACACGTAAGTACCTCGTACTACGTTTATACCGATTTACAAGACAAGGTTGGCCTCTAGCAAAGCGTCATGCCTACCCAATTCTCCGGAAATATCCTTACAGGAATAAAGGATCTATATCAGGCATAGTATATGTAGTATTGCATATTTCTGTCCAGTATCGAATGATCACGTGCTAGGTCTGGGGCTGGAATTCTGTCTGCCCCGTACGAAGCACATGTCGGATGTCTGGTGACTAGTCTCTATAATCGGATAAACCTGACCTTGTCATTTTATCCCGATAGCTGCAGCATTTAAGATAACCAGTCATGTATCCTACGTGACCATCATCTCCATATGACTGGAGTGACACTTCCGTCTTGACATCACACCCAACACACTACGATTCTCAATATACCCAGTATTGGCGTACACAGAACCTGTTAAAGCCCTGGACGACCTCAACCAAAGTATATTGATTGTCACAAGTATTAGCGGTGCAAGTCTCAGGTTTAGACCAAATACACCTACCCTGATTTCGGACTTCCATAGACACATAGTCATGCTACCAATGGAATTCCAAGGGGGTCTATCCAAAGCGAAGCTGTTTCCCGTACCATCGGTAAAACAAAACCTCCTATTACACTTGCATGAGTATCATATACCCATATATATGAGAACTATGTCGTTATGCCCTCACAACGTGCACAAGTGCAATACTAGTCTTTTACGCATTTATCGATGTCCAATCTCGACAATGCTCTGACTATGGATATTTAATGATTTATCCTTCGTGGACTGATACTGACTCATATCATTCTTCGTCCAGGAACAAATCATACGGACCTCCTATCATTTATACATCTAGGTGATCTAATCACAAATGATAAGAGTGGTCACATAGTTAATTTGTACAACAACACCATGATCTGTACAAATAGTGACGCTATGGGTCATAATTGTCCAACAAGACTTCCGTAATAATTTTGCTAGGCATTATTATTTAATTAAATTAGATTTAATTACGTCGCGATAGAAAATTCGTTTAGTCAGATTAAACGAACCGGGCCCAAAGTTTGTTGTGTAAAGCCAACTTGAATTTGGAATTCTAATTTGGGTGGGACTCACATCACTTACATCACATGTCACTTTTTGGTGATGGAAGTGGTTGGCAACTTTAATTGTTGGGCATTAATCACACATCACACAATATTTAAAGTGAAGTTTTGGAAACTAAAAGGTGATTATTCATCATCTCCCAAAATCTCTCTCTTTGGCCGAATACTACTCCCTTTGGAAGGGAAAATTTTTCTTTCAAAATTTGTTCTTGCTAGCACATAAGGAGTCAAGTGAAGGTGATAGGGAAACTCACCCATGAGTTTGGAACAACAAAGAAGGCTTGGAGCTTCCACATCCATAGAGTTTTTAGAAAATTTTAAAGCCGATCAATGTGAGTATTCCGTAACTCCCTTTGATTTATTCACACACAAATCATTCTTAGAGATCCTTGGCATGTCTATGACATTAACAACCTTGAATTATTTTTACTGCCATGAGGGCGGTGGCCGATATTTAGAGAGTAAGAAGCTTAGAAAGCTCAAGTATGAGAGCTCAGACCTCTGCTGGAAAAACTCTGCCCTCTGCTTTTGGATTACCCATTCTATTTATATGCTATTGGGAGGTGTGCTTATTTAATACATTAATTATTTGTCCGTTGGATGCTGGAAATAGCTAATCCATTAGAGGGGGGAGTTATGAGTTCATGCATTTTTTGGGTTGGCAACTGATAAGTTAGGAGGCCATTTTGGTCAGATATTTTCTTGGGTATGGGCTTGTGAAATAACTTGGACTAATATAAGCTTACAAATGGGCTTTCTCAGAGGGTTTTGGGTTCTTTAGACTGATGGGTGATGAGTATCGGGCCCCACTTTATTCGTGGGCCTGAAGATGTAATTGGGGCCCAAGTTTATTTTGGGTACTTTTTGGGGGGATTGAGATATATTTGATATAGGGCCTTAAGCGAAAATTCAAAAATACCATTGGCCCAAATTTGACCCGTACAGTTTGTCCCCTACTCTCTAAGTCAATGAGTCATTAGCTTGGAGAGTACTTGACGCGTGTGTCGCTTGGGGGGAGACCATAGGATATAGGTGTACCTGAGCGTTGATGCTACTTATCGACAGAACCAAATGAATTCAATGTTATGAACATGACTCTACATGAGCCATTGAGGATGTACCCAGTCGTTTGAGCCAGATGAAGGTCAGGATCATCCCCATACTATGGGTCAATGGACCAGGGGAGTCTTTAATGTCGTCTGTACCAGATGAAGGTCATGTCTTGAATTGGACTCTACATGATCCATGGGGAATGTTCCCGGTCGACTGAACCAGATGAAGGTCAGGATAATCCTTATATTATGTGTCAAATGACAGGGGAATCTTCAATGTCGTCTGGACCAGATGAAGGTCATGTCTTCAACTTGACTCTACATGAGCCATGGGGAATGTTCCCAGTCGACTGAACCAAATGAATGTCAGGATAATCCCCATACTACGGGTCAAATGACCAGGGGAATCTTCAATGTCATCTGGACCAGATGAAGGCCAGGTCTTCAACTTGACTCTACATGAGCCATGGGGAATGTTCCCGGTCGACTGAACTAGATGAATGTCAGGATAATCCCCATACTACGGGTCAAATGACCAGGGGAATCTTTAATGTCGTCTGGACCATATGAAGGCCAGGTCTTCAACTTGACTCTACATGAGCCATGTGGAATGTTCCCGGTCGATTGGACCAGATGAAGATCAACATAATACCCATACTACGGGTCAAATGACCAGGGGAATCTTCAATGTCGTCTGGACCAGATGAAGGCCATGATATCCCTCACTTTACTAGACCTGATGAAGATCCGAATGAGTCACCACTCTATTAGACCTGATGAAGGTCCAAGGGATTCTACGGTCAACTGCACCTGATGAATGTCTATAAGAGACTACACACTATTGCTTGATAAAGTTCTAAGAGAGTCTTCACTCTACTAGAACTGATGGAGTTCCAATAGATTTTTCAGTCCACCTAACCTGATGAAGATCCATGAGAGTCTTCACTTCTCATTCCACTAGACCTGATGAAGTTCTATAAGGGTCTTCACTTCCCATTCTACTAGACCTAATGAAGGTATATAATGGTATTCACTTTACTAGACCATATGAAGGTCTATGAGACTACAATTGAATGGACCTGATGGAGGTCCACGAGGCTACAGTCGAATGGATCTGATGAAGGTCCATGGGGGAGTCTTCACTCCTCACTCCATTAGACCTGATGAAGGTCCAAGATAGTCTTATGTCGACTGGAACTAATGAAGGTCTATGAGGGTTTTCACTTCTTATTCCACTAGACCTGATGAAGGTCAATGAGAGTCTTCATTCCCCACTCTACAAGACCTGATAAAGGTCAATAGGGGTCTTCATTTCTCATTCCACTAGACCTGATAAAGGTCAATGGGAGTCTTCATTCCCCACTCTAAAACACCTGATAAAGGTCAATGAGGGTCTTCATACCTCATTCTACAATCCTCACTCTACAAGACATGACAAAGGTCAATGGGGGTCTTCATTCCTCATTCTATAAGATCTTATATGTAGTGTCGAACGAGATCTTTAACGAGTGCCAAGCTTCATATGGTAGTGTCGACTGAGATCCTTAACAAGTGCCAAGCTTCACACGTGTAGTGTCGACTGGGATCCTTAACAAGTGCCAAGCTTCACACGTGTAGTGTCGAATGGGATCCTTAATAAGTGCCAAGCTTCACACGTGTAGTGTCGAGTGGGACATCCTCCTCATGCTGAGTCTCCATTCATGTAGTGTCGACTAGGGCATCCTCCTCATGGCGAGTCTTCATTTGTGTAGTGTCAACTGGAACATATGCCTCACTTTGAGTCTCTATACATGTAGTGTAGAGTGGGACATCCTCCTCATGCTGAGTCTTCATTCATGTAGTGTCGATTGGGACATCCTCCTCATGCTAAGTCTTCATACATGTAGTGTCGATTGGGATAATATGATATGATATGGGATACACGCTTGATGTTTAAAATAGTGTCGGTGGAGCAAAGGATGAATGTCATTCGGTATGTTGTGAACCGCGTCGACTGGACTTTTGGCTCATGCAAATTCAACTGTCGCACGAGGTTTCTGTCGAATGAGCTAGATATTGGTCACCCAATATACATCGGGTGGAACCACACGATGTAACACCTCATATGCGCCCGAGAAAGAAATTGTTAGGAGCAAAACTTGAACTTCATTCCACATTCATTAAGCTTTGTTGAAAAGACTAGGCAAATTCAAATTCAGCTATCTTTGGCTTGTCGTGTCGTATGGGATTTTTTCGTCTAAGCCAAACTTTTGTGTAAGTTGTATGGGATAGAGTCATCTATTGTTATTCTCCAGTTGTCCAAAATAAGAAAAAGGACTTGTCATGTCGAGTGAGACCGCTGCATGGCTGAAATTTCCAACAAGGTTAGTGGCAAATATGGAAGGATCATAACTGTTGTTTGGAAGATTCATCGAGTAAACCAATTGGTAGCTTTGTTACAAGCAGCACGCCTTGTGGAATGAGCCATATTGCCATACATTTGTAAGAAGTAAGTCTTGGCGAATTACTCTCAGTCGAAACAATAGGTTGACATCTCTTTGTCATGGCGAATGGGGCAATTATTTGTATCATAAATATAATTACTAGCAGGTTTAAAAACATTGATACCTATTTTAGAACAATTTCGTATGAGAAAATTTGAAGGCTTTCCGTATAAGAGTAATATCTTGTGTCGAGTGGGATAACCGCATGTCTTTGTACATGATACATTGCTTCGTCGTATGGAGAATATGACAACCTTTCCCATGTAGTCTGGATTAGATGACAATTCATAGAGAATACTTCTTGGTCGATTGTGTATGTTGGAGGATTATGAGGGAATTCTCATGTCGACAGGGAGAAGCATGTCGATTGGGCCAGGTGATGGTCTATATAAGTTGATTTAGAGCGAATGGGTTTCTCCCTAAGTTTGGGTTTTGTGAGGGACAATTTTTTCTAAAGTAACCAATGAATACTTGTTTGGGAAGCTATAATGTCCCCAATGAGACAATGGGTGGTCATCTGGCCCTCTTTTTTATGGACTAATTACATCAAGTGTCACTTTATCGAAATATATTGTTAGCACACCATTTGTAGGGTCGCTTGGGCGGATTTGAGGTTCTCTCATTGTGATGGCTGATTGAACTTTATCTCTTCTTGTTCCTCTTATCCTCCTCCCATCTAATCTCAATTTGAGCCCGGGCCATGGCATGGTTCATAGTGTAACATCGAAATAGGGTCAGCTTCTTATAAAGTCTGCTATCTGCTTGTAACCCATTCCTGAAAGCTTCAATGGCTGTTGGCTGGTGGAGATCCAGAATGGATATTCTCTCTTTGTTGAAACATGCGACGTAGTTTCATAGAGATTTTCCTTTCCGCTGCTGAATTACGTTAAGGTCGACTGCAGTTTTCTCAAGTTTACAAGAGCCAGAAAAGTGCTCCACCAACTTATCAATTAGTTCCTGATATGATCCAATAGTCATGTAACGTAGATTGACGAACCAAGTGAGGGCTGGGCCTGCCAATGTTTCTCTGAATCCTCTACACATTCCAGCTTCCCATTGATGATGAGCCAGATCAGTCGACATCATCTTGTATTTGTAATGGATCACATGATCGTCCGGGTCTGTGGATCCAGCTTCATATCTGTTGGGCTGAACTTTCGTGGGAGTTCAATGGAAGTAATGGATCCCAAAAAAGGAGGATCTGAGATCGTGCCAGCTCGGATTTTTCTCACTGGTAGTCTGACACCAGGTAGGCTGGATAGAATTGCATCTTTGAACTCCTTCATTTCCTTGCGCATGGTGGAGGCAACTTGTCGTGCTTGGTCAGTTGGGGAGATATGTTGACTTCTTTCTTGATTTGGTGGATGGTTGTCTGATGGAGGATTGTCACTTGTCGCATTATTGAATACCTCTAGAAGATTAGTTGGGATTGTAGGATTGTTGGGATGGCCTGAAGTGTCACGATGTTGGGAGGTTGAAGAAATTTGCTCGAATTGCTTCTGGAGGGTCGTATTGGAGATTCACATGGCTGAGTTTTCCTCCTCTAAAACTCGTCATCGTTATTGTAGAATGGCCAATTGAGAGGCCACATGGTCTGATGTCTGATCGCTGCTAGAAGCCATGTGTAGATGTTTTGAAGGGATCGTAGACTGAGAGATCTTTGTTCGCTATAAATCGCTAAGGCCCCACGGTGGGCGCCAAATTATGGACGTTGGTTTTCGCCCGAGGTCCACAATCGAGAATTTTTAGTATGGGGCACTAGCGATCCTACAAAACAAAGGTAAAATGAGCGGGGAGTACTGTCCACCGGTGTGGTGGGTGTCGTAGGCACTCCAACGCTCAAATCAGTAGTGAAGACGAGTTGTAAATAATGGAAGAGCAAGGCTTGATGTTACCTTAACTTCTTTTGACTACCGTGAGGGCGGTGGCCGATGTTTAGAGAGTAAGAAGCTTAGAGAGCTCAAGTATGAGAGCTCATACCTCTGCTGGAAAAACTCTGCCCTCTGCTTGTGGATTACCCCTTCTATTTATATGCTATTGGGAGGTGTGCTTATTTAATACATTAATTGTTTACCCCTTCTAACTCTTAGAGTAATCTAACACTTAGATTTACAATATATGAATAAAAGTAAGAGTTTTACCATATAAATAATTAAATAACCATGATAAAATTAATATTATATTACATAAATATCAAATATTCATACAAAAAGTGAATGGTGCTCGATCACCATTTCCAACAGCTATTACTTTGTTTATGATCAAAATTCGCAGACTACAATTTCAATAAATAAATTGCAAATGGCTTATTGATTTTGATAATAAATGCATCTGGCTTTTTTTTCAGAAAAAAAATAACATGTGCGCATGGTTTAGGAAGGAATCCGAAAGGTCACAGATCAACTAAAGGCAATCAAAAAATGAACACCACAGTCACTGTGCGCAAGTAAAATTCCAGAGTATAATGGCAAGTTTGTGTGTGTTACTGCCGTCAATTTATTTCTTCAATTTCACAGTATGCATGAATCATAGGAAATCATATTTTACAACACAAAGATTAATAAAAATCTTAAGATTGTTGGGCAGATGTGTTGTAATTCATGCATAATTCATAAAGAACAATAATCAATAACAACTATCATGCATTACATAAATCAAATGTCTTAGACAAACCTGAAATTAATTTGTGGATGAAGAAGAAAAGAATACCAAGTCGAGTAATTTTCTGTCCTTATGCACTACGGATCTTGTAGCTAATATTCTCTCAAGATTTTTGGCAACTTCTTGATTTAGGGGCACTCTTTGAATTAAGAACACGAACTTTGACAAAATAGTCTCTCAATATGGAAGAACCTGAGACATTCTAAGAGAATGTATAGAAAAAAAAATTGAGTTATTAAAATGAGAATCATATGCATTTATTTATAGACATGGAGAGTTGTCTTCTAAAGATATCCTTATGACAAAGTGTACACCCTTTTAGGAGTTATGACCCTCCAAGGAAGTCTTTCAACCCTAAGGGTCATGTCATTTCCTTATAAAGAATCATGTATATTCATTCATATATATATATACACACATTTTCATATTTAGGAAATTTTCTACAACAATTAATAAGAATTAGGTGAAAGGATTTTATTTCTTCAAAAATTTCCATCTCATTGGGAGAAAACTATAAAGTAGTCATAACAAAAATTCTATTCATAAACTATATCATAGAGTTTTTGGTGATAACAACTCGATGACTTCCTGACTATTCATATTTTGCATATTAAAGTAATATTTTGAAAGTCAGACGGCTGGTCCCACTGATTGAACCAATACTTGATCCAAAGTATGGTATGAGTGAGTCTTTTAACCTGAATTACCTGAACTGATCTTAAATCCTCTAATCCGGCCGGTTCAATCGGAAACTTGATCTAAGTTTAACGGGTTTTCGAGCACCTTTTTTATTTAATAGTTATTTAATTTATTAAAGTTAATTAATTAATTAATTAATTTCCAAATAACATATTTCATATTAATGTTAAACTAAATTGACATCAAATTCAACTCTATACCAATTAATTCTTATTTATAAATTATTGTTTGAAGCCTCTGTTTCAAATTAATTATACGGCAAGCGACACAAAAAATATTACCATCGGTCCAATCATAGCATCGTCGGTCAATGCTCATAAGCTACTCGCGATTAGGGGTGATAATTTGGGTTAGAAATTATGTATTCATTGGATTCAATTCACATTAAAACGGATGTGAATTTGAACAAATTAATTCATTTAATAAATTGATCAATTCGATTCGATTCACTTTTGTATGGGCCAAAGGCATTTTTAACTTTACGCTTCAGGCCCTACACCAGTGGCAGTCCAATCCCTCCAAATAAAATAGACTTGGGCTAATGGCCCAATTACCTTCTCAGGCTCACGCACAAAGAGAGCCCTACCAAACAAACATTTGACTAATCAGTTACCCAAATCCGAAAACGCTTGAAATCAAAGTTAGAAACTCCGTCACGTAGTTAGCCGTTTCAGACACCCGACTGACAAGCAATTAATGGAGGAATTAAAGCTGACCTCGAAGGAGTCTATAAAAGGGAGAAATGATTCATTATTCAGGGCATGTATTTTTCGAGCACTCACACTTGAAACTCTTAAAACTTATTACCCTCTTAACACTAGCTACCTCCCTCACGGCAACCAACTAAAGTCAAGGTAACATCAAGTCTTGCACTTCCATACTTACAGCTCGTCTTCGCCACTGACTTGAGCGTCGGAAAGCCTACGGCTTCCACCACACCGGTGGGCAGTACTCCCCGCTCATTCTACCTTTGTTTTGCAGGTTCGCTAACGCCCTCATACTTCAGATTCTCAATTATGGACCTCAGGCGAAAACCAGCATCCACAACTTCACTAATTCGTTTATACGTTTAGGATTTGTTGATTACTGTCCTTTTGCTAGTTTTTATTATTTTAATTAAATTCGAGAAGTTGATGACAATTATCATAAAAAAATAATATTACTTAGTTTTAGTGGGCTATTTTTAATAAATTCATTAGTAGTGTATTTCATATATATATATATATATATAATTAGTATAAAAAAATTACAATAAATTATATCCTTCAATTATATCTTGCTAAACGAATATATATTTAGGATTCGTTTATTAAACGAATCAAATATGAATTATAATATTAAGATTTATTTATTAAACGAATTGAGTATGAATTCATCATATTTTGATTTGATTAATCTAAAATTCGATACAAATTTGATTCATCAATTTGTTTTACCACACTACAGGCGATACGGCATTGAACCTTTGATGTAACAAAAATTATAATCGGGGAATTGTAATTTCGTCATGGGCCTCTATTAGCGAAAATTATATTATGTGCCGGGTGTATATGCCTTCTCTCTCACAACAGGCGGGCCCCACACAACTGTGGGGCCCGCCTGCTGTGAGAGAGAAGGCATATACACCCGACACATGATATACCCCCTCCTCTATTAGGCCTTGAATATTATTTAGGCACATGAAGGTTTTGCGCTAAACACAAGTAAATCGGATATTTAGCCATCTCAAATTTACGAATGGTTCTAGTAATTAGAATGAGATAGTGTATTGGGCTAAATAAGTTTGTTATTTAGTTGAAGAATCCTAATAGAAATAAAGTAATTTCCCCAATGATATTTTTATTTTATCTACTAATTGAAATGAATTGTTGATAAGTTAAAAATATATATACTTAGTTAAAACTATATATATTAATTTACTAAATGACTAAATTATTAATTACTTAATTATTAACATATTATTATTTAATTAATTATTAATTACTAATTTACTACTTATTAATTTATTATTTTAAAGGGTAAGAATATAATTTTACCTTTAATACTGGGAATATGTGGTTAGAATGTGACTCTCATTTTCCATTCCCGAATTAAAATGAAACCCACCATTCCCAAATCAAAAAATTGAAGTAAACAATATAAAAGGAATCATTCCTCATTCATATTCCCTAATCTCGTTAGTAAGCAGACCACCAGTGTGGTATATTATTAGTAAAAGGCAAAAATGCAAAAGTGACCTCTAACTTTCATGTTTTTTCATTTAAGTCCGTTAACTTTTAGTTTTGTCAATTCAGTTCTCTAACTTTCAATTTTTGTCAATTTAATGCTCCGTTATAAATTCATCACTGTTGCCGTTAAAAATAACAGCAACAGCAAAGTAAACGTACTTTGTCTGTTATTTAATTAATACCCTCAATTAGAAAATATAGGCAGATAGAGGAATGTAAAGCAAATAAATGTACTATGCTTGCATCTTCGAGCTATTTTTTGTCAAAAACACATATCACAAGTTCAATATGATTTTTTGTCAAAAAATTATAAAAATTATAACTAGTGCTAGTAACGAAGATATGTGTTTTTATAAGAGATTAAGATAATCAAATGTTTTACCTACTATATTTAGACTTGAATCGAATGATTCGATTGTGTTATTCTCCATCGAATCAAAATATGGAGAAAATGTATCATACAACGCTGTATCACATTTGATGTCATTTACTAAAATCTACCTCTGTTGTATGGTAGATTTTCTCCATCTTTTGAGTGGCATGATGGCATTCTCGGATGATGTGGCATTACATTTTATGATAACTAATACTTTTGATTCTGTGCAATCGCATGTATTGTAATGTCTAACCATTAAGTTTTTGCTAAATAAGTTGCGTATAATTATTTTCCACACTCGTCGCTAGGGTCCACTGATCAACTGCAGTGTAAAATGTATCGTCTCGTGTTTTTTTTTTGAAGTATTGGAAATAACACAATCGAATCATTCGATTCGAGTCTAAATATAATAGGTAAAACATTTGATTATCTTAATCTCTTATAATAAATACATATCTTCGTTACTAGCACTAGTTATAATTTTTATAATTTGTTGACAAAAAATCATATTGAACTTGGGATATATGTTTTTGACAAAAAATAGCTCGAAGATGCAAGCAGAGTACGTTTACTTTACTTTAGCTTCCTCTATTGAGAGTATTAATTAAATAACATGCAAAGTACGTTTACTTTGATGTTGCCGTTATTTGTAATGGCAACAGTGATGAATTTATAACGGAGCATTGAATTGACAAAAATTGAAAGTTAGAGGACTGAATTGACAAAATTGAAAGTTAACAGACTTAAATGAAAAAACACGAAAGTTAGAGGGTCACTTTTGCATTTTTGCCTTAGTAAAATTAACATTTATTAATTATCATTTTGAAGTATACTATTTGAATTTGGTCATTTTATGATTAATTTATTATTTTTACAGTTTTTTTTTATATATATAACTAATAAAATAATAATTTATAATCAATCTTGGATCAACCTCTGGTTGAACTCTATCCGACTTTCAATCTTTGACCCTCTCTCCATCTCTCGATGGATCAGATCGGATTTTAAAACTTTGTATTAAAGTATAAGAGCAAGGTACAATCCTCTTGTAACAATGAGGTCGGAATAATCCAAATAATTTTTTTAATGAGAATTTGTTCTGGACGGTTATTTTAATTTAAATTTTTTAAAAAAAATTGTGAAAAATCGATAATATTAATAAGGTCTGACTAACATTTAATTAAAAAAAAAACTGAAATTGATAAAAATATTTTTTTTGATCATCTACCATTCGAAAAATCAAAGCAATTTTGAAATTTAAAGAGCACGATGATATTATTTAAGAAGAAATTTGGAAACATAATAAACTTCTTTGGACGATAATTACTTCAATATGAGACATTTAAGGTCACAATAAACCCAAATTTTAGATTTCTTAAATGAATTAAGGTGTTTTAGCAAATGAATAAAATTTTCCTTTTAAGGAAAAAAATGAAAGAAATGAATGAGGCTTTTAAAACATGTTCTCAAGGACGTGACTTGGTTGGGTTCGAATTCAGGGAGTTTGTTTCTTGTAAGAGTCTGGGATAACCGGGGTTTTACCTGCTCCGCTTAAGCCCGAAAAGGGTGATTTAACGACGAGATTTCCAACGATTTCAAAAAAAACAAAAAACAAAGGTTTCTAAAACATCAAAATAAGGTACCAAAGAGGGTTATTGGTTAAGACGGATACAAGTCATGATACAACCAGTTGATTTAATTCATATAGTTTGATTTGGGTTTTGTATTTATAAAAAGTACACTATTTATATTAAATATAATGTAATATTATTCTAACCTAATTGACCTTGTAACATCAAATGACTACATGAGAATAAGAGGGTGACCATATGTTTGACATAGAAATTTAAAAGAAAAAATATATTCTCAAATGGAGCCCTATGACATGATATGAAGAATTTGAACATTTAACTAATTGAGAAAGAAATAACCTTGACTTTAAAAAAAAAAAAAAAAAAAATCGTTGGAAACCTCATCACCAAACCACTCTTTTCAGGTTTAAGCGGAGGAGCTAAAATCTCTAACTGTCTCAGACTCGTACAAATAACCTTGACTTACCTCTATAATCTTTACAATTTAGACACTTATTGGTGCCATATGATATAAATTTTGATGACATTTTATGCTTGAATTAATCACATTTTTGGACCAACCATTTTAGGCCAAAACATCTTATAGGGTGTATAGTTGAATTTGAAACACTCCTTTTGTACTAAAATAAAGATGATAGTAACATTAATTATTCTATCAAGTGTATTAAATTAAAGTGGTCAAAAACCGAATCCAACTTAACAAACAGAGCATATTTTTACCTTTTTCATTAATTATAAATAATATTTAAAAAAGTTTCCAAAGTTAAAACCAAAGCTTCTTAATTTGACATTTTATAATAATAAGAATTGATAGTAACCAATGGAAAAAATTAAATGAAATATTAAAGTAGTAATTTTCTTACCCCATGACCCTATCGTGGTTGCTTAAAGGGAGACCACATGAGGCTTACGTAATTAAATGGCATGCATTTGATCCGTCGCTAAAGCATTAGTCTTGACTTATTTGGTATTGTGTATTGTGGGGATTATACACTTACTTACATTATAGTATTTTATCAAGAACGAACAACAAGATTCTGGAGTTATCATATTATCTGAGGGAGGGTGGGATTATTTACATGTATTAAAATAATAATTAAAAAGTCGTTTTCACCATGAGCTATTATAATTTAAAACAAACACTTAATTAGTTATTTAATTAGTGCTAATATTTTTAGATTTTTCCTAATTAATCCAAACATTAATTCTACATTAACTTTATTCATATTTATATCCATATTTTACCTATCTTTATTATAATATTATTTTTTTTAAATATCGTTCATGCATAAAGAATGAAAAACACCATTCACAATTTTTTTTTCTAATAATGGTTGGATTTTTTTAGCAAAGAGAGTCGCATTTTTTTGTAAGGATAATTACTTTTTTTTTGTAAGGACGGTCACATTTTTATAAGGAAATCATATTTTTCAAGTACAATCATTATTTTTATAAGGACATTCATATTTTTTAAGAATAATCATTTTTTTTTATATAAATATAGTCATATTTTTATAAGGATAAACATATTTTTTACAAAAACAATCATATTTTTATAAGGACAATCATATTTTTATAAGGACAATCACAATTTTAATAAGGATAGTCACATGTTAATAGGGAACACGTGGTACACTCATGATGGTAATATTTTTTGGAGGAGATTAAATGAAGTCATTAAGTTACCAAATATATGTGATTAAATAGTAATCGAAATATTCAAATGCATGTGATTATATAATAATTAATGCTTGCTTCCAAATGCATGTGAGTGAATAAGAAGCCATACACGTGATGATATAGTAACTTGACTTCCCCTCCTATAAATATGAATATTTACTCATTGAGATAATCAATCAATTAAGTTTGATTAAGAGAATCTCTACAAGAAGTAAGGTATGCAATTGTGTTGTGAAAAACTTAGATTTATTTGAATATGTTTGTAAATAAATCTATGACTAGTAATAAATGTATGGTTAGATCCTAAGTGGACTGTTATGTATTTGTTCCATGAAAATATTAGAGATAATATTTCACGACAGTATGACATAGTAAATTTGAGACTGATTTTGACCTTATGAAATTTGTAATTTGAGAAGATTCTTTAATGAATGTCGTACATATAAATATTAATTATATGTAATATTTATATATTGTGATTTGAAATATGGATGAAGAGACATGAATGTTTGAAAATGACTCATTTTTTTTTATCTTTTTTTGGTCGAAACTTATCGATTATGATATTTGTATTAATTTTTTGATTTATACATCAATAATATGTTATTTTTTTCTTGAAATATTTTATATTTTAGGAGATAGTTAATTTTTAAGTTGAAAGTTGTGAAAAAAAAAACATAAATTTTAACCTCCTTTACCAACGGTATTTTTTTGTTTATTGTTTTTTTGAATGGCAACTTTGTAAACATATTATTTGACTTATATTAATATCCTTTTATTTGAGAATTATTTATGTTTGTACTAAATTAAAAGAACCCTAATAATTTTGCTCTTTATGAATTCCTAAAAAAAAAAAAGAAAAAAAAAAGAATTGATGGTAATATAAGAGGGCTTATCTTCCCCCTCCTTCTTACACATTTGACTTTTTTGTCTCCCCTGTAATTCCCTATTTGCCATCTTCCTTTCACCAAAATTCTATTTTCAATTTTCAAATAAATTATATATATCTAATTTTTTTATTTATTGTGTGTGTATATATATATATATAAAACATATATATTTTTTAATTAATTAAAAAAAAAAAGGAGAAGCCCTTCTTCAGGAAGAAGGGCGATCTCCCTTCGCCCTTCTTCTCTGAAGTCTGAAGAAGGGCGTCCTTCCTTTTTTTTTTTTTTCTTTTAAAATTTGTTTCAAAAAATATATTTTATAATTTAATTTAACACTACTTATATATTATAAAAATATTCTCATGTATATTAGAAAAATATTTATTTAAAAATAGTACAAATAACAATATAAAAAGTTACACTTAAAAATATATATGAATACTGATTTACGAAATTAAATAAGACAAACAACTTTTAATAAAGAAAATATAAAATCAGAATCAACACAACTTTTAATAGAATTTTTTTTTAAAAAAAATAAAGTAAAAATAAATATGGATATTGATTTCGAAATTAAATAAGACAAATAACTTTTAATAAATAAAATATAAAATTAGAATCGGAATCAAAATCAACACAACTTTTAATTAAAAATATACGTTTAAAAAAAAATTATGAAACCTTCTTTTCGAAATTAAAAAAATAATATAAAATAATTAAAAAAAAAAAGAAAGAAAGAGTCCAAGGGATGATTCCCTTGGACGATGAAGTAAGGGGGAACTTCCCCATTCCTTTTATTTTTTGTTTTTTAGTTAATAATTATTGGCAAAGTCAAAATTTCAAATGAGAGGGATAATTTAGTAAATTTACAATGAAATAAAGGGGAGGTGAATGTGTAGTTGTGTCAGAGGGGGTGAGATGATCAATTTTCGTAATATAATAGGTCTAATCATGGATAAATTGATAGATCTTTGATACCAATATTCAGTACCAATAATAAGAGATTCTAAGAAAAACTCTCTTCCCATGAGAGGAAATCACAAGTTTTATTAATTTTAAAATGATAATCCTTGAAGGACTTAAATAACGATAATATAATAAGTTAATTGATTGCTTCAAGGGGTGTAACTTAATGATAAATCATAAGTTCAAGTTCAGGGAAATATTTCCTTGTAAGAATCTGGGGCTGTCAGGAAATTTTACTTGTTCCGTTTAAGTCGGATCAGGTAATTTGACGGCAGAATTTCTAACATTTCCAAGTAGTAATAATAATAATAATAATAATAATATAATAATAATAATAATAATAATAATATAATAATAATAATAAGTTAACTGACACTCAAATGCATTAAATATGAGGGCTACTACTTCCACCCCCAAAACTCTCACCTTCTCTCTCTCCTACTTAAAATGTCGAAATTACTCATCTCTTTTATGAAAATCAACTCCCCCAACATATATATACACTTATTTAACACTACTTATATATATATATATCTAATCTTTTTTATTTGTTTAATAAATATTACAAATTTCATATTTATTATTAATTATTTTGTATTCATTTATTAATTTAATTTTTGTGATTCTTTTTTAATTTATTCAACACTACTTATGTATTATAAAAATATTCTCATGTATATTAGAGAAATATATATTTAAAAAAGAGTACAAATAACAACATAAAAAATTACACTTAAAAGTATAAAAACACAAATTCTAATCTATGTTGCCTCCAAAGTCTCCTCCTAGCGCACTTGGTGAGATACCCAATACTTCGTACCATAATTGATTAAAAAATAATCACAAAATTAAATTAATAAATACTAAATTTGTAATATTTATTAAACAATATATATATATATATATATATATATATATATATATAAAGAGCAAAAAAAAATAAATTTAACCAAAAAAAATATTAAATAAAAAATTTATTTTTAAATTAATATATATATATTCGTATATGTGTGTAAATTGATCCAAAAGAATTCATGTGTATAAAATCAAGCAAAGCAAAAACTTGGAAACGAAAAATGAAAATCTAAAACTTGGCAAATTTGGAATTTCCAGGGAGACAAGGGGAGGGGCGCACGTCGGGGGTGGGAGTAGTAGTTTTCATTAAATATATATCCCTAAATCTAAACTCCTAACAAATACTAATAAAATATAATGTTATTTACGTTTTACTACTAAAGTTATGATAAAATAACAATTGGGTACTATGAATATTAATTTATTACACTTTACTACTAAATTTACATAAAATTTAACATTTTACTATTTTTCCATCCAAACCGTTAGTTGATCTTTAAAAAGACTGTTTTATCCTCAAAATAAAATAAGAATTATTTATGTTTTACTACTAAAGTTATGATAAAATAACAAATGGGTACAATGAATATTAATATATTACACTTTACTACTAAACTTATATAAAATTTAACATTTTACTACTTTTCCATCCAAACCATTAGTTGACCATGACATCATGCTGACACCGAAAGGATAAAAGAGTCTGAACCCACAAATTATTATAAATTGTAATCCATTTACAGTATTTTGGTTAATATGAGAATGTTAATTATTAAATTATTTTGGTAAATTAAATTCTTTATTTTGTTGGGTTATATGAACAATTTAGAGACTGAAATATTTTTATAAATGTGATTGTTGATTGCATCTCTTTTATTGTTATATATAAGATTTAAATGTGTTTTTTAAATGGTATAATTGTAATTTTCACTTTTATTTTATTTGAGGATTAAATTGTATTTTTAAAGGTCAACTGACGGTCAACTAACTGTTTAGATGGAAAAGTATTAAAATATTAAATTTTATATAAGTTTAATAGTAAAATATAATATATTAATATTCGTAGTACCCAATTGTTATTTTATCATAACTTCAGTAGTAAAACGTAAATAACCCTAAAATATATAAAAGATATTAATGAAACTAATACACTATTGTAACGTTGGCTGGTGATGTGAATTTGCTCATGTAACATCAAAAAGAATAAAAAAAACAAAAATCATGCTATAAAAAGGAGTTAAAGTAGACCCCCAATTGTAGCTAAACACGAACTACTTGTAATCGTATTTGAATGCGACTTACTAATTTTTTTTAAGTCACTAAATCTTATCTTATTGTATGTATCAAATCAAACTTTATTTGATTGAGTTGATTTGAATCTTTTAAAATCATTATTTGAACTAACATTCCAAACTTCTCAATTTAATATTATTTTTTTAAAAGACAAGAGAATAGAGAAGTCCATATTTATTTATATATATAGTATATACATACTAAAATTTTGATTGATATAATTTTTTAATTTTTTTTTTAAGATTACACTTATAATTATAGAGCTTTTATAAATAATTTTTTTAATAAAAAATAATTATTATTTGATAATCAACAATGGACAAGTTTTTAAAAATTGTATTATAATTGAAAAAATATTTTGAAATAAAATAAAAATATTTTAAATAATTTAACTTTTTAAAAAAAACTTTACAACCTCTATTATCAAAAATTCAAATTTTGAGTTTTTTTCAGGGTAAAATAATTTTTTTAATATTCAAAAATTTTACTTAAAATAAACTAAACACCACCAAAAATTTTAATTTTTTTTTGAAAATAAAAATAATATTTTTGACTTGTAGAGAAACCTTACCAACATACACCAATAGTACAATATACCAAACCATTGTACCTTTGTACATATCTTCACAACACATCAGCCACAATATTTAGCATCTCTTTCTCTCTTTTTAAGATTAGTGAAAAGAATCAATACTTAAAAAAACAAAATCACAAATAAAAACTGATGATACCCAAAAACTCAAGTTTAGTTAGTATCATTTATGTATTTTATGTCCCTATAATTAGTAAGAATACATATTTATATCTAAAATTATTTAGGTACAATAAAAAAAATTTACATGATCGACTTGATCTTCTCACCTTAACGAGGAATATGTATTTATATCTAAAATTATTTAGGTACAATTTTTTTTTACATGATCGACTTGATCTTCTCACTTTAACGTAGTGCCTGTGAATATATATTTCTACGTGAATGTGAATTTTTCTATAACTTCTCTTTTGAGTATTGAGTGCTCAAATTATTTCTATTTTTATTAAATAAAATATTATATTCATAAAATTTATTGACCCTTCAAAATTAGGGTAATGATGCATATCCAAAATTTATCTCAAAAAATTAATATTATATAAGGGTTACACTCTTTATGGCATTAGAAAATAATACAATAAAAATTATGAAAAAAACATCCAATAAACATCCCATCTCATTTAAAATCATTTAATGTGAATTTTGAAATATATAACATTATTACCAAAAAATAAATTGGTGTAGCTCAAAAAAGATTTATTGTTATGTTCCTGTTTGTATGTATAACATTATTCTCATTTTATATATAGAAAAAACTACTAAATGAAATAAACATGTCTATTATTGGCAAATCTATTTTGAAAATCTTATAATAGTTATTTATTGTGAAAGTGACCATCATAATTTTCACATAATTTTATTGAACACTCTCATTCAAACAAATATAATTTTTTCACACATAGGACCGTATTTTATTAGACAGTCACATGGATGACGTGGAAAAAAATAATTATTCTTACTTATTTGAAATATTATTACGGTACGGAGATCGTCATCTTACCTGATCTATAAATCATATCTTACCTACTTACCTCCCTAACCTTAAAAAAACAAGTTTCTTTTATAATTTTTCTTTGAATATTACTATATTGATATGATAATTGACGTACATGTTTGTATTTTTTTTTAATTTATTAAATATTAATAAACTTATAAAATCTAATTAAATTTATAATCAACATTGTCATTTAATTATTTTAACTTTTGTGAAATTTCTATAAGGTAGATATTTGATTTGAAATTTGAGATAGGATAAATTATGAAAGATTTGGGCAATAATATTATTTTATTTTGTGGATTAATTGGTTTATGAACCTTTTTTTTTTTTTTTTTTTGATAACCGGGGTGTCCGGACCGGTTTACGCGCACATCGACTAATCCCCGGGACCTGTGCCCCGTGCCAACACAGATCAGAGTAAGTCGCTGGCTTTTCAGCTCAGGGGCATGACCCCAAGGAAATGTATTTAGTGAGATTCGAACCTTGAACCTGAGAGAGAGTAAACCACTCAAGCCCAAAGCCTTTACCACTGAGGCAACCCATTGGGGTTAAAGTTTATGAACTTTTATTATCTTTAACATGTACATGACTTATTATTCTTATTAAAAGTAATTTTAATTTTATTTAGTTTTATTTTATTTTTCTCATTATATTGTGTCATATAAAATAAATATTTAAAAATAATTTCATTAAGTGAATAAATGAAAAGTATTTATTATAAAGATTAAATTTTATAATTTTATAATTATGTTTAGTACTTAAAAAAGTAATGATAAAAACACATAAAGTATCCGAGGGTAATTTTTTTTTTCTTAAAAAATCTTAAATTTTGAAGTTAGGAAATAATGGAGTATTATAAAAAATAATATAGGATAAATATTAAATAAATATTGAATTATGTATGGAAGAAAATCACAATCTCCCTATTATAAATACTTTTGCATTAAGCATATTAAAAATAAATTTCTAACCAAAATTAACGTCGAGGACGGAGAAAATTTAATATCCATTTCTTATTCAGGTAAATGACATGGATTAAGTCAAATCCCCATCCCTGGTAGACATTGAATTTCACCTTCGGTCTACAATCGAGAATTTGTATGATGGGGACACTAGAAATTCTACAAAACAAAGGCAAATGAGCGTGAAGTAACTACCCACCAGTGTGTTGGATGCCATAAACCCTTCGACGCTCAAGTCAGTGATGATGACGAGCGAAAATAAAGTAAAGAGTAAGGCTTGAAGTTACCTTGATCTTCGTAAATTACTGTGAGGGCGGTAAACTGGTGTTTTGAGAACTCGAGTGTGAGAGCCAAAACTTGAATTGTTGAATGTCTCAATAACTTTGACACCCTCTCCTTTTATAGCCTGTGAAATAGCCCTTTAGTCGGTTTAAGATTCATTGGAAGTGTCGTATTACAATCCAATTAAGGAAATTGTAGTAGAGTATGGACTGAATTAAGAGTGCTTAGATATCCAGGATTATGTGTAATCTCTATTGTACTTAGATTATACCACCGTATTTGTAAGTGGCCAGTCTTAAACTAAATACGTAGTTTCATTGTTAAGAAAGAATCTGGTTGTGTGTAGAGTAGCAGATAACATCTAATAGGACAATACATAATATGAGATTGTCAGCTAGTACCCAATTGTTAACTAACTGTTTAGATGGAAAAGTATTAAAATATTAAATTTTATATAAGTTTAATAGTAAAATATAATATATTAATATTCGTAGTACCCAATTGTTATTTTATCATAACTTCAGTAGTAAAACGTAAATAACCCTAAAATATATAAAAGATATTAATGAAACTAATACACTATTGTAACGTTGGCTGGTGATGTGAATTTGCTCATGTAACATCAAAAAGAATAAAAAAAACAAAAATCATGCTATAAAAAGGAGTTAAAGTAGACCCCCAATTGTAGCTAAACACGAACTACTTGTAATCGTATTTGAATGCGACTTACTAATTTTTTTTAAGTCACTAAATCTTATCTTATTGTATGTATCAAATCAAACTTTATTTGATTGAGTTGATTTGAATCTTTTAAAATCATTATTTGAACTAACATTCCAAACTTCTCAATTTAATATTATTTTTTTAAAAGACAAGAGAATGGAGAAGTCCAGATTTATTTATATATATAGTATATACATACTAAAATTTTGATTGATATAATTTTTTAATTTTTTTTTTTAAGATTACACTTATAATTATAGAGCTTTTATAAATAATTTTTTTAATAAAAAATAATTATTATTTGATAATCAACAATGGACAAGTTTTTAAAAATTGTATTATAATTGAAAAAATATTTTGAAATAAAATAAAAATATTTTAAATAATTTAACTTTTAAAAAAAACTTTACAACCTCTATTATCAAAAATTCAAATTTTGAGTTTTTTTCAGGGTAAAATAATTTTTTTAATATTCAAAAATTTTACTTAAAATAAACTAAACACCACCAAAAATTTTAATTTTTTTTTTGAAAATAAAAATAATATTTTTGACTTGTAGAGAAACCTTACCAACAAACACCAATAGTACAATATAGATAGCATTGTCTACTCCTGATTTAGTGCTGTAGCTTCTAACATTCCAATCTTGGAATCAAGGTTATTGGAACACTGTTCAAAGAATTTTATGAAAAGGGTTATCAGACCTATGAACAAGGACAAGGATGGATGATTATCATGCCATACTTGACCAACTTTGTTTTTTGGAGGGTTTATTTCTGTAAAGCATTCCAGGCATAGCTTGATCACTTTGTGATGCTCTAGGTCTTACAGGGTTCCTAGATGTGCTTGCTCCTGGATCATTATATTCTCTTTCAGATTTTATTTCTGTGGGTCCACCAGTGTGCCCCATGGGTTCATCCATGTATACCTTAGGGTTTAATTCTAATTCTTGTAAATCAAAAGTTAGTTCTTCAATTTGATTCTCCATTTGAGCTTGAATCTTCCTTAGATTTAAGTCTTTTTTCCACCTTGGTATCTACTTTTTCTTTTCTAGATGATAAATTTTCCCTCTTTAACTTATTTATTTCTTCTAAATCTTGCTTAATTTTAGGTAGTTGATTATTATAAATCCAATCATCAAAACTTCCTTTTTGGTAGCTTATATTTTCAACAGCAATTGGTTCTTCGTTTCTTAATTTGATTAGAGCTTTACTTCTTTTTGACGTTTTATTCTTATTCTTTATTTCTCTTTCTATAAAGATGGTCGTAATTTCTATGTCTACAATTCTTTTATCTAACTCATCTAACTTAATTAAAATTCTATCTATCTTTTGATTTATTTGCTCAACGATATTTGACATATTATTAGTCATTTTATTGTAATAGGTACGTGGAATCGTTATACCCAAGTGCAAACCATACTACTGCCCATTCGGGTTCAGCTATGGAATTTATGTCTGGCTTTTCCATCCGATATACCTTATTAATCAACATTAATTTTATACCCTCGATTAATTGCTTCTTCTAAATTGTTCATATCTTTTGTAAGTTTATAATTTTTATTTAAAAGAAAAGGCGCTGTTTTTGATGGTCCTATTCCTTGCCTTTTGTAATATTCAACATTCTTATCAATTTTTTGTTGAATGTGTTCTTTTACACAATTGATAATTGTTCTTTTATTATGTTTATCTAATTTATCCATTTTTGGATTTTTTATTTGATTCAGAAGGTTGTCCTTCTATCCAATCTATTTTTCTTTTACAAACCATATTGTTATACCAGAACGCTTGTTCTGCTGTAGCTTCTAACATTCCAATGATCATTTTTAATTTTAGTTCTATTTCCAAATCCAATTTTCTTGATTCTAATTGATTTTTTAGCATTATTAATTTACTTTCTAAATTTAATAAATCTCCACTATCATCAATTGAGAGCTCATGTAGTGCTCTGATGAAATTATTAATTTTATCATGATTACTCATCTTTTACCTTTTGTTTTACTTGAGACTGTAAATATAATCCTTTCTTGTTCATTAGCTTTTATTATATTATCAATCATTATAATCTTTAATCGGTTTTCTATATTTTCGGGTTTAGAGCTTATTTTATTTTTAAAAACTTTTAGTTTTTTATTTAAATTATTTAAATCATCAATATCTTTTATTTCAAGATCTTCTAAACCTTTTAGAAACTGATAAAGTTTTCTTTTCATATTAATCAGATTGTATTTCATCTAAAATACTAGGTTCTTGGTTTAAACGTTGTCTAGCTATTAACTGATTTACCTGATTTCGAGTCAATCTAACTCTATTGCCTCTAGAGTCTATAAATCCTGGTAATATCCCTTCATCATCTACTGTATTACGTCTATTTATAGTGTTGTGTACAGTATGAATAGTATTTTCACTTAAACGAGGCTCTGATACCATGCTTGAACGGGGGTTTATTAGAGTGGACGGGACCACTTTTTCAAAAATATAAACTAATCCATTTTTTAATTTTACATATAAAATATTTAAATCTAATCTTAATTTTGCACGCAATATACCAAATATGTTGATTTCAATACAAACAATCATCATTTTTGAAGTTAGGTTTCCTGAATATTCCTAAATCATATGATCATAGAACTGTAAAATAATTCCATACGGTATAAAAATAATCTTTTAAGGCCTTACCTCGTCTTCCCAATTAAGCGCACTCTGCTACCATCCACCTCCTGCAGTAACCTTCGTCTGTATGCTATGACGGACGATGTCTAACGGCCTCAACGCCTCAGCAACATATTGTCCTGATTTAGCAAAGCGACTCACTGTATGCTTTTGGTGTTTAGTTTTAGAACTATACTCAACTTAGAAATTAGGGTAAAGCAAAAGACTACTTTTATTTATATGCAAATATTTTACATATCTATAAACATAAGATTTACAGGAAGTTCAGTACTCCCTTAGATTTCTTTAAAACATTTTCTTTAACATGCTAACTGTGGACAACAGGACCTGGGCAACGCCGTTCCTAGGCTCGCGGCACTAGTTGGGAAATACTAAATAATATGGAGTCGCCACCCGGTGTGAACCGGGACAAAGATTTAAGGCCGCACTCACCCCTCGCAAGGGAAGACCTCAAACCGTTGGGTTCGGAATGGTCCCTTACTCATGTCACTTGTAATGAAAGGATTTATGTAATAATTTAATCAAGCTTAAGTAACACTTATTTCCAAGAGTATCATGCTTCTAAATTCTCATATGCAAAATAAAACTTATCTCATATCTAAAATCCATGCTTAACATATATCAACATAGCAACGAACATACAACTTTATTTGCATATTACATTCAAGAAAACACAAGCACACATATTAACCATACAAACATACATATGGGCACTTTTCCAAGTGGTACGTGGAATTGTATCCCAAGTACAGACCGCACTACCGTCCATTCGGAATCGGCTACGGAATTTACGTCTGAGTTTCCATCCGATATACCACAAGAAATAATACTCAAATGTTATCACGACACAAGCATATAAATTGTAATTCATTAACATAGTTGTATTCATACATGTGGGGATAGCTACTAGGAAAACTATGCATGAAATCTAATGAAGATGACTCGATTCAGTGGGTGCGCGTTCGTGTAGCGTTCGTAAACGCGTTCGAACGGTAAACAGAAGGTTCGCGTTCGTGTAGCGTCCGAGAACGCGTTCGAACGGAACCAGACCTGATGCATTATGAAACTAAGAAAGTGCGTGGGCGTTCGTATAGCGTTCGTAAACGCGTTCGAACGGTAAACAGAAGGTTCTCGTTCGTATGGCGTTTGATAACGCGTTCGAACGGAAATGAAACAGAATGCTCACGTTCGTATAGCATTTGTTAACGCGTTCGAACGGAAATGAAACAGAATGCCTACGTTCGTATGGCGTTCGTGAACGCGTTCGAACATGAGGGAGACCTGATGCATGACAAGGCAAAATACATGCGCGTTCGAGTTGCGTTCGTAAACGCGTTCGAACGGGAACAGACCTGATGCATGAAATGGGACGCAATACATAAACACAAAATAAAAGGGCGCGGTGAAGTACTGTCGTAAAGGTGACCTTTTGGGGCTCTTGATCTCTCAAAGAGAGGACCTTTAGACCAGCATACTAAGCCCATGCGCGTCACATCACACATACAAGAATAGAACCAATCATATCAACCAAGTATGCCCGATTGAACACATCTTACATCCAATCTGAACACACATCAACCGGCGCGGCAAAGCATCGTGGTAACGGGTTTTAACCCCTCCCTATAAGGGATCTTTCATTCCACTTACTAAGCCCATGCGCTTGATTGAACCATATATAAAAGATAATAATATCAAACTAAGTATGCCCGATTGAACGTATCTCGCATCCAACCGAACACACATCAACCGGCGCGGCGAAGTAGTGTCATAAAGGTGGCCTTTTCGGCTATTTGTTTCCCCAAATGGAGGACCTTTGGACTAACTCACTAAGCCCTTGCGCTTGGTTGAATCATGCATAACTAAACAACATATTGAATTCAAGTAAAGAGAATTAAATAAACAAAAGCAACACAACAAAAGAAAGATGGTGCCGTTTACCCAAGCGGTACGTGGAGTTGTGGCCCGAGTACAGATCATATTACCGTCCATTCGGAATCGGCTATGAAATTTATGTCCGGGTTTCCATCCGATATACCGCGAGAGTTGACATATCTCTCATTCATCCAATACCCACAACATATTACATTTCATAATTCATGCATGTTTATCTACTCAAAGACCACAACATGCATTCCAACATGACAATCATACAAGTAATACTTAATAAATAATGCGGAAAAAGAAAACAAGTTTGAAAGATACCCTCAGGTCTAACCTTTTAAGCCGTCTCTCGGACTCACGTTCCACGAAGATCGGAAGGGGTACAGCTCCGCAACTTTTCTGGTTCACTGGTTCAGCGTCCTAGCTCACTGCTTTACTGTTTTGCTTGCGGTTCGAACTCCGTTCTGCTCCTATTCGGCTTCTGTCTTGCTGCTCACTGCACGGGCCACCTGTTTTAACTTTTTCAATAAACTATTCCAAGTTTGTGTGGGTTCTTAGTGCAATTATATGTGATTATTTTTAAGATTATCTATGCAGTTTTTATGTTACTGTTTTTTGGGATTTGGGCTGCTGTTAAGGTGATTTTGCTGCTGTTTGGGCGTGTAATACAGTGGCTTTTTTGTGGTAATTTTCGGTGGTTGAGGGCTGCTGTGTAGGTGGCTGTTTCGGTGATGTGTGGGGGGGTTTGCGGAGGTGGTTTTCGGCTATGAAGGAGATGGTTGGGGCTCTTTTGTTCTCTTTTTGTGTATATGTCAAGTGTGTTTTTTTCTTTTGTTTAGTCTCGGGTGTGTAGAGAGAGTCTAGAGAGATTTCGAGAGAGTTTGGGTGTGAATTCTATGCCTTGGGCGTGATTAGGTTGTGTCAAGGAAAGGATGGCTTTGGTTAGGGGTTGTTTATATAGAAGATGTCTAGGGTTTCACCTTGTCTCACAAGGAAGAGATCCTCTTTCCAAATTAGGAGAGATGAGAAAGGTATACACAAGATTGAGGGGGGACAAAATATTTTAGTTTAGGAAGTCAACTAATTTAAATTGGTGTATATCTTATTGAATTAGGAAGTTAAATATTTGATTGGTTTTAATTGGTTAGGATTGATTTTAATTAGGCAAATCTTATTTTTAGTTTTAGTATGTAGTATATTTAATTTATTTATATTAGGCATGATTTTATTTTATGTTTTATTTAATTGGTAATGATTTAAATATTTTATTTAATGTTTTATATTTATTTATTTAATTTGGGATGTGTTTTATGGGCTTTGGGGGGCTAAATGGGCTAAGGTGTGAGGCTAGCAGCAAAACCAGAATTACCGGCTCCGTTCGAACGCCTCCTCGCACGCGGCACGAACGTCCGCAATCTGCACGAGGTTCGAACGAAGTAACGAACGCAGCACCAACGAAGACAGTGAACTTGTGGAATGAACTTGATGACATACTTTTCCGAATTTCCCCTTCCGACCTCCGTTTCCCGCAATATCCTTAGCTAAAAAGGTAGTGCCTCCAATTGAGACTCATCATCGGGTTTCACATGCGAAAATGCAATGCCTACACTAACCAAGATTACAAGAAGACTCCCTCAAACATTTCAATGCCTCTCTCATCTTCAGCATCTTCTTATATAGGCTTTATTTTTTCTGTTTAAAATGGACACTTGTTGACCTTCTATGGTGCCGACGGTTTTCTTTCTACGTGGCTCTTTTCTGTGGTGCCGACAGTTTTGTAAGAATCTTTAATCTTTATGAGGACTATTTTATGGGGTCCACCACCTTTATCACATTTTCTTCTTTTTTACATTTTTTAATGCTTTGTGAGCTGTTCTCTTTAGTTTTTTTTCTTCCACCATCTGATGTTGATGTTGATGCTTCAATAATCGACATGCTTCAAGCACTGTTTCTGGGCAACTGGGCCACCTGTCTGTGTTTATCTGCATTATTTTTTCTTCGAGTTGTTTGCACCTTCTTCCTTCTTCATATGGCATGATAATCATCCATCCTTGTCCTTGTTCATAGGTCTGATAACCCTTTTCATAAAATTCTTTGAACAGTGTTCCAATAACCTTGATTCCAAGTGCTCTTCTATAATGCATCCATCTTTTGTTGAAGAATGGCATTTTGTAATCTACATCTGATGCTCTTAGAGAGACTTCTGTTACATACCCCATGGTTATTAAATGAAAGGCTTCATAAATTGTTTGACCTTCAAATTCGGGACTGATTGAATAAAATCTTAATATATATTTTCATTTTCTGAAAATTCTTTGACTGCATTTTGAAAATCTCTAGGGAGATTAGAAATTTCTTTTAAATTTTTAGATGGATAAAGTCTATCCAGAAATCCATATTCTGCCAATCTTTTTACAAAAATTGGAGAACAATCATGAACACAAGTAAATCTTGGGTAAATACTGTGTTTATCTTGTAAACGGAAATATGCATCCCCTTGTTTTATTTCATAAATGAGTTTTGCAAAATCAAAATACTCCTTTTCCCATGAAGAAATGGTTTTTTCGATTGAAAACGAAACATTTTCTTTTTTGAAAATTCTTTAATTTGTCAGATTCACTTTGACTACTACTTCCTCCCAAAACAAAAGTTCGGGGTTTTGAAGAATAATCTGGTTTTAGAGATAAATCTTTATTTAAACTTTCTTTATACCCGAAGGTGGTACCGGCTGTGAGCCTTGAGAATTTATACTTGCTTGAGGCTGCAAGTTGCCTGGAATATACACAGCTTGAGGTTGCTGTTGCGATTGTACATTTGCTTGGGTTTGCAAACTTTCCTGTACATCCTCGTAAGGATCTTGTGAATACCCAGCTAAAACTGGTGTTCCTTGTTCACTCCAAAACTCTTTTGCAAAAGAATCAAAATCTTCTGCATACAAGTCTACAGCTTCAAAAAGCTCATTATACTCATCATTGACAGATGATAGCTTTACTTGGAACTCATTTACTTCTTGAAAGACTTTTTATTTAAAAGACACAAAATCTTGTTCTATTGCATGCTGTCTTTGTTGTACTTTGAGAAGTTTACTCATGATACCATTGATCTGATTGACCAAGTTTTTATCCATGTTCTGGATATCTGCTTAAATGATCTGCCAAGAAATTTTCAGATCCTTTAATATATGTAATATTAAAATTATAAAAACTTAATATTACTTGCCATCTTTGTAACCTTCTAAATTGAGGTTCTTGAGGCAATTTATTAAAAATTAATCCTTTTACCTGAGTATTGTCAGTTTCAACTACAAATTTTTGAGGTAAAAGAAATAAGGTAAATTTTCTTATTCCTCGAACAATTGCGAGTAACTCTTTTTCATTAGTTGAATAATTTATCTCAGCTTGGTTAAAAGTTCCACTTGAGTATCTACATATTTCACCAATATCTGTTTTTAACAATGCTGCCCAATATAAATCAGAAGCATCAGTTTGAACTATTAAATTATCATTATCATCTGGTAATCTTAACTTTGGCAAATCTCTACATTCTTCTTTTAATTTTTTAACCGCTTCTGTATGTTCTACAGTCCATCCTTTTGTATTATTTTTCTTTGATAATTTTTGTAGAATTGCACGTTTTTTAGATAAGTTTGGTATAAAGCTTTCAGAATAGTTTAGACATCCAAGAAACTTTTGAATCATCTTTCTATCTGACAAAATGTCAGGGAATTCTCTGATTTTTTCAGATATATGAGGTTGTAACTTTATTCCATTAGAACTTATACTTAATCCCAAAAAATCAATTTCACTTTTCTTTATTTCAGCTTTCTTTTGGGATAAAATTATACCATTGGTTTTACATATATCGGAAAATTCTTTTAAATGCTTTATGTGTTCTTCATATGTCTCTGAACATATTAGTATGTCATCAACATATACTAATATATTATTATTATTTTTACAGAAAATCTTATCCATTTTTCGTTGATAGATTTGAGGTGCGTTTTTTAATCCAAAAGGCATTACTAGCCATTCATAATGACCGTTTGGGGTACTGAATGCTGTCAAAGGCACAGATTGTTTAGTTAATTTTATTTGCCAAAAGCCTGATTTACAATCAAATTTAGAGTAATAATTTTTTCCTTTTGCAAGGTTTATTAAAACATTTTTATTAGGTATAAAATATCCGTCAAATTGTGTTGCTTTATTCAGCTCTTTATAATTTATAACCATTCGAGCTTTTCCTCTTTTAATTTCTGCATGATTTCTTACCATAAAGGCTGGGCTGCTGTGTGGGCTTTTACTAGGCCTTATTAGATTTAGATCTAATAGTTCTTTTATTTGTTTATTAAATTCATCTTTATCTTCTTTATTATAAGTCATAGGTTTAACTCTTATTATGGTAGTTTGGTCAACTAATTTAATTTCAGCATATTCCTTTTGAATATCCCATTTTTCTATTGGGTTTTCTCCATAATTTTCAGCTATTGCCTTTTTGACATCTTCTATAGTTAAGGTTGCTTCTTCTAAGCAGTTTACTACTTGTTTACATTTATAGCTTAGAGCTTTAATTTCTAACTTGATCCATATTAATTCATCACCACGCTTGACTGGCTGAACTCTAAATGGTTTAAATTCTCTTGGAAGTTTTACTAGATGACCACAAGGTGTTTTTAAGGTGATCATGTACAAAGTTTGTGCATATTGAGCAAATTGTTGTATAAAATCATTTCCTAAAAGTACGTCTACTTCGAGATTATCATAAGCATATATACGTTTAACAGTTATGATTTTACTTCCTAGTAGAATAGGTAAATTTTGGGTATATTTTCCTATACTAGAATTTCCAGTGACTCCTTGAATTGTCATGGGTTTTTCCATGTTGTTCCATCCTTTCCATAAAAAGGATTTGATTAACGTGATCTCAGATCCAGTATCTAAGAGAGCACAAGTGGTTATATTATTTTCTATAAATCCGATTTGGATATAACAGATAAAGGGAATTTTATTTCATTTGGCATTCATTTATCTTTTATTCTCTAACTTTAGGGCAGAAAATAATTTCACCTTCATTAGTAAATTCAAAACCTTCTTTGGTTATTTTATAATCTTCTAAAGATTCTAAGAATGAATTTCCTAGGAGAACATGATATGTACTTCCTTCCATTTCACTATCCATATAGCAGGGTATGTTTAATTCATAATTTCCAAAGGTGATTGGTACAATAACAATTTGGGTACATTGAAAGATTGTTCCATCAAAATTTTTATATTCATATGGTTCTACAGATTCACATTTTAGATTAAAATTTTTATCTTTGGCTATATGACAATTACTTGCTCCAGTGTCAACCAATATATATGGCCCTTTGACCATTTCAATTCCATTGAAGTATTCTCCATCTATTCTTAAGGTAGGTGCATGTCTTTTAACTTCTAAATAACTTGTACTTCTTCTTAATTTAGGAATAGTAAAGATTGTATCTCTTTCTCTTTTATTTATATCTAGACTTCTTCTTCGTGAAACTACTAGTTCGTTATTTTTATATTTAATAGGTATATTATTACTTGAAGAACTTCCTTCTTCTAAATTTGGAAGTTTACCAAATTTTATTTTATAATTATCTGGTATATTTATTTCTTGTAAAAGGGGTTCCCTTATTTGACTTATTTCTGAACATTCTTCTGAAATTTCAATAAACGGTTTACTGGAATAAATTTCACCATAATTTGTATTACTTAAAGAAAACAAAGCTGAGTAATAAACGCTCATAACCTTATTTCCTGGCTTTATAAATTTATCTTTTAGTAATTCAAAATGTAGACTTAAGGCATCATTAAAATTTTTGTCTTTTATATCTATGCTATACTTGGGATAGCATGTAAATAGCAATTTTTTATACGCTAGGTTGCCTTCTACTGTCCCTAAATGGGCATCTTTCACATTATAAAACCTTTCGTCGAATAAACTTATAACGATTGGACTATCAATTCCTTCTTTAAATAAAGATTTAAATAGTATTTGAATACCAGCTAGATATACATATCTAATTTTTTCTCTTTTTCTGGGTGTTAACTTTTTTATTATTTCATTTATACTAGATTGAGTTAACAAATTTAATTTTATATTTCCTTTAGTATGTGTAATGTCTACACTTCGTTCTAATTCCTGATATTCGTGTATGACAATTCTTTGTCGTAAGTACATACTTCTTAGTTTCATCATTAAACTTGATGGATGTTTTAAATTTAATTCAAGCTTATCAATTTTAGCTAATTTTTTATTATCGAAGGTTGCACACATTGCATATTCTTCAGAATTTTCTTCTACTTCTACATCATCTATACTGTCATTTTCAAGAACTTCTTTATCTTTATTCATTATCAATAGATGTATCAGAATATATTTCGTAAACTTCTGATTCTTCTGTACTTAAAGCTTTAATTTCTATTTCACTTAATTCAGATTTTATTTCTTCGTAATCTTCTATTAGGATTCTAACCTTTTTCTTGTCACAGTCATAACTTAAATGACCTATTTCTCCACAATTCCAACATTCACACTTAGATTTTGGCTTTCTATCTTTCTTTTTATTTTCTTTTGGTTTTTCTCTAGGTTTTCTTTTAAAATATTTTTTATGTGGTTTTGCTTTATGTTTTTTAAACCTTTTATATTTCTTTACTTTCTTTTGTTTGATTTTCCTTCTTTTAGAATATTTTTTATAATTACATCCCCATTGAGTGTGCATATTTGTCTTTTCACAGCACAATGCTAGACTTGTTTTTCTACTTTTATTTAAAAGTTTTCTTTGATAACATAGATCTTCTAGTCTTTCTTTTAAAAATTTTATTCTACTTCCTAATGTATTAGGTGTAATTGTAGGATTTTCTCTGGAATATTTTTCAAATTCCTTTATGAAATAAACATCCCAAGGACTTGGTAACTTCATATAATATAAATCTCTAATGGGTTCTAATTGTTCATTACTCATGTAATACTCATAATAATATTTTTGAAATTCACAAGTATATTCATTTATAAAACACATTTTACAAATGCTTAATTTTTGTATAGCCATTTTGGCTCTTAGTCTTTCTTTATATCTTTGATTATCAAAATCTGTAAAAAAGTCCATTCCTACAAATTCACTACAAATATATGCTGCCATGGTTTCTACTCCATCTTTTATACTTCTATAAAATGCATTAACTATATTTGTTCTTATAAGATTTCTTGTGGCATCTATTATTCCGTACCACCAATTTTTAACATTTCCTTTGAAACATGAATGTAACATTTCATATTTTACTTCTTCTTCTTCTTCATTTGCAAAGTATATATAAAAGTATTCCATTGACTTAGCCCATTGTTTTAAAGCTTCTAATTCTATAATTTTGTTTATTTTTTAAAATTTATATTTTTTTGCTCTTTATATATCTAATCTTTTTTATTTGTTTAATAAATATTACAAATTTCATATTTATTATTAATTATTTTGTATTCATTTATTCATTTAATTTTTGTGATTCTTTTTTAATTTATTCAACACTACTTATGTATTATAAAAATATTCTCATGTATATTAGAGAAATATATATTTAAAAAATAGTACAAAAAACAACATAAAAAATTATACTTAAAAGTATAAAAATACAAATTCTAATCTATGTTGCCTCCAAAGTCTCCTCCTAGCGCACTTGGTGAGATACCCAATACTTCGTACCATATATAATTGATTAAAAAATAATCACAAAATTAAATTAATAAATACTAAATTTGTAATATTTATTAAACAAAATATATATATATATATATATATATATATATATATAAAGAGCAAAAATAAATAAATTTAACCAAAAAAAATATTAAATAAAAAATTTATTTTTAAATTAATATATATATATATATATATATATATATATATTCGTATATGTGTGTAAATTGATCCAAAAGAATTCATGTGTATAAAATCAAGCAAAGCAAAAACTTGGAAACGAAAAATGAAAATCTAAAACCAACTTGTAATATTTTATATTTTAAATAAATTCCACATTTTCTTTATGTTTGCAATAACATTTAAATCCACTTGCAGCATGATGTGTATTGGAAGAAAATGGCACAGTGCAGTTCATGGTAGTTTTGTAATTAAATAATAAAAACAAGACATATTTGTTATAACCTAATGAAATGATAAATTGAAGTAAGGAAATTTTTGGCTTACATGATGGCAAATTTGGAATTTCCAGGGAGACAAGGGGAGGGGCGCACGTCGGGGGTGGGAGTAGTAGTTTTCATTAAATATATATCCCTAAATCTAAACTCCTAACAAATACTAATAAAATATAAGGTTATTTACGTTTTACTACTAAAGTTATGATAAAATAACAATTGGGTACTATGAATATTAATTTATTACACTTTACTACTAAATTTACATAAAATTTAACATTTTACTATTTTTCCATCCAAACCGTTAGTTGATCTTTAAAAAGACTGTTTTATCCTCAAAATAAAATAAGAATTATTTATGTTTTACTACTAAAGTTATGATAAAATAACAAATGGGTACAATGAATATTAATATATTACACTTTACTACTAAACTTATATAAAATTTAACATTTTACTACTTTTCCATCCAAACCATTAGTTGACCATGACATCATGCTGACACCGAAAGGATAAAAGAGTCTGAACCCACAAATTATTATAAATTGTAATCCATTTACAGTATTTTGGTTAATATGAGAATGTTAATTATTAAATTATTTTGGTAAATTAAATTCTTTATTTTGTTGGGTTATATGAACAATTTAGAGACTGAAATATTTTATAAATGTGATTGTTGATTGCATCTCTTTTATTGTTATATATAAGATTTAAATGTGTTTTTTAAATGGTATAATTGTAATTTTCACTTTTATTTTATTTGAGGATTAAATTGTATTTTTAAAGGTCAACTGACGGTCAACTAACTGTTTAGATGGAAAAGTATTAAAATATTAAATTTTATATAAGTTTAATAGTAAAATATAATATATTAATATTCGTAGTACCCAATTGTTATTTTATCATAACTTCAGTAGTAAAACGTAAATAACCCTAAAATATATAAAAGATATTAATGAAACTAATACACTATTGTAACGTTGGCTGGTGATGTGAATTTGCTCATGTAACATCAAAAAGAATAAAAAAAACAAAAATCATGCTATAAAAAGGAGTTAAAGTAGACCCCCAATTGTAGCTAAACACGAACTACTTGTAATCGTATTTGAATGCGACTTACTAATTTTTTTTAAGTCACTAAATCTTATCTTATTGTATGTATCAAATCAAACTTTATTTGATTGAGTTGATTTGAATCTTTTAAAATCATTATTTGAACTAACATTCCAAACTTCTCAATTTAATATTATTTTTTTAAAAGACAAGAGAATGGAGAAGTCCATATTTATTTATATATATAGTATATACATACTAAAATTTTGATTGATATAATTTTTTAATTTTTTTTTTAAGATTACACTTATGAGCTTTTATAAATAATTTTTTTAATAAAAAATAATTATTATTTGATAATCAACAATGGACAAGTTTTTAAAAATTGTATTATAATTGAAAAAATATTTTGAAATAAAATAAAAATATTTTAAATAATTTAACTTTTTAAAAAAAAACTTTACAACCTCTATTATCAAAAATTCAAATTTTGAGTTTTTTTCAGTTAGGGTAAAATAATTTTTTTAATATTAAAAAATTTTACTTAAAATAAACTAAACACCACCAAAAATTTTAATTTTTTTTTGAAAATAAAAATAATATTTTTGACTTGTAGAGAAACCTTACCAACATACACCAATAGATATACCAAACCATTGTACCTTTGTACATATCTTCACAACACATCAGCCACAATATTTAGCATCTCTTTCTCTCTTTTTAAGATTAGTGAAAAGAATCAATACTTAAAAAAACAAAATCACAAATAAAAACTGATGATACCCAAAAACTCAAGTTTAGTTAGTATCATTTATGTATTATATGTCCCTATAATTAGTAAGAATACATATTTATATCTAAAATTATTTAGGTACAAAAAAAAAAATTTACATGATCGACTTGATCTTCTCACCTTAACGAGGAATATGTATTTATATCTAAAATTATTTAGGTACAAATTTTTTTTACATGATCGACTTGATCTTCTCACCTTAACGTAGTGCCGGTGAATATATATTTCTACGTGAATGTGAATTTTTCTATAACTTCTCTTTTGAGTATTGAGTGCTCAAATTATTTCTATTTTTATTAAATAAAATATTATATTCATAAAATTTATTGACCCTTCAAAATTAGGGTAATGATGCATACCCAAAATTTATCTCAAAAAATTAATATTATATAAGGGTGACACTCTTTATGGCATTAGAAAATAATACAATAAAAATTATGAAAAAAACATCCAATAAACATCCCATCTCATTTAAAATCATTTAATGTGAATTTTGAAATATATAACATTATTACCAAAAAATAAATTGGTGTAGCTCAAAAAAGATTTATTGTTATGTCCTGTTTGTATGTATAACATTATTCTCATTTTATATATAGAAAAAACTACTAAATGAAATAAACATGTCTATTATTGGCAAATCTATTTTGAAAATCTTATAATAGTTATTTATTGTGAAAGTGACCATCATAATTTTCACATAATTTTATTGAACACTCTCATTCAAACAAATATAATTTTTTCACACATAGGACCGTATTTTATTAGACAGTCACATGGATGACGTGGAAAAAAATAATTATTCTTACTTATTTGAAATATTATTACGGTACGGAAATCGTCATCTTACCTGATCTATAAATCATATCTTACCTACTTACCTCCCTAACCTTAAAAAACCAAGTTTCTTTTATAATTTTTCTTTGAATACTATATTGATATGATAATTGACGTACATGTTTGTATTTTTTTTAATTTATTAAATATTAAAAATATTAATAAAATTATAAAATCTAATTAAATTTATAATCAACATTGTCATTTAATTATTTTAACTTTTGTGAATTTTCTATAAGGTAGATATTTGATTTGAAATTTGAGATAGGATAAATTATGAAAGATTTGGGCAATAATATTATTTTATTTTGTGGATTAATTGGTTTATGAATCTTTTTTTTTTTTTGGATAACCGGGGTGTCCGGGCCGGCTTACGCGCACCTCGACTAATCCCCGGGACCTGTGCCCCGTGCCCTCAGAAGTTTCCCAACACAGATCAGGGTAAGTCGCTGGCTTTTCAGCCCAGGGGCATGACCCCAAGGAAATGTATTTAGTGAGATTCGAACCTTGAACCTGAGAGGGAGTAAACCACTTATTAAAAGTAATTTTAATTTTATTTAGTTTTATTTTATTTTTCTCATTATATTGTGTCATATAAAATAAATATTTAAAAATAAATTACATTAAGGTGTACTTAAAAATAATTTCATTAAGTGAATAAATGAAAAGTATTTATTATAAAGATTAAATTTTATAATTTTATAATTATGTTTAGTACTTAAAAAAAGTAATGATAAAAACACATAAAGTATCCGAGGGTAATTTTTTTTTTTCTTAAAAAATCTTAAATTTTGAAGTTAGGAAATAATGGAGTATTATAAAAAATAATATAGGATAAATATTAAATAAATATTGAATTATGTATGGAAGAAAATCACAATCTCCCTATTATAAATACTTTTGCATTAAGCATATTAAAAATAAATTTCTAACCAAAATTAACGTCGAGGACGGAGAAAATTTAATATCCATTTCTTATTCAGGTAAATGACATGGATTAAGTCAAATCCCCATCCCTGGTAGACATTGAATTTCACCTTCGGTCTACAATCGAGAATTTGTATGATGGGGACACTAGAAATTCTACAAAACAAAGGCAAATGAGCGTGAAGTAACTACCCACCAGTGTGTTGGATGCCATAAACCCTTCGACGCTCAAGTCAGTGATGATGACGAGCGAAAAGAAAGTAAAGAGTAAGGCTTGAAGTTACCTTGATCTTCGTAAATTACTGTGAGGGCGGTAAACTGGTGTTTTGAGAACTCGAGTGTGAGAGCCAAAACTTGAATTGTTGAATGTCTCAATAACTTTGACACCCTCTTCTTTTATAGCCTGTGAAGTAGCCCTTTAGTCGGTTTAAGATTCATTGGAAGTGTCGTATTACAATCCAATTAAGGAAATTGTAGTAGAGTATGGACTGAATTAAGAGTGCTTAGATATCTAGGATTATGTGTAATCTCTATTGTACTTAGATTATACCACCGTATTTGTAAGTGGCCAGTCTTAAACTAAATACGTAGTTTCATTGTTAAGAAAGAATCTGGTTGTGTGTAGAGTAGCAGATAACATCTAATAGGACAATACATAATATGAGATTGTCGGCTAGGACAGTGACCAAATAATGTCGGCTGAGATATCAAGTAGCATGATTAGGGTTTGATAAAGAAATTTTATTATCTTGAAATGTTTCGGGACATAAAATAGCTAGTATTTATGTTTCAAAATAATTAATACATAAAAAAATTTCTTTTTTTTGACCCGATCGTCCCACGCAGGTTTGCATTCTCAAATTTCGGATTCGTGTTTGTCGACCCGCGTGACCCGACCTGCTCGAATTTAGTAAAATTAAAAAAATATGACCCACCAATTCGTGAACACTAGGGGTGTTCATAGGGTCGGGTCGACGTGACCCGACCCGACCCGCGCGGGTTCAAAACAAATTTGTAAAATTTCAACCAGACCCGAAATTTTCGGGTTGGGCAATGGGTTTGATATTAAAACCCGACCCGACCCTATAATATTTTTATTATTTTTCTAAAATTTTATTATTTTTTTTAAAAGTTTTTACTATTATTTAATTTGTTTATTACTTTTTTTGTATTAAAACTTTATATATATGATAATTTTTGGGACAGAAAATAACTAATATTTGTATTTTAAAATAATTAACTCATTAAATTTTTTTTTTAATGACCAGACGACCCGACCCGAACGGATTCCACCTTCGCATGACCCGACCCACGACCCGATTTTCCTGTAACCCGAACCGACCCGATCTCACAAAATTTCAAAAAACCTGACCCGACCGGACCCGTGAACAACGGTAGTGAACACCCCTAATAAATGAACTCCATAGGAAAAAAAATCAAAAACAAAAAACATTTTCAATATTCAGAAATGCTTCATAAAGCAAACCCCCCGCTTGGTACGAGGAGTCGAAACCCACCCATATTATCTTATTCTCTTCTCTGTTTATCTTCGCATTATCGCATATGATATTATAATGCATAATTTATTCATTTTTATATAATTGTTAATTTATATTTTATTGCTGCTCTTTGCCAAAAAATGAACGAGAACAATCTCATGTTGTTTTTGCTTTTAGTTATTTCATTCTTCTTCTTGACAATTTTCTTCATTGTCACTCTGGTTTTGACGTACAAGAAGATTAAGCGATTGCAGGAGTTGGAGAATTATGCTAACGTCTTGAAGGGTTCTTTGGCGGCTTGTAATTCTAATACCAATACTCAAACTGACCCGACCCATTTGACCCAAACACTTTTTCTCGAGATCCTGCCCTCTAAATATGCCAAATGGGAGAGTTTGTTGAATGGGATGAACCATCTGGATCCGAATTTAAACGGGTCGGGTCATCAGGAGGCGGCGAACGAACCCGGTTCGGTACAGGAGGATGTGAAGGCAGACAAAACCGGGTCGGTTCCGGAAGAGGTAGCGGGTGAATCCGAGACGGTTCAAAGTGAGGTAGCGGGTGAAGTCGGGTCGGATCAGGAGGGGTTGGTGGAGGAGAAAAGAGTGAAGAAGAAGAAGAAGAAAGGGAAGAAGAAAAGGGTGGATTTGAAAGGTGAAGAGGGGGTTGTGGAAGAAGAAAATGGAGGTGGAAGAGATAATCTAGAGCCGGGTTTGGGGATTCCGGAGATGGGTTGTTTATGCCCGTTTACATCAATGGGTAGTGCCTCTCAGAGGAAGATTAAGGAACTTTATCATCAGCTTGTGCAAAGATGTGAAAGCAATGAGTTGACAATTGCCCAGGTTTAGTTTTTTCCCTATAATTTATTAGTAAATTTAAACTCAAGTTTAGTTTTTTAATGAAAATTTATTTGCTGTTTTATTTGGGTAAATGAGGTTTTGGTATGTTTTAGAATGTGGTTTTGTTTCATTTGTTTGCATGGGTTTGTGAAGTAATCTTTGCTCGGATGTTACCGAAAGAATTACTTTTTTTAACAATTGAGCTTTGATCTTGTTTATGCAATTTGGAGGGCATTTAGATGATTCTGTGTTCATATAGAACATCTTTTGATTTTTTTTTTTTTTTTGGTTTTTGTCCTTTGATGAAATGGTCAAGTTGATTATGAATTCATATGGTTCAGCAATGGGACGTTGAGATGAATTTATAGTTCTACCTTATTTGGAGCAATTAGGGGTATGCAAGAGGAAACTTTTCCTGCAATAAAAAGAGTGGTTGATTTTCTTTTTTCAAAATGGATTATGGCTTCTATATTGGTGTATGTTGGCATAAATGTTGGACATGTGAGTGATACTGAGGTCTTAATTTGATCGAGTTACATGGCTAAGTAATTAATATTTTTTTCCAAGAATGTCCTACAATAGTAAAAAAACTTAATATTATTTTCTTGATCTGTTGGGTGTTGGCGAGATTTTAACTATTTGAAGATATGTAACATTGTTTGCCATTTCATGTTGGTGAGACTTGATCTGTTGGGTGTTGGCGATATGTAACATTGTTTGCCCATTTCATGTCGGTGAGACTTGATCTGTTGGCTTTGCTTGTTCTGGTTTCAGGTTTCACTCCATTTTATGTCGTTTTTGTTTTCTCTATATTTGTTGTCATGCGTGTAAGTTTGCATGGGCTTTTCAGTAGAGAAGCCGTTTCTCATTGAAAAAAAGTGGGGACTTCTCACGAGTAACATCATTGAACCTTCAGTTAGTTAATGACAAACCGATAGTGAATTTCCTTATAACCATTTTGTTGCTTTAAAACTTGTGTAAAGCTGGGACTACATGAGAACAATGATTGAGCTCAAAATCTATATTCTGTTTAGGAAAAGGAATGATCACATGTTATTAAGATGTAACACATCTCTTTTTATACTGTTTATTTATGCTTGTCAAAAGAAATAGCATTAAGCTAAACCATGTTGCTTAGCTTGAGCCAAGCTTCTAGATAACGGCCTGTGCAATTTGACTGAACTTTATAGTGCCATTGGTTGGGTTGATTACAAAATTATATAAAATTTCGGTGGATATTATATAATATGAAAATGCTAGCATATGTGTTATGAGAATTGAATTATGGTTTTTTTTTTTTAAATCTAATTTATACAGCTGCATCAGCAACATATTAATCTTTTATGTGCTTCATAATTCAGGTTGGAGAGTTTACCAAGTGCTTGGCTCAGGCCAAAGAAGAGCTAGTGGACAAGTGAGTTTTATACATAAATTTTCAATAAGCAAATTTTGTATTTATTTGAATGCTCATAATTGTTTTAATTTGTGACAATTCACCAATTTTTTTCTTTCCAAGTCCTAATTACTTCCTATTTCATTTTCATGGAATGATTATTGCTTTTTAGAATATTCTTAATCATTCGAAGTAGTTTCAAATTGACAATGTATCCTGTGCTGTTTACAACTATTTGACCCGTCAAAACAATTGCACTCTCTTCAGGAGCTTCATTCTAACCCCTGACTCCCATGTTTTTTACGTTGTAGTTTCTCTTAAGTAGTAGCACATCTTAATTTCACTTCCTCAATTCATCCAGAGGATTGCAACAAACTAAGTTTTCAATTTTATTGCAGGGCTGAGGTCATCAAACGCAAGTTTAGCATAAAAAAGGCATTGCTGAGCAAGGCAGACAGATCTTCTATTGGCCGCCTTCGTCAACAGGTGATTTGATATTCTTGTGGAATGTAGCAGCTTTTATCACATATCTTGGTAACTTCTAAATGGGGATTACTGCATGAAACCTTTAGATATACAATCTAGAGAAGCAGCAGAAGAGATTAGAGGAGGATGTTTGTGTTTATAATTGGCTCCAAGACCAGCTTCAGTTTTCACCAGTTTGCAGGAAGGTAGCAACTCAACTCTTAGAAATAGAGCATATTTTGTGTTTTTTTGATCAGAAAATAGTGAATTATGCAGATTAATAAATATTTATTAAATTTAATCATGACTAAGAGGAATGACTAATATCTTTCGTGCATGATAACATCAACCCTTCTCTATTGAGATTTGGAAACATAGATTTTTCTTTGGTTGGTTGTGTGCAATGTTTGTTGAAAAAGACAGAAGAGTTGTTTGGAAAACAGTAGGAAACGGTTTACATATTTCCTTGAGGTTAATAAACCGAAAAGTGGATTTGCTTCCGTTATTCTTTAAATTGCCTTATTCTTTGCCCTTACGTTGCTTTCGTCAAACTTGAGTATTTTGGCAAGAACTTGATTTTTCTAAAAAGATAATTTCATTTCTCTTGCTCTCAGAATGTCTTTTTCTTTTCCCTGTCATGTCATGGTTCTACTTTCATTCATCACGTTATCATTTCATTCTTATGATTCTAACCACTTATATCCCTCATTGAAGATGCTCGAAGTTTGTGCTGACCTAGAGCTGAAAACAAAGTCTAGCAAGCCACTGGAAAGCACAGAAACTGATGAATTTGCTGACATATCCTTTGAAGAACTATTAGCACAGGAAAAGAAGGATTCGTTTTGGTTTGTTGCTAATCTCAAATGCCTAGCTTCTTATATTTTTTTTTTCCTCACTGCTTATTGAACTATCTTGTTTTTTGCATCCTCATAAACAGGCAGAAAAATTGGAAATCAAGAATGTGCACAAGATGATGACATGTTAGCTAACTGTAATAGTTGAAACCCTTTTGTAGTATGTATCTCTACTCTCTAGTATCTGCAACATCACCTTTTCCTTGGGTTGCCTCCGGAAGAAACTTATGGTCATAACTCCTAACAATTTCTTCTTAATGTTTCTTTCCAGGTTTTTCCACAGGAGGCTAGTCAATCTTGCACATGATGAAACTTGATGCCGTATATTCTGTTCTGCTGAATTTTGGCTGCTATAGTTACTAATCACCTAGAAGTCGATTTTAGTACCCCCTCTGATATATATATGCTTGTCTCAGAATCTGAGCTTCATTTAAAATATTTGTCATGAAAGTAACTTGATCGAAACGACGACTGAAGCTATGTTCTTGTCCCATTAGTGTTTTCTGTTTGGTAGAGTTATACAAGAATATATAAAAATGAAAGTTGGCATAGTTGATTTTGAAGCTTACAAAATTTTCTTGTCTATGTGGGGTTTCATTTGATGAGTGTTTTTTGTATGCTATTTGTTTCAAGTTGTCTCATGTTAGTTAGTGATGTTTCATTATGGCTGTTGATTTCAGGAATCCTGGTGACAGAAGCAACTGTGGTTCACTTAAAGCATATCTTTAACCCAATGCATTGATTATTACATGCCATCGTTTAACTGAAGCAGCTTAGCTTTTTTCCTTCCATGCTATAAATGACCACCAATGTTTGACCAAAACCATCTATTGAATGAAACATCTGACAGACTATTTTTTGTGGGGGGAGAAAAACTTATATAAGACGGCAGTTCAATCAATAAATTACTTGTGTTGCAGTTATTTTTCCTTGTTTTGATTAGTCAATTTCAAAATATATCAAATACGTGTCATTTATTGATTGGATGGTCATATGAGGACGATTCTATATAAATTTGGGTAGATGACAATTAGGTTACTTGTTCAAGGTATGAAAAATTATACTCAAATATATCTAACATATCGGGTTTCTACGAGTGTCTGTTTATATGAGAAATTTTACCTTTTAACCAACGGATATAAGAAATTATTTCGGATCTAATTTTAACACACAGACCTATTTCCTCGGAATTTTGCTATCTTTTGCTGGAGTTAAAACGGGATTGTAAATGATCACAGCAATCAGCAATGTTGGGATATGCAGTCAGAAATAAATGAAACCCACACACAAGTTACACAACATCATGTACTTGGTTTTTCTTGTTCTTTGAGATCAATGCATGGTAATGATATTATAAACTACACACAAAAGAATCAAAGTCAATAAAATTTCCAAACTTCATTTAGACAAATACGGTTTTCTTTGAAAATGATTTATCACAGTTTGAGTAAATTTCAGTTGATACGTATGATTTGAGGTCGTCTATAGTTGCTGTGCTTTTTTATTGTTACAGTCAAGTTATATCATGACATACGTTGAGGGACTTGATCGAAAACCTGGAATGCCAATAATAAATATGTTTCAGGAAACTTCGATATTTTTTAACCGAAAGAGGGGAGGAAGGAGTAGGTGGACTCGCCCAAGCTAAGATTTGCCAGTCTTGATTTTAGTTTGATTATGTAATCCATACGAAAAATATTTTATATTTTTTCGGTTTTTTTTTTTAAACAGAATGATAAATCGAATCTCGTACTATTCATCTTAAATTTCGATTGAGATTTGAGATTTTGTAAGTAATGAGTCGAGACATTAATTAAAAAAGAAGAAGAAAGAGTCGAGGCACATTATGGATTTGGAACGAAAATTTTATCCCAAATCCTGATCCGATTTTTTAATCAAGATAAAATATCATTTTAAATCTTGAATGATTTTTTTTATTCTCAATGGAAAATTATTCCAAATTCTACATGAAATCTTGATTTTTATTGGGATTCTGGATATTTTTTATTGACAACCCTATGGAAGTGTGTAATCATTCAAACAAAAAAATGGGATAAATCCGGCACTAACATTTTCATCTATTGGGAGCCCTCAGCTTCCCAGCTATTTCAGATAAACCCATCAATTCTTTAACCACAAAACCTTTGTTTTCTCTGTCATTTCACATTTTTTATTTCATAATTTGTCATGGTTTCATATAGTATTGTATAGTTCAAATTATTGTTTGTTTTGACTTTCATGTTCATGGTATGGTTTCTCTTTATAATCTCATGGTTTGAAAACCATGAATTTGGGAGAGTTTTTTAAACCATGGATTTGGTGGTTTGCCATAATTTTATAATTTTATATTCTTAAAATATCCTTAATAAAAATTTTAAAATGTCAATTCTATCCTATTAAATATATTATATTAATAAATAAAAATAGTTAAAGGGTCTTCCTAAACATATTTGAGGGTATAACTGAATCAATTTCCATTAAGGGTGGCAGTTTAGCCTGCGGCCCGGCCCGGCGGGCTTTGGCCCGGCCCATGGTGGAAAAAGCCCGGGCCGGGCCAAAATTAAAAAAAAAAACATAAATATATATATTTAATATGTTTGTATCATTTTTATTTATTTTTAGCATTTAAATTGTTAATTTATCAATGAAACTTGTGATTTATTTATAAATTGTCTTTGTATATAGTGTAAATATATTTTATATTTATATATTTTTAATTTTTAATTTTTTTTTTAAATTCGGGCCCAAAAAAAGCCCGGGCCCAAGCCCGACCCGACCCGGAAGACACCCGGGCCCGGGCTTGCAAGCCCGGCCCGAGCCCGGCCCATTACCACCCTTAATTTCCATAAAGCACAAGAAATATTTGAGGGTATTTTAGTCATTTTATCATTTTTGTAACTATACCATACCATCAAACCAAACAAAAACAGATTATTTAACAATAACATATTATACCATCTTCCTAAACATGATAACGATAATTACAGTTTAATACCATACAATACCATATCATACATTACTAAACCATGATGCAGTTCATCCAAATAAATTTTCTCTTCTCAGGCAACCGATGTTTGTAGTCTTATCTATACAATTCCTTCCTATCATTAACCTTGAAGCATTTTGAATTATGTGTATAAGGGATTTTTTTTTTTGAAAGGTATGTGTATAAGGTTTAGAAGAATAGTTGACATTTTTCGAATCCATATTTTCAAAAGTATAGATGGAAAATTGATTTTTTTTTTTGTAATGTTTCAGGGAAAAATGATGCACTTTTGCAATTTCGGGTGGAAAAGTTTCCACTTTTACAACATTATTTTACAATATCAAGTGGAAAAATGATAACTTAAAATGTACTATGATGAGCAGTCAATATATCGTATTTATCGCCTCTATATCTTATATTTTGAGAGTAAAATCGAGTTTTATGAGCGTTTTGAGGAATTCTTTGTGTTTTTGTAGGATGTGATACATATGGAAAGACACAGGTTTGAAACGTCGATAAATAAAAGTGTTTTGCACCAATGACCTCTTGATTCACACAGTCTTTAGTCTTTTAGCTATATTTGTTCATACGATATCCAAATGAGGTGATTCAAGTTACATTGGAAAGAAGACTCAATTATCTATAATTTTATAGTTTATGCTGAAGACTGAATCAGACTCTATCATGGTTAAAAACTAGCCTAAAAACATGAGATATAATTTGTCTCCCATTGGCCGCCAATGAGCTCCTATTGGCACGCCAATGGGTGTTCATTGGCGTGCCAATATGTCCGAAAATCCTAATTTGAGCAGAATTAAAAGATTCATACAAATGAAAGCCCCAAAGACCTCCTATATAAGCACAAGTCGGTCCCAAACCCTAAAAAAGTCTCATAACATATTTTTTGAGCCTCAAAGCATAGAAGAACGCCTAGAGTGATCCAATGACGAGTGCTTTAACAGGTGTTAGAGATTGAAAGTGAAAACTACAAACGAGAGTTCTCTCTTTGTTTTTCTCTCTAGTTTATCTTTTATGAGTTCTTGTTTTGTAATAATGATTAGCATATTTTTATTGAATATCATGAGTAGCTAAATCATTACTCTAGAGTTGTAATGGATCTTTGACCGGTGTAATCACACGCGTATAACGCAAGCGCACGTATCGTTGAAGTAGTATAAAAGTATCGATACCACGAGGACTTAAAACTTTTGTTATTAATTTATGAAGTCAAATTTTTATGAGTATCTAATGGATTGGTTATTTGATTGGATGATGACTTTAAACTTAAAACAAGTAAATGAAATTGCTTGAAAGTAGATTTAGGAAAATTCTATTTTATAAAACTATTCAGGGTTGTGAATCTTTCCAATATCTTTTAAAAGATGAAGTGGTTATTTTATGTTTGTGTAATATATTGGTTTATTAACTTGGAACACAAAATTATGTAAAAGCCTCTTCCGATGGTCAAATACAAATACCCAGTATAACCCAATTAATCATATTCCTATTTCAATTAAGTTATCTGAATTCATTAAGATTAAGTTCCAATTATGGCTACCCCCGCCCGACGGGTATATTCCTATCCTGTAAGGAAATCTATTAAAGGGTTATCTATCCTCAAGAAAGATCGTGGGGTATTGAGTCTAAGGTCTTTAACATAAAATCCCTTTTCCAAGTTCATTTTAAGTTTACCGAATCAATCTTATTAATGACCAGTTAACAAGACGCATTAAGACTAAGGCTCAATAAATAAACCTTTATATTACCCAAATCATAATTTAACCCCTTATAAATCGGTGATATTGGACTTCATCACAACCCCAGATAACTGACTTAGTTACAACATATATTTAGGACTGGTAAAAGCTTAAATAAAATAAAAGACATAAAGTAAATTGCTGGAAATTAAATACTTAAAAGTAAATGACGGAAAGTAAATGCTGAAAAGTAAATACTGAAAATTAAATGTTGAAAAGTAAATTGCTGAAAAGTAAATAAAGTAAAAGTGCGATAAAAGAAAATGATGAGGTAAAAGGATCCACTTTTATTACTTCTATTTTAGATATCTCCCTTAATATAATATATTAACTTTGCATGGTAATTACCAACCAGCCATATAGGCGGTATCCGGATTAAGTCAAATTAATAATTAATTACCAACCGACCAACCAGGCAGTATCCTCATTAAGTCAAGTTAAAACCAATTTCAATAATTACCAACCGACCATAAGGCGGTATCCTCATTAAGTCAGGTTTTAAATAGTTTATATATTATAATTAAGGGAGATTAATCTAAATATTAGTAATAAAAGCTTTACCTTTAACCCCAGCAAGGGGAGTTACCTCATCATTACAGAAAAGTAAAAAACTAAAAAAGTAAATAACAGAAAGTAAATTGCGTAAAAGTAAATTGCAGAAAGTAAAGACTGAAAAGTAAAGAAAAGAAAGTGCAAATGCGAAATTTAATTACTGAAAGCTGTAAATAAACAAACAAGATACACTCTTCTTAATATTCTTAAGGAATTCCTTAGAAGAAGGTATGAATTTACAAATGAAATGGCTTGGTATTTATAAGCAAAATTTTGCCTCCACCAAATCCATTATTAAATGCTCCACCAAATCCATTATTAATTGCTCCACCAAATCCATTATTAATTGCTCCACTAATTGCTATCATGTTTGGTGGGAGTTTGACTATTTTTATTTTTTTTGCTTTGAAAATGACTTTAATAATTACACATAACATACTTCCGGATGTTTCATCAATTTCGGTCATGAAACATTCCGATTTCGAAATTATTTTGTTCTTCAAAGTTGTAGATCTTTGAGTCTTCTTTAATCTGGAACTTGAATCAGCTCAATCCGATATCGGAGTCAAAAGTTATTCCCAAAATACTAAATTTATGCAAAACTAGAATTTCCGAAACTGTACTTCGTTAGAACGCCATTTCAAGTTTCTAATCTCCAAAATTAATATGCCAAGTCTAATTTTTGCCCTTATTTGACCCATATTTCGTCCTAAATGATTCCATTGAGTTCCAATATTATTTTATCTGCAAAATAAACTAAAACACATCAAAACGTTCATCAAATCCGAGAAACTAAACAAAATATTAAGTAAAATGGGCAATAAATATTGATATATTTTCCGCTCATCACACCCCAAACCTAACATTTTGCTAGTCCTCGAGCAAAAAAATAAAATAAAATACAAGAAATAATTAAAATTAAACTAAGCCACTTTCGTGGGGATCACGGTTACATTTAGCATATGCAACAAGCCTTTAAACCCCGAGGTGTCCCTAGTGGACAAGTTGTAGTCTCGTGAGGGCTTACAGAAACGATACCCACAAACGTTTGATAAAAGTAAAAAGATAGTAAAACTAATACACACAAAAGCAAAAAGACAAGAGAAAAAAGAATAAAGAAGTTAGTGACTAAACATGTGAAACTTCTTATCCAAGTTAATAATTGTTTTCTTTCTTTCTAGATTACTGAATAAATGAATTCTCCGATTATTTTTTTATCATTCTTCATATACACAGCCAAAAAAATATTAATCAACTCATTTTGCCCACAATAGTCACAAGTGCAGTTGAGAAGAAAGTAATATTTTTGTCCTAAAGTTTTATTAGAATTCACATTTTTTTTAGCAATGGAATATTTTTCTGATTTTTTTTTTGATTTTTTTTATTTATATACAATATCTTCCATCTATGTAGTGAGCTTTGGGTTAGTCACTCCCAAACCAGTTGGCTTTAGGGCAGTAGGTGTTAAGATACCCCTACAGACTTAATTACTCAGATTTCCGATATAAATGTATTTTTTTTTTGCAACATCTTCGATTCATGTAACGAGTGTTGGGCCAGTGACTCCCAAACCAGTTGGTTTTAGGGCACTAGGTGTTAAAACACCCTTACAAACTTAATAACTCGAATCTAGGACGTTTTTTTTTATCCCATCGCTTTTTAGGTGCTTCCTCCAATTAAACTAGAGCACTGAATATTACAAACTTTTCAGTTACATCTCATGTCCGTATGTTACCATGCATATTGATAATATCTGTCAACTGAGCATATGAAGATCCATTTTAGTCAGTTTTATGGAGAACTTACAAATTAAATAATTCAAAAGGAAATAAACAAAAATTATCTTGTTCCGAAATAGGCTGAGATACGTCTCAGGAATGGAAATTCCTTACATAGCTATCTCATACCAATTTCACCTGATTAATCAAATTAAAAACACAAAAACACAAAATATTTTTTGATTTTTGTAAATTTTTTTAATTTTTTGAAAATTTTGGCTAAAACAAAACAAAACAATACAAGATACAAATTAACTATTCCTCTCCCCCAAACCTAAATGAGACATTGTCCCCAATGTCTTAAACAGTAGAAGAAGAGTTTAGAAAACCGTACCTGGTTAGCTGAAATTCTACATCTAAAAGGGAAAAATTAATGGTTAAGATCCAGATTTATTCGACGCTTCTTACGATCATTATCAGACCAGTTAATCTTGGAAATGATATGGTCGATTTGTGGTTCAAAGGCTAAGATTTGGTTAATTAAATCTGGGGCAGTTCTGGCAGTGAAGAGGAGTTATTTTAAAGGTTTTGACACGAACCCATTTCTCCGGGCATCATCAAGAAATACACAAATAAAATCATAAAATCCATCAGCGTTAAATAGTCCAATCGGTTTCTGGTGTATGTTCAAGTTCGCCCAAGATAGCACTGTAAAAATCTTCTCCAACGTGCCCAACCCTCATGACAAAGCAATAAAAGCATCAGCACGGTTAATCATTTCCACCGGTCGTTTAGACATACATGGCATGATCAGTTCCTCTCCGTTTGATGGTCCAATAAGATTCGCCTCTGCCAAAGGTTTTGGGATGATTCCCAAGACTTGACTGCCTCCTTCCTGTACGACCTTCGAAACGATCCCCATTAGTCCAAGATTGCCACCGCCATATACCAAGTGCATATTTCTTTCAGCTAAGACTCGACCCAATTCTTGTGCTGCCTCTATGTATTGTGGCTTAGTACTAACACTAGTACCGCAAAACACACATATATTTTCAACTCCTCTTCTTGAAGTAGCTTCAATTTTTATGTATTTCTTTCTCAGCTCTGGATGCCTTCAAAAGTGCAATGATGAGTTGAATTTATAGAACCAGAAAAATAGTGAGTAATAATAGCACTAGTATCTTCCAAAGGATGATTAATAGTAAAACAGTAAATCATGAAAGGTCAAAAAATCTGGATCCTGTCGGAGAAAATAAAAGAAAATAAAAAAATAAATCACAATTATTAGGAAAAGACAAAGAGATATAATATTTACAAGAAAGTAACAGCTTGATTGACGTCTATGCGTCAGAGACAAGCTTCCCATCCAATTTTCTTATAAATTTGCAAACAATGTCTTTTAAAGTCAGATTCCCGAGACTATACTGTTGTATTTCTTTTCGAAATTGTGTATATAACATGTGAATTGCATGATACACATATCCACTGGGATGCGTCTCAAGAGTCTTAGATATGTCATCCAAAGACTCATTACTCAAGTCATCCTTAATGAAATTAATCTTATCTTCACGGTTATCAGACACCATTCCCAAAGAACGACAATGAGTATTACATGTCATACGAGCACATTTATAACAAACACCCATTTTTTTAGCTCTTCTCTTTTTAGCAAAGGTGCTTCTTCCTAAACCAGACAGATGTGAAATAAAAGAGTCAGAAGACTCACCTTCCAATCAGACTCGTGCTTCAATAATCCAACGAATGTCAGTAGGAATACCTTTGATCATCAGCAGTCTCATCCGTTCCAAGCGAGCTTTGTAGATCTTCATCAGAGAATTTTGAGAGAGAGAATGAAATTGCTTGTTAATATTTGCGAGAACTTCTTCCATCTTGAAATTACTTAACTTGAAAAAACTAAACACACCAAATCTGAATATATACACAAATTTGCATGGGTTGCCTCCCAGCTAGCGCTAAGTTTAAAGTTGTCAGCTAAACATGACTGCCCGAACGTTAGGCTGGATCTGAAAGTGTGACACTTTCTTTTTGTTGCTCAAATGATTCTCCCCAATAGTGCTTGACACACTTGTTTTTAACCTTGAATATTTTGTTGGAGTTGGGATCATGTAACTCAATGGCTTTATCTGGTAAAACTTTGGTGATTAGGAATGGACCTGACCACCGCGATTTTGGCTTCCATGGGAAGAGTTTCAACCTTGATTTGTTTAACATTACATTCTGCCCTGGTTCTAGTTGTATGCGCACTAACTTCTCATCATGTCTCTTCTTGGCCTTTTCTTTGTACAGTTTAGCATTCTCAAAAGGCTGTATGTGAAATTCCTCCAATTCTTTGAGCTGGTGGAACTGTTTCTCTTCTGTTGCTTGTAGTGCAATAATAGGCTTCTTTAGTACGCAATACGCTTTATCTTCAGGCTCCACATACAGTTTGTTAGTAGAAATTTGCATTGCATTGGAGTTCTGGATGGTACTATGTATCACATCAAGTCTGAAACATTCATTCTTCTTTTCGTCATCCGGGAAATTCATGGCTTTGAAAACATTGAATGTTACTTCTTGGTCTTGTACCCTCATGGTTAGTTCTCTTTTTTGTACATCAATAATGGTTCAACATGTAGCCAAGAATGGTCTCCCAAGGATGATCGACACATCTTCATCTTCCTCCATATCAAGGACAATAAAATATGCTGGGAAAATGAATTTGTCAACTTTGACCAGCACATCTTCAACTACACCTCTCGGAAATACGAGCGTTCTATCAGCAAGTTGTAGAGAGACTAAGGTGGGCATTGTTTCTCCAATCAGCAGTTTCCTGTAAATAGAAAAAGGCATCAAGTTAACACTTACACCTAAATCGCACAAAGCCTTACCGAAGTCATATTCTCCTATGGTGCAAGGAACAATGAAACTGCCAGGATCTTTCAACTTTGGGGAAAACTTCCTTTGAATAATGGCGTTGCATTCTTCTGATAATGCTATTGTCTCGTAATCTCCCAATCTCCATTTTCGTGAAAGAATGTCTTTCATGAATTTGACATAGCTGGGCATTTATTCCAACGCTTCTGCAAATGGAATATTGATATGCAGCTTTTTGAAGATCTTCAGGAATCGAGAAAACTGCTTGTCTAGTTTATTCTTCTAGAGACGCTGTGGAAACGGTGGAGGTATAATGATCCTTTATTGATCTTTTTCCTTTGCTTCTTTTTCCTCCATCTGTTGAACTGCTTCGCTGCTTTCTTTTGAAACTTCCTCACCAGTTGTTTTGACTCCAACATCTTTGTTGATTTCAGTACCGCTTTTTAACATGATGGCATGACATTGCTCCTTCCCCATGTTCCTTGGATTTGGTTCCGTGTTGCTGGGAAGATTTCCTGGCGGTCTGTAACTCTGAGCATTGGCCACTTGTCCAATTTGATTCTATCTTTTTCAAGTGGGTCAGCACTTCTGTTATTCTTGTTTCTTTGTCATACTCCTGACCTTTGTTTTGTTGTTGGAATCCGGGTGGTGGATTGTTCATTTGTCCTGAATTGTTGTTGTAGGACATAGAACTTGACGACGCTGTTCTAGACTCGCGGCCTAGTTGGGAGTACGGAATAGTCCGCGGAGGAACTAAACCGGAGAAATAACATGGAGTCGCCACCCAGTGTGAACCGGGAAAATGTGATTTAAGGCCGCACTCACCCCTCGTAAGGGAAGACCTCAAACCGTTGGGTTCAGAATGGTCCCTTACTTATGTCACTTGTAATGATATGATTTGTGCAATAAATTAACCGAATCTACTCAACATGTACTCAAAGATAGTCTACGCTTAAGTTCACATGCATGAGAATAACAATAAAACCTACATCTAAGTTCGCATGCTTCAAAGTAAGTTGTTATAACGGAAAACACGCAATGACATACAATCATCACACAAGCATGCTCAATTATCTAATGCGGAAAATAAATGAGAATCTAAGCATAAATATAAATTAAATTCCTAATATGATATAAAACAACCTAATCATGCATAAAGAAAGAAAATTCTACCGACTAAATCATGCTTAAGATAAATAACATGCTAACAACCTAATCATGCTCGAATACAATGTTGGATGAATGAAACATGTGTATCTCTCAAGCGGTACATGGAGTTGTATCCTGAGTACAAACCGCACTACCGTCCATTCGGATTCGGCTACGGAATTTACGTCCGAGTTTCCATCCGATATACCACAAGAAAGAACACATATCCATTCATCCAACGGCCACAACACAAATCAAATAAAGACTCTCATGCGAATTAAATTTAATAAACAATTAAAAGAAACGAAAGGTAATAGAATAAAAGGGTGCCCTCAGGTCTAACCTCTTTTGTCGTCTCTCCAAAGCACGTTACACGGCCGTCGGAAGGGTCGATACTCCGCAACTTTTCTGGTTCACTAATCCGACGTTTTTTTCTCGCTGTTTCACTATTTGGGCTGCTGTTTTCACTCCGTTTCGCTGCTGTGTTCAAGGTATTTTCTGGTCACTGTTTTTGGGTTAATTTGGGGACTGTTTTGGGGCAGTTTTAGGTGCAGTTTTGGGGCAGTTTAGGGACGGTTTGGGGGGAGTTTTTCTAGACAGTTTGCAACAGTTTTCAGGGTGCAGTTCAGTTAATTCGGGGACTGTTTTGGGGTATTTTATACGGCTGAACTGGGCTGGTTTTTGGGTGTTTATACAGCTGAACTAGGTGCAATATGTTAGGGAGTTATGTTGAAGGCAGTAAGGGCTGTGTGTGTGAGGCTACGTGCTAGATGCTGTGTTGAGTGAATTGAGGCGTGAAGCTGCGTTGAGTGAATTGAGGCGTGAAGCTGTGTTGGTGTGTGGCGTGGGCTGATTTGAATCATGTGGAGGCTATGTTGATTTGTTACGGCAACATGTGGCTAGCTAGGGGCATGCGGCGTGAATTGGTGAAGGTGATGAAGGCTTATGCGTGAATTGGTGAAGGTATATGCGGTAAAAGGGCAAGGTGGCAGGCTAGCGAAGTGGGGCTTTTGATGATTTATGGCAACGTGTGGCTAGCTAGGGGGAGAGATCTGGTTATTGGTGTGGCTATGGGGTTGCTTACATGAATAGAAGATTTGTGGAAGGGGCAGATGACATTAAAGGGCAAAGGTGTGACGCAGTGCAGTGGGCTGTTGCTAAGGGCGATGTGGGGCAGTAACGTGTTTGCGAGCGGAGGGTGCAAGCAGGCGTGAAGGCAGTCTGTGAGAGAGGCAGCGACGTGTGGTCAAGGTTTGTGGCTGATGAAGGGTGTTTATGGTTTCTAGGTTTGTTTGTGCATGTAGATTAGAGAGAGCCGAGAGGATTTTTTTAGTGTAAGATGAATGAGTTCTCTGCCAGGGTTCAATGTGTTGGGTTAAGGGTTCTTTAATAATGGAGGTCCAACAAGCGAGCCTGAAGCTAAACAAGCGACTAAAATCTAACAAAAATACCGATTCCCTTCCGACGTCCGTTTCCCGCGGCTCCCGCGACTTAAAAGGTAGTGCCTCCAAATGAGACTCATCATCGGGTCTTACATGCAAAAATGCAGTGCCTACAGTCACCCCCACTTTGATGGGACTTGTGTAATGTGTAACAATGACAATCCTATCAAAGTTATGCAATGTATTTTTACTTACCTGGCTCGCCAGCTGCCACATGGTCCGCCTGCTGCTTCGAACTGATTTGATGATGTAGTGGATATGGTGGCGAGGCGCCTCGACCTCTGGGCTTTGTTCCCGAACCACCGAATATGAACTGTGATGATGATGTAGTTGGCCCTCGACCCTGGGACGCATCCCGGAACTGCAACCGACAACGGGGGCACCTCGACCCTGTGCACCTCGACCCAACACCACTGACAATAGGGACCTCGCCCTCGAACTGATGATGTATTGGGCACCTCGACCCTGGGCACCTCGACCCGGAACTACAACCGACAACAGGGGCACCTCGACCCTGGGCACCTCGACCCAACACCGCTGAAAATAGGGACCTCGTCCTCGAACTGATGATGCAGTGGACCTCGATCCAAAGACGCATCCCCAAACTGCTGATGATGTGGGTCACGACCCTGAGACGCATCCCCAAAACTGATGATGTGGGTCACGACCCTGGGACTCATCCCCAAAATTGATACTGATGCTGATGCTGATTGTAGTCATTGCATTTTTTCATGTGAAACCCGATGATGAGTCTCAGTTGGAGGCACTACCTTTTTAGTTAAGGATATTGCGGGAAACGGTCGTCGGAAGGGAATCGGTATTTTGTTAGATCCTTGTTCACTTATTTAGCATCAAGCTCACTTGTTGGACCTCCGTTTAGATCACCTTTGGCCCAGAGAAAAACCAGAAACCTTTTAATCTAGCCCATACACGCCTAACCCACTCACCAAGCCAAACCAAGCCCACACCACATCTAGCCCACACGCCCACCATGACTAGGCCCACACGCCCATCACCCTAAATTACACCCAAATTAAATAAAATATTAAATTAAATATTAATTAGATAATGTAATTGAATTAAATAAAATAATTAAACCATTTACCAATTAAATAAAACATAAAATATAATCATACCTAATTTAGATAAACCAAATATATTAACTTCATAACTAAACAAAATCATATACTAAATTAAAGAAATATCATGCCTAATTAAATCACTCATAACCAATTTAAATATATTGACTTCCTAATCTAAACCAATCTTGTCTCCATCAAATCCATTGCTTTCCTTCTTTGACACTAAATCAAATCCCTTCCTTGTGAGACAAGGAGAAGCCCTAGCCCTTATCTATATAAACAACCCAAAACCAAGCCATCCTGGAGACACACAATTGACATTCACGCCCAAACCAAGAAACCCCTAGCTCATACACACAACTCACACGCAAATCACAGCAAAAAACCCTCTTCATCTCCACCCTCACATTACCGAAAATACAGCAGCCATTTACAGCCCCTACAACCATCAAAACAGTCCCTAATCACCACCAAAAACCAGCCCCAAAAATCCCCCACACATCACCGAAAATTACCCAAAAAATAGCAGCCCTGAACACGCAAACAGCAGCCCAAAATCACCTTAAAACAGCAGCAAATTAACCCAAAAACAACAGCCATTCACGCCAAAACAGTGACCTGAACAGTGAGCAGAAAATACAAAGAAAACAGCAGTAAAACGGAGGCCAAACAGTAAGCAAAACAAAAAAACAGTGAGCTAAAACGCTAAACCAGTGAATCAGAGAAGTTGAGGAGCTTTACTCTTCCGATCTCCGTGAAACGCAAGTCCGAAAGTCGGCAAAAAGGTTAGACCTGAGGGTATTTTCCACATTCGTTTTCTGTTTTATTTTTATTATTCATTGAGTATTGTTCGCATGATTGTTATGTTAAAATGTATGTTGTGGCCCTTGAGTAGATAAATATGTATGGATTACGAAATGTTGTATGTTGTGGCCTTGGAATAAAATGAAAGATGTGTCAACTCTCGCGGTATATCGGATGGAAACCCGGACATAAATTTCATAGCCGATTCCGAATGGACGGTAGTATGATCTGTACTCGGGATACAACTCCACGTACCGCTTGAGTAAACGACACTTTCTTTTGTTTTATGTTGCTTTGATTTATTTATTATTCGTCATTTAAATTCCGCATGTTACTTGTTTATGCATGATGCGATCGAGCGCATGGGCTTAGTAAGTCGGATTAAAGGTCCCCTATTTGGAGGGGTTAAAACCCTTTACCACGATGCTTTACCGCGCCGGTTGATGTGTGTTCGGTTGAATGTAAGAAATGTTCAATCGGGCATACTAAGTTTGATATCATTGTCTTTATTCTTTGTATGCATGATGCGATCGAGTGGATGGGCTTAGTAAGTCGGATTAAAGGTCCTCTATTTGCAGGGGTTAAAACCCTTTACCACGATGCTTTGCCGCGCCGGTTGATGTGTGTTCGGTTGAATGTAAGATATGTTCAATCGGGCATACTAAGTTTGATATTATTGTCTTTATTCTTTGTACGCATGATGCGATCGAGCGCATGGGCTTAGTAAGTCGGATTAAAGGTCCCCTATTTGGAGGGGTTAAAATCCTTTACCACGATGCTTCACCGCGCCGATTAATGTATACTCGGTTGAATGTAAGATGTGTTCAATCGGGTATACGAAGTCCGATGTATTGTCTTTATTTTTATATGCATAATGTGATCGAGCGCATGGGCTTAGTAAGTTGGATTAAAGGTCCCCTATTTTGAGGGGTTAAAATCCTTTACCACGATGCTTTGCCGCGCCGATTGGTGTATACTCGATTGGATGCGAGATGAGTTCAATCGGATACGTGAGGTCCCACATTGTGGATTTGTTTGTCTATGAATGTGTTGCATGCATCAGGTCTGGTTCCGTTCGAACGCGTTCTCGAACGCCACACGAACGTGAACCTTCTGTTTACCGTTCGAACGCGTTATCGAACGCTACGCGAACGCGCACACATTTTCTTAGTTTCATCATGCATCAGTTCTGGTTCCGTTCGAATGCGTTCTCGAACGCTATACGAACGTGAACCTTCTGTTTACCGTTCGAACGCTTTCTCAAACGCCACGCGAATGCGTACGCATTTTCTTAGTGTTTCATGCATCATGTATGGCTCCGTTCGAACGAGTTCTCGAACGCTATACGAACGCGAACCTTCTGTTTACCGTTCGAACGCATTCTCGAACGCCACGCGAACGCGCACCCACTGAACTGAGTCCTTTTCATCAGATTTCATATATAATTGTTCCTAGTAGCTATCCCTTCGTATGATGAACTTGATTGCTTCTCTGTATTACGCAAGATTGTGTAGGTGTCGTTCATCTGTATTCCCCACATGTATGAGTACAATGTGTTTAACATATTATAATTCGTATATCCATGTCGTGATAGCATTTGAGTATTATTCCTTATGGTATATCGAATGGAAACCCAGACATAAATTCCGTAGCCGATTCCGAATGGACGGTAGTGCGGTCTGTACTTGGGATACAATTCCACGTACCACTTGGAAAAGTGCTCACATGTGTGTTTGTGTCCATATTAGTTATCTTCTTTTGCACCACGTCATAGCATGCTTACTTTAATGCCTAATTGCATCCTTAAGTGTCTTTTTTGCATTATGTACTTAGTTGACTCTTTTATTTACACATGGACATGTAATGGCTATTTGTTTATGCTTCTGCACGTATAACCATGACATGTCTATGAAATCACATGTTCGCCATTATTTGATTCGCTTTTATGTATGCTTGCGTGGTTAGTGTGTGCTTGTGTTTCCATGAACACAATATGCCAATGAAGTTGTATGTTCGTTGATACTTTGATTTACTTTCAAGCATGCAATCTTAAATGTAAGATATATGCAAATTTAGGTGTAAGTTTTATTTTTGCTCATATGAACTTAGAAGCATGATACTCTTGGAAATAGGTGTTACTTAAGCTTGATTAAATTATTACACAAATCCTTTCATTACAAGTGACATAAGTAAGGGACCATTCCGAACCCAACGGTTTGAGGTCTTCCCTTGCGAGGGGTGAGTGCGGCCTTAAATCTCATTTTCCCGGTTCACACCGGGTGGCGACTCCATTATTCTCCGATTTAGTCCCCCGTGGCTACTCCGTACTCCCGACTAGGCCGCGAGCCTAGAACAGCATGCGTCGTCTAGTTTCTGTGTCCCACACTGATGTGGACCTCAACACTGGGACTCATCCCCAAATATGATATTGAGGCTGTTGTGGGCCTCGACCCCGGGACTCATCCCCAAAATCGATATTGCCGTGGGCCTCGACCCTGTGACTCATCCCCAAAAACTGATACTGATGTAGGCCCCAACCCTGGGACTCATCCCTAAAATTAATGCTGATGCTGATGTGGGCCTCATCCCCGAAACCGATACTGCCGTGGGCCTCGACCCTGGGACTCATCCCCAAAAATTGATACTGATGTAGGCCTCAACCCTGGGACTCATCCCTAAAACTGATGCTGATGCTGATGTGGACCTCAACCCTGGGACTCATCCCCAAATCTGATATTGAGGCTGTGGGCCTCGCCCCCAAGATGATACTGATGTGGCCTCGACCCCAAAACTGATACTGATAATGTGGGCCTAGCCCCCAAGTTTATACTGATGTGGGCTTCGACCCCAAACTGATACTGATAATGTGGGCCTCGCCCCCAAGTTGATACTGATACTGATGTGGGCCTCGAGCCCAACTTGATACTGATAATGTGGGCCTTGCCCCCAAGTTGATACTGATACTGATGTGGGCCTCGGCCCCAAACTGATACTAATACTGAAGTGTCTCCATACCCAGAGTGCCATACCCGGAAAAACTGATACTGATGTCTCCATACCCGGAGTGCCATACCTGGCAAGACTGCCCGGCTTGTTCATTCCCAAACTGTGTTTCCATTCTCGGAGTGCCATTCCCGGCTTGTTCATTCTCGAACTGTGTTCCATCCTTGGAGTGCCATTCCCGGCTCGTTCATTCCCGAACTGTGTTCCATTCTTGGAGTGCCATTCCCGGCTCGTTCATTCCCGAACTGTGTCTCCATTCTCGGAGTGCCATTCCCGGCTTGTTCATTCTCGAACTCTGCTCCATTCTCGGTAAAACTGATACTGAACTAAAGTGGGCCTCGCCCTCAGAGTGCCATACTCGGCCAGACTGATTCTGAACTAATGTGGGCCTCGCCCCCAGAGTGCCATACCCGGCAAGACTGATTCTGATAATGATGTGGGCCTCACCCCCAGAGTGCCATACCCGGCAAGACTGATACTAATAAAGATGTGGGCCTCGCCCCCAAAGTGTCATACCCTACAAGACTGATACTGAACTAATGTGGGCCTCGCCCCCAGAGTGTCATACCTGGCAACATTGATACTGATAATGATGTGGGCCTCGCCCCCAGAGTGCCATACCCGGCAAGATTGATATTGATGCTAATGTGGGCTTCGCCCCCAGAGTGCCATACCCGGCAAGACTGATTCTGATAAAGGTGTGGGCTTTGCCCCCAGAGTGCCATACCCGGCAAGACTGATTCTGATAACGATGTGGGCCTCACCCCCAGAGTGATGTGGGCCTCTCCCCAAACTGATACTGATATGGGCCTCGCCCCTGGGACTCATCCCCAAGACTGAAACTGATATGGGCCTCAACCCTGAGACTCATCCCCGAAACTGACTGATATGGGCCTCAACCCTGGGACTCATCCCTAAAACTGATTCATTTCTGAAACTGACTGTACTGTTGCTGCTTCTGATTGGCTTGTCTTTGCCGCTTTTCTTTTTCTTCTTCAAAACCTGTGAATACAAAACAAAACAAACACAAAAAGAATGCAAAAAAGCGTTACGTGTATGCCTGCATGCATGAATGAATTTCCTATTCCGTTGGGATAGGTCTTCCGCCAGTTCTCTAGGTGATTGCACAGTCTTCTCTCTGGTCTCATGGCTCAATTTCTTGTTATGTCCCGGATTCACGAGGTGGTAGACTGGTCGCTCCCGGTCTTGATTTAGCTTTCTGTTCTCCGCTGTTTGCACTTGGTCAAGATGAACCACATGGTGGGGCCTTCCATATCATCATACTATATCACATGCTACGAAATAGTCCCAGTAGTTATATATATTATCGTCCTCAAGGAATGCTCAGTAATGAAACCAGAGAACATTCAAAACACTCAATGCAACTCAAATCTGAGTTTTTGAATAAATGATCTATGCCAGACTCAAAGTGTGTGTGTGCAAAGGTTCTTTCACAGCTTGATCCTTAAGCAAGCCAACTCAATGATTTCGTCAAAAATCAGGATCGATGGGTCAAACCAACCTAAATGTCTCAATTATGCCTGCAGTTGCTTTTCTGTGCTCAATGTGGTATGGTTTTCTTTCTTTTTTGTCTTTTTTTTTTCTTTTTCATTTTGAACTTTTTTTCTTTCCTTTCTTTTATTTTTCTTCTTTTATTTTTCTTTCTTTTTTTTTCTTTTCAACACACCTACCCTTTAAGGTAGTATTTCTCCTCATGGTGGTCCTAATACTCGCCCATGGGTAGCTTCACGCTTATCGGTTATAGGTGGTTCAATTCTTTTCTTTAGAGACTTTTCTTTCATTTTCAACCATACCACACATCATAACATAAGTAAATCAAGATAGAAATCTAAGCAAACGGTCATTCACCGACCTACAATTTCTTCAACTAGTCACATTGCCAACTACTCAGGTTTTCACCGCTAAGAACCACAATCAAGTGCTTACGAGTCTAACATAGATCAATTACTCAAAGTATCGGATAAAAGCATGTCAAGGGTTTATCGTTTCTAAGGTTTCACCCTAAAGCAATCAATTTCATCATCGGACTTATGTCTAACTATCAAGGGCTCAAAAAAAAATCTTTTTTTCTATTTTTTCCTTTTTTTTTTCTTTTTTTTTCTTCTCTTTTTTTTGGGCCCACCATGGTCTTTCTATCCTTGCAGTAAAGTTCTCTGTTCCTCGGTTTCCTTTTCCACGATATTCATGTTTGCTAAACTCTTCTTGACAATTCTTCTTTTATCCCTAACCCAACAGATATCTATGATGGCTCTTAAGACACATGGGTTAACGTGATGCATGTATGCATGGGATGCATGAGATGCACGTGATGTATGAGATATAATATGCATTTGGTTATCAAAATCATAAAGGGGTGGCTCCTATAGGTCATACAACTATGGTTCACATGTGGGTTTATAGGAGTGTAGACAAAGGCTCCCGCCAGCGAAGGGTTGCCCACAACTAGGAGTCCCTACTCAAGGGTTCGAGCGACTAAGTGAGCGCACCTTTTTTATACCTTAAGGTACGTGCCAACGAGTTATGGTGTGTGACTGACTGTCAAATGGATTTCCAGTTGTAGATTCCCCAAAGGGAGGGTGTAGCGAGGCTCTCTTAAGTACCCAAGCCCCTTAGGCTCTTATCACTTGCTGTCAGTAATAAACAACGAGTCCTCTAGATTAGTCCATCACAACGAGCTACGGGTAATGATTATATAGGTGCATTCACAGCTTTTCCCCGAAGGGTAGTGAATGAAGGAAGACATCAAATCATCACCTAGCTTTAATAATGCCTTTGATTAAAACTCATTCAACCCACTATAGAAACAGTGAACTAAAACACAAATCACAAGACATGATTTCGGGGCCGATTCTCTTGATCCCCAGTGGAGTCGCCAGACTGTAGGACACAGAACTTGACGACTCTGTTCTAGACTCGTGGCCTAGTTGGGAGTACGGAATTGTCCACGGAGGAACTAAACCGGAGAAATAACATGGAGTCGCCACCCAGTGTGAACCGGGAAAATGTGATTTAAGGCCGCACTCACCCCTCGCAAGGGAAGACCTCAAACCGTTGGGTTCGGAATGGTCCCTTACTTATGTCACTTGTAATGATATGATTTGTGCAATAAATTAACCGAATCTACTCAACATGTACTCAAAGATAGTCTACGCTTAAGTTCGCATGCATGAGAATTATAATAAAACCTACATCTAAGTTCGCATGCTTCAAAGTAAGTTGTTATAACGGAAAACACGCAATGACATACAATCATCACACAAGCATGCTCAATTATCTAATGCGGAAAATAAATGAGAATCTAAGCATAAATATAAATTAAATTCCTAATATGATATAAAACAACCTAATCATGCATAAAGAAAGAAAATTCTACCGACTAAATCATGCTTAAGATAAATAACATGCTAACAACCTAATCATGCTCGAATACAATGTTGGATGAATGAAACATGTGTATCTCTCAAGCGGTACGTGGAGTTGTATCCGGAGTACAAACCGCACTACCGTCCATTCGGATTCGGCTACGGAATTTACGTCCGAGTTTCAATCCGATATACCACAAGAAAGAACACATATCCATTCATCCAACGGCCACAACACAAATCAAATAACGAATCTCATGCGAATTAAATTTAATAAACAATTAAAAGAAACGAAAGGTAATAGAATAAAAGGGTGCCCTCAGGTCTAACCTCTTTTGTCATCTCCAAAGCGCGTTACACGGCCGTCGGAAGGGTCGATACTCTGCAACTTTTCTGGTTCACTAATCCGACGTTTTTTTCTCGCTGTTTCACTATTTGGGCTGCTGTTTTCACTCCGTTTCACTGCTGTGTTCAAGGTATTTTCTGGTCACTATTTTTGGGTTAATTTTGGGACTGTTTTGGGCAGTTTTAGATGCAGTTTTGGGGCAGTTTAGGGACTGTTTGGGTGGAGTTTTTCTAGACAGTTTGCAACAGTTTTCAGGGTGCAGTTCGGTTAATTCGGGGACTGTTTTGGGGTATTTTATACGGCTGAACTGGGCTGGTTTTTGGGTGTTTATACAGCTGAACTAGGTACAATATGTTAGGGAGTTATGTTGAAGGCAGTAAGGGCTGTGTGTGTGAGGCTACGTGCGAGAGACTGTGTTGAGTGAATTGAGGCGTGAAGCTGCGTTGAGTGAATTGAGGCGTGAATCTGTGTTGGTGTGTGGCGTGGGCTGATTTGAATCACGTGGAGGCTATGTTGATTTGTTACGGCAACGTGTCGCTAGCTAGGGGCAGGCGGCGTGAATTGGTGAAGGTGATGAAGGCTTATGCGTGAATTGGTGAAGGTATATGCGGCAAAAGGGCAAGGTGGCAGGCTAGCAAAGTGGGGCTTTTGATGATTTATGGCAACATGTGGCTAGCTAGGGGGAGAGATCTGGTTATTGGTGCGGCTATGGGGTTTCTTACGTGAATAGAAGATTTGTGGAAGGGGCATATGGCATTAAAGGGGCAAAGGTGTGAAACAGTGCAGTGGGCTGTTGCTAAGGGCGATGTGGGGCAGTAACGTGTTTGTGAGCGGATGGTGCAAGCAGGCGTGAAGGTAGTCTGTGAGAGAGGCAGCGACGTGTGGTCAAGGTTTGTGGCTGATGAAGGGTGTTTAGGGTTTCTAGGTTTGTTTGTGCATGTAGATTAGAGAGAGCCGAGAGGATTTTTTAGTGTAAGATGAATGAGTTCTCTGCTAGGGTTCAATGTGTTGGGTTAAGGGTTCTTTAATAACGGAGGTCCAACAAGCGAGCCTGAAGCTAAACAAGCGACTAAAATCTAACAAAAATACCGATTCCCTTCCGATGTCCGTTTTCCGCAGATCCCTCGACTTAAAAGGTAGTGCCTCCTGATGAGACTCATCATCGGGTCTTACATGCAAAAATGCAGTGCCTACAGTTGTTCCATGCGAAATTGGGATGATTCCTCCACCTTGGGTTGTAGGTGTTGGAATATGGATTGTTCCCCTGTCTGTTGAAATTGTTGACATAATTCACCGTCTCTTTATGTTGGTTTGGCTATGGTGCTCCTCCATATGGTGAACTTGTGGATCCAGTATTAACTTGCATGCTGAGAGTTTCCATGAATTTATATATCTGATCCAGGTTGGCATTCACTACAGTGTTAGCTCCAACTTCATAAATTCCAGCAATTCGTTGGATCAAGCTCATTTCTGTTGGCCACAAGGAATTATTTTTGGCTATTTCTTCAATTAGGTCACATGCTTGATCTTCTCATTTTGCCATTAGCGGTCATCCAGCATCAGAATCAATTGTGGTTCTCATTATTCCAGAAAGTCCATTGTAAAAGGTTTGAACTTGTAGCCATTTTGCAATCTCATGGTGATGACATTTCCGGAGTAAACATTTGAATCTTTCCCAAGCTTCGCAGAGGGATTCTGAATCTTGTTGCACAAAGGATGTGATATCATTCCTCAACTTTATAGTTCTGGCTGGTGGAAAGTACTTTGTAAGGAATTTGGTGGCTAGAGTGTTCCAAGTTATGATGGAACCTGCTGGTAATGAATGTAGCCAAGCCTTAGCTCTGTCTTTCAAAGAATATAGAAAAACATGAAATCTCATTGCTTCTTCAGCTGCTCGGTTGTAATTGAAAGTACCGCAAATTTCCATGAAGTTGCTGATGTGGGCATTAGGATCTTTAGTTGCATTCCCCCCAAACTGAACTGACTGTTGTATCATCTGAATGCATATTTTGATGTCACCCGTATTTGCTGGTAAATGAGGAAGTACAATACAGGAAATGAGGCCGTCAACCACCAGAATGGTTCTGTCTTGAATGAGAATTGGTGGTGCAGCGTGCAAAGGTTCAGGTTCCATGTTGATGATTGCTTCTTGACCTTCTCGCCTTTCCCTTCTCAACTGTCTGATGGTTCTTTCAATCTCTAGGTCAAGCGGTCGGATTTCAAAGCTTCTGGTACGTCTCATGTAGTGTCTGAGAACCTGAAACACAAGAAAACAAAAACAATAAGTAAAAGAAATTAGATACAAGTAACGTATCCAACCCTAAAACTAATAGTGAAAGATAAATATATCCCCGGCAACGGCGCCAAAAACTTGACCGGCGTAATCACATGCGTATAACGCAAACGCACGTATTGTTGAAGTAGTATAAAAGTATCGATCCCACGAGGACTTAAAACTTTTTTTATTAATTTATGAAGTCAAATTTTTACGAGTATCTAATGGATTAGTTATTTGATTGGATGTTGACTTTAAACTTAAAACAAGTAAATGAAATTGCTTGAAAGTAGATTTAGGCAAATTCAATTTTATAAAACTATCCAGGGTTGTGAATCTTTCCAATATCTTTTAAAAGATGAAGTGGTTATTTTACGTTTGTGTAATATATTGGTTTTTTTTAACCTGGAACACAAAATTATGTAAAAGCCTATTCCGATGGTCAAATACAAATACCCAGTGTAACCCAATTAATCCATATTCCTATGTCAATTAAGTTATCTGAATTCATTAAGATTAAGTTCCAATTATAGCTACCCCCGCCCGATAGGTATATTCCTATCCTGTAAGGAAATATATTAAAGGATTATCTATCCTCAAGGAAGATCGTGGGCTATTGAGTCTAAGGTCTTTAACCTAAAATCTCTTTTCCAAGTTCATTTTAAGTTCACCGAATCGATTTTATTAATGGCCAGTTAACAAGACGCATTAAGACTAAGGCACATTAAATAAACTTTTATATTACCAAAACCATAATTTAACCCCTTATAAATCGGTGATATTGGACTTCATCAAAATCCCATATAACTGACTTAGTTGCAACACATATTTAGGACTGGTAAAAGCTTAAATAAAATAAAAGACATAAAGTAAATTGCTGGAAATTAAATACTTAAAAGTAAATGACGGAAAGTAAATGCTGAAAAGTAAATACTGAAAATTAAATGCTGAAAAGTAAATTGCTGAAAAGTAAATAAATTAAAAGTGCGATAAAAGAAAATGCTGAGGTAAAAGGATCTACTTTTATTACTTCTATTTTAGATATCTCCCTTAATATAATATATTAACTTTGCATGATAATTACCAACCAGCCATATAGGCAGTATCCAGATTAAGTCAAATTAATAATTAATTACCAACCGACCAACAAGGCGGTATCCTCATTAAGTCAAGTTAAAACCAATTTCAATAATTACCAACCGACCATAAGGCGATATCCTCATTAAGTCAGATTTTAAATAGTTTATATATTATAATTAAGGGAGATTAATCTAAATATTAGTAATAAAAACTTTACCTTTAACCCCGGTAAGGGGAGTTACCTACTCATTACAGAAAAGTAAAAAACTGAAAAAGTAAATAACAGAATGTAAATTGCGTAAAAGTAAATTGCAGAAAGTAAAGACTGAAAAGTAAAGAAAAGAAAGTGCAAATGCGAAATTTAATTACTGAAAGCTGTAAATAAACAAACAAGATACACTCTTCTTAGTATTCTTAAGGAATTCCTTAGAAGAAGTATGAATTTACAAATGAAATGGCTTGGTATTTATAGGTAAAATTTTGCCTACACCAAATCCATTATTAAATGCTCCACCAAATCCATTATTAATTGCTCCACTAATTGCTCCACTAATTGCTATCATGTTTGGTGGGAGTTTGACTATTTTTATTATTTATTTATTTATTTATTTTTTTTGAAAATGACTTTAATAATTACACATAACACACTTCCGGATATTTCATAAATTTCGGTTATGAAACATTCAGAATTCAAAATTATTTTGTTCTTCAAAGTTGTATATCTTTGAGTCTTCTTTAATCTGAAACTTAAATCATCTCAATCCGATATCGGAGTAAAACGTTATGCCCAAAATACGACAATTGTGCAAAATTAGAATTTCTGAAACTGTACTTCGTTAGAACGCCCTTTCAAGTTTCCAATCTCCAAAATTAATATTTCAAGTCCAAATTTTACCCTTATTTGACCCACATTTCGTCCTAAATGATTCCATTGAGTTCCAATATTATTTTATCTGCAAAATAAACTAAAACACATCAAAATGTTCATCAAACCCAAGAAACTAAACAAAATATTAAGTAAAACGGGCGATAAATATTGATATATTTTCCACTCATCAATCTTAAACATGTTTATTAATTAATTTTCATATTTTTATTCTTTTGGATTTGTTATTTATTATTTATTATTCTCTGTATTTTGATGGCATATTTTATTTGTCGGGCCAACAATAGAATAGTCTTGGTAAATCCATAGGAACTCGACAGAGAGAATTTGGGTTAGCCATGGGAATAATAACGCATGATCTAGTTCTTTTGAATAAATATTCCTACATGATAGAAATATACATGTAGGTCATGCGTAGCAAATATTAGAATCCGACCTTAACAAATTTTTACCTGACCATCGAAAGAGGCTTGTAGATAGTTTAGTATTCTAGGTTAATAATTCGTAACAACCCAATTGAATGACAAATGCCTAAACCCATTGTTTGCGTGCTTATGTGAAGTTACAATCCTAGGTTCTTCTCACTTAGTTGAAGTTATAACTCTAGGTTCTTCTGATATATTATCACTATATTACTTGAGCTATACGTGCGCTTGCGTGCGGTATAAAATCGCGACCAAGTTTTTGACTCTATTGCCAAAGATTTATTTTATTTTTATTTATTACAACTATACTTGCTTAGCTAAACACCATTGTCTTTTTATTTTTTATTTTTCTTTGATTTTAGATGATCGAAATGATGAAGTATCATTGGGCAATGAGAGAACCAAGAGCTTTAAGAGATTATGCTATACCTTATGTTGGTGAGATACATTCCGATTTTCTAAGGCCTGATGTCCAAGCCAATACTTATCAATGGATGTCAGAGAGAAGTTACGCACTGTGTAGACACTGTATTTTTTTGCACAGCCCGATGATGAGTCTCTTACGAGGACACCCTCTGAAAATTGAGAAATTACTCAGATGAATGGAAGGAAAGAAAGGAACTTCATGAATATAGCCTAAAAGCCGACCGAACATAATCTATGTCTGACTTATCTTTTCTCTAGCTAGTACAACCAGCCGAATATTCTTTGAAAATCCTAAATCCGACTTGAAATAGGATGGATGTCATCGATGAGCAGATTTTCAGTTACCAAAAGGCACGTGATATGATTATGGTCGGCCAGAGTTGTAATTTAAATTATATATTCGACTGGACATGCGTTAATTGATCAATACACGTGCAAATTTCCAAAGGCTGCAGTCACGAACTGACATAAGTCCGACTGCATATACATTTCAAAAGTATAGGTTCGGCCAGACATTAATCGTGCGTTACAATCTTCAAAAATCCAGTAAGGTCGTATAGAGATGAGGGAAGCAGAGGATTTTGCTTTCCCATTCCTTTCTCAAGCCTCCCATTTGCACTATAAAAGAAAGCCTCATTTTTCACATGTGAATGAGAGGATCTTGAAGGGAGGCTGGTTTTGGAACCCTAAGAATCCCTAAAGAAATCCCTACAAATAGAGACAGAATCCCTAAAGAAATCCATTAATATGAGATAATGGACCTATTCTCTTATGTCGTCCTCTTGAGTGAAATGTGAGCTATTAAGGGCCATTCATATATGATACACATTGAGATGTGTATACGATACCATGGATTGACACTAGAGCAAGTGGGAAAAATTATTAGGGTTGGTGCTCAGAGCGCCAATCCGGATCGTATTTATGATCGATTCATGAATATAAACTATTACTTTTTCCATAATATTACGTATTTAAGGTAGCACCTCTTGTCTTTTATATATATGTTCGATCTAATTTAGATTAGGTTGAAACTAAAAGGTATTAATGATATGTATATTAGTCAAAGATCCGAGAATACATATTGTAGTGGGCAGTTACAATAGAGTTTGTAATTGACATTGAGAGGTGTCACTACTAGAAATATATTCTCAAATAAAGTTCATGGTCAAGATTTACTGACACGAGTCGGTTAGTAAAATCCACTGAGACCAGTACATGTCGTATATTGAGACTTGGTCTGATGGTTTATCCCAATGACTCATGAGTCTTGGGAGATTCATATAGACATCTATGTATTTATTTGATAAATATTGAACGACTCACCAAAATATTCCTAATAGAGGGTACACCTACGTTAATAGGAATCTTCTCAGTCGAGTAGCATAGTGGTCTTTCGACTTGAGATACCATTGTGGATGTGTGAGGTATCCTCCACACTTTGATGGCTGTCACGTCAACGATCTTTTTAGATCAGACCTCCGCCTGTCTGTTGGGTGTGGACTGATATTCTCGATATCCCGTGATTTATCCATTGAGGATCCGTCAGTCCCGTGTACAAGATATATGCATCCACTTCGTGATACTCTAAAATCCTTGGCCATGGTATACTGCGGAACTGTTCCGAGTATTTAAGTAGAGAATCACGATTATATGTCGCGATATACAGAATTGTACACTACAAAGATTTGACGTTTTATCTATATCTCCGGTACAATTCGGATGACCTATGACGGAGGGACTATACGTATGTGATGATCTCGACTTGTATGATTCAACGTGGTTATTTGTGATCATCGTAATTTGCGAGTGGGAAAATTACATACACGAAAATTATTTTCGTGACAGATACACCTGAACCTATAGAGTCCCGTTAATAAAGCACACTCGTAGAGCACTAGGGTAATTAATTATGAATAATTTGATTATTCATAACGTAACACATGTTGGGGTATTTTAGTATTTAATGTGTATGTGTATATGATACATATTTTGATTAGATATACATTAGTATCAATTGGATTTTGACACTTGTACAAAGATTAATTTTTTAATTAATTAAAGTAATTAATTAAAATTTTAGTGCTTAAAGAATATTATTTAGAATATTCATTAATTAGTACTTATTGGATAAGTATTAAGCTTGGCATAATTATGGCCTTTTGTTTTTAAGCATCGTTGGCTCATTCTTAGCCTAGTGTTGCTAGTGTTTTAAATTACCACAATACCCTCCCTTTTTTATAGGCTCTCTCGGCAAAAAGAAAATAGTTTAAAAAGGGTTTCATTCTATTTTTGGATTTTTACCTTTTAAAAGATAGAGTGCAAACTTTCGGCCAAAGTGAAGAAGGAAAAAATCAAATATTTTTTCTTTTGGTTTTCTGAAGGAGTTGAACGAAGGTTAGATGAAAATTGTTTTATCAATTTTTGGCTTAAGTGTTCTCCTTTTTATAGGGGTGGTAATTTGGGTCAGGATTCGTTTATTCGTTCGATTCGATTCGTTTTAAAACGAATACAGGTTTGAAAAAATGGATTCGTTTAATAAATGGGTCAATTCGATTCAATTCGTTTATTAAACGAATCGAATACGAATTTAAGCTCATTGATTTGTTTATTCGTTTATGATTCGTTTTATTATTTTTATTTACTAGTTTTTGTTAATTTTCAATTAAGATTCGAGAAATTATAACTAATTACCATAGAAAAAGTAATATGTTCGATATTTGGTGAGGTATTTTTAGTAAATATATTAATTACATATTTCATATGTATATATTTATGAAGAATTAATGTAAATCAAGTGTGATAAATTATTTTATTAAATAATATTATGACTAAAAGAATAAACGAATATTCGTATTCGATTCGTTTAATAAACGAATCGAATACGAATCATGATATTAGGATTCGTTTAATAAACGAATCGAATACGAACCCATCATATTTTGATTCGATTCATTTAGGATTCGATACAAATTCGATTCGTTGATTCGTTTTTCCACACCTACCTTTTTATAGGTGAAGAGAGAGAGTGAATGAAAAATGGTTTCATTAAATTTCTTAGCTCATGCCCATTTGCAAAAGGCCCCCCATTTTCTTCTGAAGTTTATGTACTGGAAAGATAAAAGAAAAAGAGGAATGCAAATTGTTTGATTCCTTTTAACTTTTCAAAGGCCATTTGGTCATATTTGATTTTTGGAAAGCAAATGTCATTCGACCATGTGCATATTTGCAAAGGCTTTTCGGTTTTTGGCTAAGCAAGATCTAATTGGCCATTCGGCCAAAAAGGGTTGTCCAATTGGCTTGTTTTTCGTTGACTTTGAAAGGGTTTCAAGAATCCAAAATAAGGTTTTTTCATTTAGGTGAGCTTGGAATCCATCTAGAGGCATAAATCATATCATTGGAGCTTTGACAAAGGCATGTAAAGGAGTTAAGGTAATTCCTATTTATCTTTGTGTTGGAAATTTATTTTCAATTAGTTGCAATTATGTTATATATAATGTAGCTTAGGTTTATGCTTGATTGATGTGTTTAGCATGTCAGAAACCTAATTGATTGGCTTTGTATAACATGTGTAAATAAATTAGGATAATTAATGTAATTGACCCAATTAAGATATTGGATACTTTTATTGCCATTCTAGAGTTATATTAGCCACTCATAAGTGACCTAGAATTGTTCTAGAGTAATTTTATGGTGGGACTCATTGAATTGATCAAATTGGATTTGGTTATGGATATGAATTGAATTAATTTGAGAATTAATTTGATTAATTTTTAATTAATTCAATTTGGCTTAATTTGTGAAATTGAGTTATTTTGGATGTAATTGGATGTATAATAATGCGTAGGAAAAATTTCTAGAATTTTCAGAATTATTTCGGAAGTGTTTTGGGAATTTTCCGTAAAATCGCATTAAGGGAAAAGTTGTAATTTGGTGAAATTATGATACTTATGAATGTCATGAGAGATTTAGGCCAAATACGGATTTATAATTGGTATATGATACCAATTATTCATCACGACTGTTAAAAATTTTAAAAGTCTATTTTGCCCGATAGCCGCGTGATCAGTGGTAATCACACACGTAACGCAAGCGCACATAACGCTCAAGTAATATAAAAATATCGATCACACGAGGACTTAATTTCTACTGTTGTTATTAATTATTGATATTATTTATTTACAGGTATCTAATTAAAGGGAGAAGAGAATGATTACTTGATTGAATATGGATTTGCTAAATAAATAAATAAATAAATACACAAAGAAAATACTAAGGGAAATAAACAAAAGACACAAATATCTAGGAATCTGATTCCACACAATATTATTCTAATGATGAATTGATTCTTTTATATATGTGTAATAAATCAGTTTGTTAACCTGGAACACGAAGATATGCAAAAATCGCTTTCGATGGTCAGATGCAAATACCCAATATAACCCAATTAATCATATGCCTATGTTAACCAAGTTACCTGAATTCATTAAGTTCAAGTTCCAATAGTGGCTACCCTCGCCCGACATGTATATATCTATCCTGGAAGGAAATCTACCTAAGGCTCACCATGCCCCAAGGTGAGATCGTGAGCTATTGAATCTAAGGCTGAAACCTAAAATCCTTTTTCCAAGTTCATTTTAAGTATACCACATCAATCTTATTGGTGATCAAGCAACAAGAATGATTAAGCTTAAGATTCAATAAACAAACTAAAGCATTAAACATAATATAATTAAATCAATTATTAAGCATGTGAATATCGTGTTTCATCATTTCCCCAGAATAAAAATAAAATGATGGGGTTAGGGGATCCACCTTTACTATTTCTAATTTAGAAATCTCCCTTATTATAATATATAAATTTGCATGTCATTACTAACCGACCATATAGGCGGTATCCTGATTAAGTCAGATTTTGAATTAATTCCAATCGACCATAAAGGCGATATCCAATTTAGTCAGGTTGAAATCAATTCAATTAAGTCTAACCGACCATAAATGCTGTATCCAATTAAGTCGTGTTTTAAGATAATTTATATATTATAATTTAAGGGAGATTAATCTAAATTATAATAATAAAAGCTTCACCCTTCCCCCAGCAGAAAATTAACTACTAAACATAAAAGAAATAAAAAGTAAATAAACTACTACTACTATTAAAAATAAAAATTCATGATTTAAATTACAAAAACTTAAACAAACAAGATACAGTCCTTAGATCTTTATTAAAACCTTAAGAGAATGAAAATTCTAAATGAAATCAATCTGAATTTGTAAGCAAATTTTCGATCTGGGCATCACGACGCATGGAACATTGTGCGCCGCGACACACTGTAGATTTGTGACACCTGTCCACGGCTTCCTGAGATGTTGACACGTGTACGCATTTTCGTCGGCAGCTAAATTTTTAGCTGGGCGTCGCGACGCTGACGTCATTACTTACGTCAGGTGTCGGCAGAATAGTAAGAGAGGCGCATGTTAGCAGGTTTTCTGTGATGTTGACACGTGGCCGGCGTATGTTAGTGGTCGCGACGCATAAGGGTTTCGCGTCGCAACGCAGAAATGCAGATTTTCCCTTTTTTGTCCGTTTTTCGTTGTTTTAGCCGCAAGTTGATTCCATTGATTCCCAAAACTTTATTTATCTACAAAATAACACAAAACACATAAAAAAATTCATAAAACCCGAGAAATAATACAAAATATTAGGTTAAAGGGGCGAGAAATAGTGATATATTTTTCGCTCATCACACCCCCAAACTTAACATTTTGCTAGTCCTCGAGCAAAATAACAAATAAAATAAAATAAATAACTAAAACTAAATTAAACTAAGCCACTTTCGTAGGGATCACAGTTGCATTTAGCGTATGCAACAAGTCTTTAAATCCCTAGATGTCCCTAGTGGACGAGTTGTAGTCTCGTGAGGGCCTACAGTGACGATACCCACAAACGTCAATCTAATGCACACAAAAGTAACAAGTCAAAAGAAAAGATAGAAATAAAATAAACGAAAATAATAGTTATATATAAAATGTCCTCAGAGAATGTCTAGCAACAAAGTTAAAGGAACCTTCAAAATGCAAACTACAACTAAAATCCTTTCCTTTGAACAAAGTATCTAAATCAGACTCTGAGTGTGTGTGTGAATAGCTCTGCAAACAGCTTCGATTCTAAGTTATTAACTAGGTGAGTTTGTCTCAATTCTCAGTAGTTAATGGGTCAAACCAACCTGACTATCTAAAATTGTTATGTCTACTACAATCTGCGCAAAGTGAGGTATGTGATGATTTTTTTTGTAACATCTTTAATCCATGTAGCGAGCTTTGGGTTAGTGACTCCCAAACCAATTGTCTTTAGGGCACTGGGTGTTAAAACACCCATACGAACTTAATTACTCGGATCTCAGATGTTATTTATTAATATACATATTTTTTTATCATCATTCCTCACATCAAAAATAGCTGATGACAGAAACATATATTCAGGCAAACGGTCATTCATCAACCACCAATTATTTTAACTAGTCACTTTGTCAATTCCTTATTATCTAACTGCTGCAGAACTATTTTTTTAAGTGCATATGAGTCTGACCTAGATATTAGGTTCAAAGTATAGGATAAAAGTGAAATAAACATTTATCTTTTCCTAGAACTTTACTAAGACAAACAATCTCATCATTAGACTATATACTTTTTTTCATTTTTAAAAAAAATAAAGCATGCAAAAAATAAAATAAAAATAAAACACACAAAACATGCAAAACACACGACATGCAAGAATAAAAACATGTTGGAACGAAAAAAATTGACGGAGAAAACAAATAAACATAAACAACCTCACCCTCAAACCTAAACCTAGCATTGTCCCAAATGCGTTACAAAACAAAAGATAGATAAAGGAAGAATGTTACCATGATTTTTCAATCCCCAACTTCCCTGTCCTCCTCGTTGCTATCGCCTGTATAGGGTGGAATCTGATCATCACTCAATCCTTGATGATGTTCCATCTGCTGAAGCAGTTGAGCTTGTTGGGTTTCTAAAGTGTCCCAAGATCAATTTAAGCAAGAAATAATGTGAATACAAGAAGAAGTATAGCCGAAATATACTTACATCGAACGGATTTTGGATGCGTTGATAACAAAAAGTTTTTCCTTTGAGAAGTCTCCAAGCTCCCTTTTGAATGTGTTGAATCCAAGCTCCAAGCTTTGATTTGAGATTCCAAGCTCAAAAGTTGGTTTCCCTATCACCTTGAATGATTCCTTGTGTGCTAGCACTTGAAACATTTTGAAACAAAAATTTTCCTTTTGCCTTGTGAAGGATTCGGCCAAAAGAGAAAAATGGGGAGAGAGAGAGCTTTTTCAATATTTTGTGTTTTTTTTTTCTAAAAACCTTATACCAAAAGTCTCACAAATTTTGGTATATGTTTTTCCAAAAAGCAAAACAAACATTTGGAGGGAAAATGGCATTAATTGCTCTCAACTACTCCCATCACTCAAAAAAGTGACTTGTATCACATCACTCAAAGTTAATGTGACTTCCATCACAAAAGGTGACTTGCGATGTGACATGTGGGCCCCACTTTAATTCAAAATACGAGTGGGCCCGCAAACACATTCCAGGCTCGGATTCGTTAATTCCGAATTAACGAATTTCCCGTTGCGACGTAATTAAATCAAATTTAATTAAATAATTATGCCTAGTAAAATACTATTCACGTCGCTCGCGAATTAATTCTAAATTAATTCATTCGCCCGAATTAAAATCCAATTTTAATTCCGCGTCGAAATCTAATTTCGTTTTATATATCGTATATATTATTTTATCGATTAATTCCAAATTAATCGTTCTCTCTCTTCAAATAGTATTTTATACTAGATAAAATCTCTCCGTAATTAATCCTAGATTAATTATGTTCGAATCATATGTCATCGGTGAATCTTCGGGAAGCGACCCATGAGATCCCTGGATATGTTGGCAGTAAATCCGGTCGTCGGACTATCCGAAAACGTACGTACCTCGTGCTACGTTTTTACCGATTTACGAGACATGGTTGGCTTCTAGCAAAGCACCGTGCCTACCCAATTCTCCAGAAATATTCTTAAAGGAATATTTAATCTATGTCATGCGTAGTATACGTAGTATTGCGTATTACGATCTAGTACCGGATGTCACATGCAACGTCTGGGGCCGGAATAGTGTCTGCCCCGTACGAAGCATATATCAGGTTGAATCTGATCATCACTCAATCCTTGATGATGTTCCATCTGCTGAAGCAGTTGAGCTTGTTGGGTTTCTAAAGTGTCCCAAGATCAATTTAAGCAAGAAATAATGTGAATACAAGAAGAAATATAGCAGAAATATACTTACATCGAACGGATTTTGGATGCGTTGATAACAAAAAGTTTTTCCTTTGAGAAGTCTCCAAGCTTCCTTTTGAATGTGTTGAATCCAAGCTCTAAGCTTTGATTTGAGATTCCAAGCTCAAAAGTTGGTTTCCCTATCACCTTGAATGATTCCTTGTGTGCTAGCACTTGAAACATTTTGAAAAAAAAATTTTCCTTTTGCCTTGTGAAGGATTCGGCCAAGAGAGAAAAATGGGGAGAGAGAGAGCTTTTTCAATATTTTGTGTTTTTTTTTTCTAAAAACCTTATACCAAAAGTCTCACAAATTTTGGTATATGCTTTTCCAAAAAGCAAAACAAACATTTGGAGGGAAAATGGCATTAATTGCTCTCAACTACTCCCATCACTCAAAGAAGTGACTTGTATCACATCACTCAAAGTTAATGTGACATCCATCACAAAAGGTGACTTGCGATGTGACTTGTGGGCCCCACTTTAATTCAAAATACGAGTGGGCCCGCAAACACATTCCAGGCTCGGGTTCGTTAATTCCAAATTAACGAATTTCCCGTTGCGACGTAATTAAATCAAATTTAATTAAATAATTATACCTAGTAAAATACTATTCACGTCGCTCGCGAATTAATTCTAAATTAATTCGTTCGCCCGAATTAAAATCCAATTTTAATTCCGCGTCGAAATCTAATTTCGTTTTATATATCGTATATATTATTTTATCGATTAATTCCAAATTAATCGTTCTCTCTCTTCAAATAGTATTTTATACTAGATAAAATCTCTCCGCAATTAATCCTAGATTAATTATGTTCGAATCATATGTCATCGGTGAATCTTCGGGAAGCGACCCATGAGATCCCTGGATATGTTGGCAGTAAATCCGGTCGTCGGACTATCCGAAAACGTACGTACCTCGTGCTACATTTTTACCGATTTACGAGACATGGTTGGCTTCTAGCAAAGCACCGTGCCTACCCAATTCTCCAGAAATATTCTTAAAGGAATATTTAATCTATGTCAGGCGTAGTATACATAGTATTGCGTATTACGATCTAGTACCGGATGTCACATGCAACGCCTGGGGCCGGAATAGTGTCTGCCCCGTACGAAGCATATATCGGATCACAAACAACTAGTCTCTTTAATCGGATAATCATGACCTTGTCATATTATCCCGATGGTTGCAACCAATTAGAGTACCAGTTCTGTATCCATGCGTGATCATCATCTTCATATGACTGAAGTGATACTTCCGTCTTGACATCACACCCAATACACTACGATTCTCAATAAACCCAGAATAGGCGTACACAGAACCTGTTAAAGTCCTAGACGACCAAAAACAAAGCGTATTGATTGTCGCAAGTACTAGCGATGCAAATCTCAGGTTAAGACCAAATACACCTACCCTGATACGGATTCCCATAGATACATAGTCATACTACCAATGAGATTCTGCAGGGTCTATCCAGAGCGAAGCTATTTCCGTACCATCGATAAACACAACCTCCTATCACACTTGCATAAGTATCCAATACTTAAATATATGAGAACTATGTCGTTACACTTCCATAACACGCACAAGTGCAATACTAGTCTATTCCGTATTATCGATGTCCAGTCTCGATAATATTACGACTAGGGATATTTAATGATTAAACCTTTATGGATTGATATTATCTCATATCTAATAATCCGGAACTAATCCTAAGGACTTTTATCATTTATATTTTTAAGTAATCAAATTACAAAATGATAAAATGCAATTTCCATTGTCACATAGTTAATTTGTACAAAAACCACAATGTCTTTTACAAATAGTGACGCTATGGGTCATAATTGTCCAACAATCTCCCACTTGGCCTATAGCCAGTCACTCAAGCATCCAACACCTGAACTATGTACATGTCGCTTAAACTTTTGCTGAGGAATAACTTTCTTCAGCGGATCTGCAATGTTGTCCTCTGATGCGACCTTCTCGATCTTCACATCGCCACGATGTATGATCTCACGAATCAGATGGAAATGTCGAAGAACATGCTTGGATCGTTGATGAGACCGCGGTTCCTTAGCCTGCGCTATAGACCCGTTATTGTCACAATACAATGGAACGGGCTCAGCTGCTAACGGAACTACTCCTAATCCAATTATGAATTTATTGATCCAAACTGCCTCTTTTTCTGCTTCAGCTGCAGTAATGTACTATGCCTCTGTTGTTGAATCAGCAACAGTCTCTTGCTTGGAAGATTTCCAGCTTACTGCTCCGTTATTCAAACAAAATATATACCCGGATTGTGACTTACAGTCGTCTTTATCGGTTTGGAAACTTACGTCGGTAAACCCAGTTACCTCAAGTTCTCAATCTCCATAGATTAAGAAAACATCCTTAGTTGGTCTAAGATACTTTAGGATATTCTTAACCGCCTTCCAGTGACCATCACTTGGATCGGCCTGATAGCGACTACACATGCTCAAAGCATATGAGACATCAGGTCGCGTACATATCATGGCATACATGATCGATCCGACTGCCGAGGGAACGGGATCCGACTCATGTTGTCTCTCTCATCTTGAATTTTAGGACACATGTCCTTAGATAGAGTGACGCCATGTGACACTGGCAACAGTCCCCTCTTGGACTGATCCATGTTGAATCTCTTCAACACTTTGTCAATGTACGTGCTCTGGGAGAGTCCAAGCAGCTTTCTAGATCTATCCCGGTAGATCTTTATTCCCAGAATAAAGGCTGCTTCTCCCAGATCCTTTATGGAGAATTTTAATGAAAGCCAAGCTTTCACCGATGTTAACATGGGAATGTCATTGCCAATAAGCAATACATCATCAACGTAAAGGACAATGAATGTCAGTGCACTCCCACTAACCTTCTTATATACACAAGGATCATCCTCGTTGTGAACGAAATCATATTCTTTTATGATCTCATCAAAATGTTGGTTCCAAGAACGCGATGCTTGCTTCAATCCATAAATGGATCGAATTAATTTACAAACCTTGTTTGCAAGTCTTGGTATGACAAAATCGTCAGGCTGTTGCATATAAACATCCTCCAAAAGGTTTCCGTTAGGGAAATCGGTTTTGACGTCCATCTGCTATATCTCGTAATCGAAATATGCAGTAATAGCAAGCATTATCCGAATGGATTTAATCATGGTAACGGGTGAAAAAGTTTCATCGTAATCGACACCATGTCGTTGACGATACCCTTTCGCTACAAGCCTAGCTTTGTACGTTTGTACGTTGCCATCCATGTCAGTCTTCTTCTTGAAGACCCATTTGCAACCAATAGGCTTTACGCCTTCTGGTGCATCAACCAGTGTCCAAACTTGGTTGGTGTACATGGAATCCATTTCGGAATTCATGGCCTCTTGCCATAAACCGGAGTCGATACCTTGTATCGCTTTCTCATACGTACCCGTTTCGTCTTCCTCAATAAGATTGATATCCACATGAGGTGAGATTGTGTATTCGAAGATTGTTTTCCTCAATAAGAGTCAGAAACCCATACCTCTCAGGTTGTTTTCTGACTCTTTCCGACCTACGCGGTTCTTGTGTATTCGAAGATTGTGGTACAGTCTCATCTCTGATGGACTGTTCATATTCTGTTAAGGATTCTGTTCCAGGAACAGTATCACTCCGATTTTCATCGAGTTCTACTTTCCTCCCACTTATCACTGCATTTAGGAATTCCTTCTCAAGGAAAACCGCATGTAGAGCAACAAATATTTGTTCTCTTGTGGGTGATAGAAGTAATATCCTTTGGTTTCCCTAGGATATCCTACAAATAGGCATTTATCCGATTTGGGTTCTAGTTTGGTACCTTCCAAACGTTTGACGTATGCCCGGCATCCCCAAATCTTCAGGAATGAGAAACCCGGTTTCTTTCCTGTCCATATTTCATACGGAGTTTGTTGAACAGACTTTGACGGAACCTTATTCAAAATAAGTATTGCACTGTTCAATGCATATCCCCATAAGGAAATAGGTAGCTCTGTGCGACTCATAATAGACCTTACCATGTCTAACAAAGTTTGGTTTCTCCGTTCAGACACACCGTTTAATTGCGGTGTTCCTGGAGGAGTCCACTGTGAAAGAATACCATATTCTTTCAAGTAATCAAGAAAGTCATTGCTTAAGTATTCGCCACCACGGTCCGACAGTAATGTCTTAATACTTTTGCAGGTCTGTTTTTCTACTTCGTGTCGAAACTCTTTGAATTTCTCAAAGGTTTCTGACTTGTGTCTCATAAGATACACATAACCATAAAGCGATGCATCATCCGTAAAGGTTACGGAGTATTCATATCCACCTCTAGCCTGGCTAGACATGGGCCCACATACGTCACTATGAATGAGGGCTAACAGTTCGGTGGCACGTACACCTTTACTGCTAAAAGGTGATTTAGGCATTTTGCCTAACAAACAAGATTCGCAGACGTCATATGAATTTGGATCAAATCCGTCCAAGTACCCACTCTTCAAAAATGTGGATATACGTGTCTTATTTATGTGTCCCAGATGACAATGCCACATATAAGTTTCATCATTGTTACTTACTTTAAGCCTTTTGTTTGTTACATTATATGTTTGAGATTGACTTATATTCAAAATATAAAGACCATTATTTACATCAGCAGTGCAAATTTCCATATCATTTTTATACATAAAACACCCAGTGTTTCTAAATACAAAAGTATACCCACATTGGGCTAACATAGATATAGAAATAATATTCCTAGTCAAACTAGGTACATAATAACAATATGTAAGTTTAAGTACATGCCCCGAGGGCAGTTCCAAAACAAAAGTGCCAACGGCCAAAATGACGACTCGTGTCCTATTTCCAACGCGGAGGTCAATCTCTCATGAGGCCAGTCTCCTGTTAATCTGAAGATCCTGCACATCAGTACATATATGAGTACCACAACCAGAATCAAAAATCCAATTTTTAAAACTAGTAGTAGACATGTTTATTTCTATAACAAACATATCTGAAGCCGGTGCCTTGCCCGCTTTGATTTCCTTCATGTGTGCCTTGTACTCGCGGTAGTCACGCTTCCAGTGACCCCGCTTCCCGCACTGCAGACATACATCTTGGGATTTGTCCTTACCATTCCTAGAAGGTTTTGACGATTTGGCCTTGCCTTTCTTCTTCTTCTTCTTCTTTACATCTCCAGTCGCATTGGGCCAAGCCCTTGGAGTCTGAGATGTTGAAGCGAAGTGCGCCTCACGCTTCTTACTCTTTTGAAGCTCTTTTTCTGCTTCGCGCAGTGTGGACATCAACTCTCCAAGAGTTTGTTCTTAGTTCATCATATTGTAGTTCATGATGAACCCACTCCAAGTGTCGGGGAGAGACTGTAAGATCAAATCTATTGAAGTCTCAGCCTCGAAGACAATGCCCATCGGTCCCAGCTGCTCAATGTCAGCAATCATCTGTGACATATGGTGCTCAACAGACGTACCCTCTGACATGCGAGCGCGGAAGAGCTTCTTCTGCAACTCATATCTTTGCGATCTAAGATTAGATTGGTGAAGATCATGCGACTTCACCATCATATTATAGGGATCCAATCCCTTGTTTTGACGACGGAATTGTTGAGTCATAGCAGCAAGCATTATAGATTGAGCAGTGAAGTTATCATCGCTATGAGTCTTCCAAAGCTATAGCTCAACTATCTGATCAGATCTAGGCTTAGGCCCAAGAGGTCTCTCTATAGTGTAGAGTAACTTCTCGGATCCCAGGATAATCCTGAGATTCATGTCCCAATCTTGAAAGTTTATGCCATTAAAGACATTGTCGCCCATGATAATATCTCCAATGCTTTACTTTCCTGTCATATTAATTGCAATAGTCAAACTATTCAATTAACGGTGTATGGGTACAGTCTAACTGTTACAAGAAAAATAATAAAATATTAGTCCAACTAATAAATATAATTGACAAAATAATTTGAAAGCGCGTAAAGCCAAGTATTTGAACGAAATTGCAAATTCAATACTAGCCTCCCACTATTTTTCGGCGAGCCTCTAACCCTCTGTTGAGTACTCGGGAAACCTAGTTTCCTAGTGGGCTAGGATCCCGTTAAATAACACACAACCTTGACTTTGGTCAACAAGATGTATGATATTTAACTAGGTAGATCTCTAAGATCAATTGGATCTCATCCAATTCCTAGATCCGGTAGGTGGACCTCCAAGTCCGAAACATATATACAATATATATGCCAATATATCCAATATATTATCCTAACATTTTCCTCTGAATCAACTAAGCCTTGGCTTTGGCACAACAAGCTTAATGATTCCAGTTAGACGAAACCCATTGACTTTGGAAAGCTTCGTAATCGATGTCGATGGACAAGAAGTGATCTTGACTTTGGCCAACAAATCACAACTTGGACAAGACATACGATATGGAACAAAACCTTCATGATTCAAACACATCCGCGATGGAAAAAGGTCTTGACTTTGGCCAACAAACCAGTGCCAATCTTGGATCTTGAGAATGAATCATTCAATGGAAGGAAAAACGCTTAATATTTGTTGAGGGTTTTTCGCGTAAATTGGCAACCAATTTATTATATTTGATTAGGTCTCATCATACACCCTTAAGCATGCATTCTAAAAGAATAATAAGGCGCGGTAAATAAATTAATAATGATATGCGAATGGATATCTCACAGATTGTTCCTAGAACAAATCACTCACTTTCCTCTCCCCGGCTAGCACTATTCTAACTTCTACCCAATTACATAATAAAATTAGAGAAACCTCATTCACATTGAGGGGAATTAGGTGAGAAGAGAATTACAAAGAATTGAGAGATAAGGCTGGACACGCAGGTCCAATTTAAATAATTCTAAATTTACAACAATTTCCAAAATTGCCCTTTCCATTTTAATATCCATCCGATATACATTATTCATACAACACATCCATGTATTCACACAAATCATGTTATTCAATCAATCTAATCCAATTAATTAATCTTTGAATAAAGTGATCATCCAATGTTTAAACAACGATTTGATTTGCGCGAGTCCAACTCGTTTAAGAATAAGTACTCAAAGTACGAATTCTTGAATTATATCGAACTAAAATTTTAAATCTAATTTAATTTGTATTCAATACTAATTCTATATTTAATTCCAAATTAAATAATTACACTTTTAATGCGCCTTTACGACTTTGATTCTAAATCTAATCTTAATGGGTCTCAAAGCCCAATTAACATCCAATGTTTATTTAATTAAAGTCCAATGGGCTTTCAATTAATTTCTTAAGGCATGGGCTTTGGTCAATATGGGTCAAACCCAAATACAAAGGCCCAATTAAGGAATCACCCTATTTGCCAAGAAATCAATTTTGGCCTATTAGGCCCAATTAAATATTTAAAGGACCTTTTGTTATGTTTGGACTTAATGGAATGGTTTAGGCCCAATTTGGATCCAATCCAATTTTCCTAAACCAATCTTGGCCCAACCAAGCCCATTAGGCCCAAACACAACATTTTAAAGCCCGATTCCAAATTAAGCCCAATTAATTAAATTCCAATTTTCCAAATTTCAAAATTTAATTAATTAAAGTGTATTGCACTAATTAATTATCTAAATTAATATTTCCAAAATACTAATTTAATCAATTAATCATGCATTAATCTTTTCAACACATGTCCAACATTATTGAATCAAAATCATCTCATTTTCATGCTCTTATGGTCACGACATTGAGGGATTTTTAAAATCGATTTCGATTTCAATCCATTTAAATCATAAATCAATTTATCCCAAGTCTTTAAACACATCCAATGGTCTTAAAAAAAAAATCACCATGACCTAGGGTTTATCCATTACATTCGGCCAAGGCACTAAAAATGGGGAAAATTAATCCAGTTAATTTTTCTTCAAATTGATCATGCATAACTCTAAGTTATCAACATACAAGTATACTTAAACAAACAATTTGATTAAAACATGCTCAAATAAAAAATAACCAAATTTTAGTATATAAACCCTAATCAAATTTCATGCTCAAATAGGCTCCATGATACCATTGTTTGGTTTCTAAAGTGTCCCAAGATCAATTTAAGCAAGAAATAATGTGAATATAAGAAGAAGTATAACGTAAATATACTTACATCGAACGGATTTTGGATGTGTTGATAACAAAAAGTTTTTCCTTTGAGAATTCTCCAAGCTTCCTTTTGAATGTGTTGAATCCAAGCTCCAAGCTTTGATTTGAGATTCCAAGCTCAAAGGTTGGTTTCCCTATCACCTTGAATGATTCCTTGTGTGCTAGCATTTGAAAAATTTTGAAACAAAAATTTTCCTTTTGCCTTGTGAAGGATTCGGCCAAGAGAGAAAAATTGGGAGAGAGAGCTTTTTCAATATTTTGTGTTTTTTTTTTTCTAAAAACCTTATACCAAAAGTCTCACAAATTTTGGTATATGCTTTTCCAAAAAGCAAAACAAACATTTGGAGAGAAAATGGAATTAATTGCTCTCAACTACTCCCATCACTCAAAAAGTGACTTGTATCACATCACTTAAAGTTGATGTGACTTCCATCACAAAAGGTGACCTGCGATGTGACTTGTGGGCCCCACTTTACTTCAAAATGCGAGTGGGCCCGCAAACACATTCCGGGCTCGGGTTCGTTAATTTCGAATTAACGAATTTCCCGTTGCGACGTAATTAAATCAAATTTAATTAAATAATTATGCATAGCAAAATTACTATTCACGTCGCTCGTGAATTAATTCTAAATTAATTCATTCGCCCGAATTAAAATCCAATTTTAATTCCGCATCGAAATCTAATTTCGTATAATATATCAAATATATTATTTTATCGATTAATTCCAAATTAATCGTTCTCTCTCTTTAATTAGTATTTTATCCCAGATAAAATATCTCCGCAATTAATCCCAGATTAATTTTATCTCTCTCTTCTAATTATTCCCAGATTAATTAAAGTGCGAGTCATACATCATCGGTGAATCTTCGGGAAGCGACCCATGAGATCTCCGGATATGTTGGCAGTAAATCGGGTCGTCGGACTATCTGAACACGTAAGTACCTCGTACTACGTTTACACCGATTCACAAGACAATGTTGGCTTCTAGCAAAGCGCCATGCCTACCCAATTCTCCAGAAACATGCTTACAGGAATAAGCGATCTATATCAAGCGTAGTATACCGAAGTATTGCGTATTTCTGTCCAGTATCGGATGTTCACGTGCTAGGCCTGGGGCTGTAATTGTGTCTGCCCCGTACGAAGCACATATCGGATGTCTGGTAACTAGTCTCTATAATCGGATATACATGACCTAGTCATAATATCCCGATAGCTCAAGCATTTAAGAGAACGAGTTCCGTGTTCTACGTGACCATCATCTCCATATTACTGGAGTGACACTTCCGTCTTGACATCACACCCAACACACTACGATTCTCAATATACCCAGCATCGGCGTACACAGAACCGGTTAAAGCCCTGGACTACCTCAACTAAAGTATATTGATTGTCGTATGTATTAGCGGTGCAAGTCTCAGGTTAAGACCAAATACACCTACCCTGATTGCAGACTCCCATAGACACATAGTCATACTACCAATGGGATTCCGCGGGGGGTCTATCCAGAGCGAAGCTGTTTCCCGTACCATCGGTAAAACACAACCTCCTATTACACTTGCATGAGTATCCTATACCCAAATATATGAGAACTATGCCGTTGTGCCCTCACAAACGCGCACAAGTGTAATACTAGTCTTTTACGTATTTATCGATGTCCAATCTCGATAATACTCTGACTAGGGATATTTAATGATTTATCCTTCGTGGACTGATACTGTCTCATATCATTCTCTGTCCAGGAACAAATCATAGGGACCTCTCATCATTTATATATCTAGGCGATATAATTACAAATGATAAGAGTGCAATCTCATTTGTCACATAGTTAATTTCTACAACAACACCGTGATCTGTACAAATAGTGACGCTATGGGTCATAATTGTCCAACAATTTTATATATCGAATATATTATTTTATCGATTAATTCCAAATTAATCGTTCTCTCTCTTCAAATAGTATTTTATCCCAGATAAAATCTCTCCGCAATTAATCCTAGATTAATTATGTTCGAATCATACGTCATCGGTGAATCTTTGGGAAGCGACCCATGAGATCCCTGGATATATTGGCAGTAAATCCGGTCGTCGGACTATCCGAACACGTACGTACCTCGTACTACATTTTTACCGATTTACGAGACATGGTTGGCTTCTAGCAAAAAACCGAGCCTACCCAATTCTCCAGAAATATTCTTAAAGGAATATTTAATCTATGTCAGGTGTAGTATACATAGTATTGCGTATTACGATCTAGTATCGGATGTCACATGCAAGGCCTGAGGCTGCAATAATGTCTGCCCCGTACGAAGCATATATCGGATCACAAGCAACTAGTCTCTTTAATCAGATAATCATGACCTTGTCATATTATCCCGATGGTTGCAACCAATTAGAGTACCAGTTCTGTATCCCTGCGTGATCATCATCTCCATATGACTGAAGTGATACTTCCGTCTTGACATCACACCCAAAACACTACGATTCTCAACCCAGAAGAGGCATACACATAACTTGTTAAAGTCTTGGATGACCAAAACCAAAGCGTATTGATTGTCGCAAGTACTAGCGATGCAAGTCTCAGGTTAAGACCAAATACACATACCCTGATGCAGATTCCCATAGATACATAGTCATATTACCAATAGGATTCCGCGGGGTCTATCCAGAGCGAAGCTGTTTCCGTACCATCGGTAAACACAACCTCCTATCACACTTGCATAAGTATCCAATACTTAAATATATGAGAATTATGCCGTTACGCTTCCATAACACGCACAAGTGCAATACTAGTCTATTCCGCATTATCGATGTCCAGTCTCGATAATACTACGACTAATGATATTTAATGATTAAACCTTTATGGATTGATATTGTCTCATATCTAATAATCCGAAACTAATCATAAGGACTTTTATCATTTATATTTTTAAGTAATCAAATTACAAAATGATAAAATGCAATTTCCATTGTCACATAGTTAATTTGTACAAAAACCACAATGTCTTTTACAAATAGTGACGCTATGGGTCATAATTGTCCAACAGAGTGATATAATAGACCCAAGATTCCAACCGATCTACTCGTTGTGATACGGAGCGAGATCGCGATGGTCTTCACGCTGGTTGAGGTTGCTGTGGTGGTACAAGTGCTGATGAGGATTACCCGACATGCATATGCCTCTCTGCCTGAAGTTGATGGATAATGCGAGCAGTCAATGCAGTGGTGGACTGCATCATCTCTTCCCCAGGGTCCATGGGCACCCTGGCCCGCATGCATAAATTTGCAATTAAGCTGTAGTATAGCAGGCTAGTTTGTGTTAAACGTCCAGCCCAAGCTATGTTGGTCGATATAAGCCCACCAACATCAATAGTATAACCATCCTGCAGACAGTATAACATGATCATTCATTCCTTAGTTACATTTGTAACATGGGTCCCTGGCAGCAATGTTCGGGTAAAGAAATGAAACCAAACCCTGACATTTGGCTTAAGATACCTAGAACTTATCTTTAAGTATTCCCCACTGCTACTCATTTCCCATTCAGCATTGGGGATGGAAAGTGTTTCTGTGAGATGAGTAATATCTATATTCTCCACGGCTGCCGAATATTCATCCGCCTCTATATCGGGCAACCCATAATACCTATTGATAGTGGAATTATCAAACGTCACATGTTGACCTCTCACTAACACTTGGTACGCCTGATGCTCATAAGCATTGGCATAGAACTCACGGAAAACTGGTACACAGGCAGGTTGAGGCTGCCGGCAAAGCTTATGCCAGTGCTTGGTGGCGATAATTTTGTCAATCTGGGGGAACTGTCCGGGGTTAATCTCAAAACCCCTCTCCATAATTGGGACTTTTTGTCCCATCCCCTTATCATATCGCAGCTCAGCAGCTGCCGATACAAACTTTGTCACATCGAAACTCGATCCGGCTGCCGCTGAGGTTCTCATTCTTTTAGGGGCCATTTTCAAATTTAATTTAATTTTTCAAAAATTCTAACATAATCTCCCCTAAATTTTCAAGTTTTACCAAAATTACAACCAAACACTAACACTTCTCAAATAAAAAAATTCACCTTCGCCCCCAAATTTACAAATTGACCAATATCCAAAGCCACAAACACAAGCCTAAAACTTTAAAATTTTAACAATAAAATTCTCACCTTTTTTTTGCACAACTTAAAAAACTTGGAGATTTAGGAAAAGAAGATACCGAAATCGCGAGCTTGAGTCCTAAATCCGAGTGGTTCACGCAAAAATGGAAGATTGGTGAGTTGGGGAAGTGATTTTGTGGGATTTTCGTTCTCCAAAATCGAACTTGAAATAAGAAATAGAGGGTTGGGTTTCATTTTGGAAGTGATTTTGTGGGTTTTAATGATCTTGGTTGAAGGATTTGGTGATTTGAAGGTCGGATCTGTGGAGTGGTTTGAGAGAAAATGAAGAAAAATGAAGATGAGAAATGAATGAGATACCATTCGGCTTCTGTTATATGGCATGGAATCACGTTCACGTAGCGACGCGCAGTATTTCTGCGAACCTTTTAAACTTATTCACTAAGATGCGTCTCAAGAATTGATTCCTTACTCTGCCATCTCTGATGAATTGAATTTTTATCTTCATAATTTTGTCAAACTTTATTATGTGATAACCCCACTTTCACTAGTTTGTTTTCTTTAAATGCTCCATCTATGTTTTTCCCTGTAAAAAATAACACAAAATTAAAAACTCTACAACATGTCTGCACAAAATATAAAATTAAAAATTTAAATGAAAATAAAAATAAAAATTTTACATGGGTTGCCTCCCTGGTAGCGCTAAATTTTCGTCTTCAGCCAGACGTAACTGAAGTTCATCCATCAAAGAGGTTTCAACATGGTTTTGGACGTCCGATTAAAGACAATCCCATGAGCGTTGCTTTTGAAGGGTCTCTTCTAATGGTAAAGTGGCAAAAATAATTGTTTCTCATTCAGTGCTTGTGCCACCTTTTTAAACTCTGTCGCTTCAGTGATTCCTTAAAGAAAAGAAAGAAAATCAGGAGGTCATGTATGGTGCTTGACTTTGAATGTGAGTTCCATTCTGTCAAGCTTCTGGGCGGTGTCTTTGATGTGTACTCCCTAATACAGTGACGTTTCTCCTGAATGTATGAGATCTTCAATATGGTCAGACATTTGCTCATACATTTGTCCTTCATCTTGCTCCACCTTTTCTTCACAAATGTATTTCAGAATTTCTTTGTTCAGCTCTTCATCTGTCATATGTGAAATGCATGCTCCATATGTGTCAACCTGAGGATGTAAAGATATGTCTGATTGTAGGCCTTTATCCTCTGTTGTTGGAATGAATGGTTCAGGTAGCTCTTATTCAAACATCAGTGCAATGCATGCTCCAAGATCTTCATTTTGAGGATGCAGAGTTTCATCCTCACTTGTAGTAGGTATAGACAGCTCTGCTACTTGTTCCTCATCAGATTCCGATGAGTAATATTGAGATTCTACTTGTTCGGGCTCCTGAACTGATACCTCAGATTCTTGATACTGCTCAGCCTCTTCCTCTGTTAAGGTGTCATCGTGAAATGATTGGCATTTGAAGGCTTCATCAGTGTTATTTGAATTTGTTCGTTAAGGTATGTAGTTCTGGTTGTTGATTATTTGTCTCAATTCATTTACCATCCTCTGTAAGGTTTTGATTTGATCCAAAAACGTTGCATCCTGTTCAACTTCCCGTTTCTCGATCCTGTTTATCAACTGTCTTCCCACTGATGGTTCTGATTTTTGAAGATCGTAGGTGATGGTGGATAAGATGGAAAATATGGTTTAGTGAAATATACCGATTCATTATATGAAGGATCCTGATAGTTCTGCCACCCTGAATTGTAATTGTACTCGTAATGATTGCTAGGATGGTTACTATTGCACATCTCACATCTCTGAATTGGTCGAGCAAATGTTGTGCTATTTCTCTCTGACATCCATGGATAGTTGTTGGGCTGGACAACGGGCTTCAGAAAACCAGACTGTTGCTTTCTGATTTGGGGTGTATCTTCACATCGTAAAGCTCATAATTCTTTTATCGCCAAATAAAGATCAATTTCAACCACCTGAAAATAAAAGATGGAAATAACAATTATAGATAAAAATAAAGAAAATTAGATACAAGTAAAATAGATAGCTTCAAAATTAATAACGCAAGAAAAATAAGTCCCCGGCAACGGCGCCAAAAACTTGATCGGTGGTAATCACACACATAACGCAAGCGCACGTATCACTCAAGTAGTATAAAAATATCAATCCCACAAGGACTTAATTTCTACTGTTGTTATTAACTATTGATACTATTTATTTACATGTATCTAATTAAAGGGAGAAGAGAATGATTGCGTTGGTTGAATGTTGATTTGCTAAATAAATAAATAAAAGAAAATACTAAGGAAAATAAACAAAAGACACAAATATCTAGGGTTGTGACTCCACACAATATTATTCTAATGATGAATTGATTCTTTTATTTATATGTAATAAATCAATTTGTTAACCTGGAACACGAAGATATGCAAAAGCCTCTTTCGATGGTCAGATGCAAACACCCAATATAACCCAATTAATCATATGTCTATGTTAACCAAGTTACCTGAATTCATTAAGTTCAAGTTACAATAGTGGCTACCCTCGCCCGACATGTATATATATATCCTGGAAGGAAATCTACCTAAGGCTCACCATGCCCCAAGGTGAGATCATGAGCTATTGAATCTAAGGCTGAAACCTAAAATCCCTTTTCCAAGTTCATTTTAAGTATACCACATCAATCTTATTGGTGATCAAGCAACAAGAAGGATTAAGCTTAAGATTCAATAAACAAACTAAAACATTAAACATAATATAATTAAATCAATTATTAAGCATGTAAATATTGTGTTTCATCACTTCCCTAGAATAAAAATAAAATGATGGAGTTAGGGGATCCACCTTTACTATTTATAATTTAGAAATCTCACTTATTATAATATATAAATTTGCATGTCATTGTTGGACAATTATGACCCATAGCGTCACTATTTGTAAAAGACATTGTGGTTTTTGTACAAATTAACTATGTGACAATGGAAATTACATTTTATCATTTTGTAATCAGATTACTTGTATATATAAATGATAAAAGTCCTTATGATTAGTTCCGGATTATAAGATATGAGACAATATCAATCCACAAAGGTTTAATTATTAAAAAGCCCTAGTCGTAGTATTATCGAGATTGGACATCGATAATGCAGAATAGACTAGTGATGAGTGGTAAATCTATCACTATTTCCCACTCATTTAACCTAATATTTTGTATAGTTTCTCGGGTTTTGTGAACATTTTGATGTGTTTTGTGTTGTTATGTGGATAAATAAAGTTTGGGAAGTATTGGAAGCAATTCCGGGCCAAAATAGAGGAAAAATGAAAAAAGGGCAATTTTGTAATTTGCCAGCATCGCGACTCCAAGACCCTCAGCGTCGCGACACCTAAAGTAAGCCGAACAGTGCTAACGTGCACCGGGTCCACAAGTCAGAATCTGAGAAATTTGACTTTGCTAACGTGCACCGTGCCACGTGTCACCATCACAGCCGATCTACTAACATGCACCGTGCCACGTGTCATCATCCTACAGTATCGACAGTCACCATCGCCATGTGTCGCCACATGTCACTCCATCTGTCAGCCACATCATCGTCCACATCATCGGTTGACCGAGTCAAAGTGCCACGTCATTGCCACGTCATCATCAGCCAATCATAGCGTGCCATGTGTCGCAATTCTATGGTGCCGACAGTCCCTTTCGCCACATGTGCCACATCAGCGCCACGTCAGCATCAATTATTGATAAACTTATCAGCAATTGACACGTGGCGGATAAGAATCTGAGCTGACCAATCAGAAGCCGCCACGTGTCACAATAATGGAGATCTCAACCACCTTGCCACGTGTCACCTTATCACCTTATCCAGAATCTGAGCCGACGAACCAGAGCATGCCACGTCGACAATCACCGGCGTCGCGATGCTGGCTTGGCGTCGCGACGCTGGAAGCCCATCCACGCCTATAAATTCAGCTCCATTTCAGAATTCAAATCATGCCTTCCTTGAGTTTTGTAAAGACTCTAAGGATTACATCTTGTGTGTTTTAGTTTTTGTAATTTTAATTTAGCATTTTTACTTTTAGTATTTTTAATTATGCACTTTTACTTTTTGTAATAAAATTTTATTTACTTTTATTACTTTATGTTTTGTAGTTAATTTACCGCTGGGGTAAAAGGTGAAACATTTAATATAATTATCTAGGTAAATCTCACTTAATTATAATTTAACCGGATTAATTAATGGCAGACTTTATTACCGCCTATATGGTCGGTCTAAATATAAATTACTTTACCGCATATATGGTTGGTCTTATGTGACAGATAATTACCGCCTATATGGCTGGTGTAATTGGACTAAATGGATTACCGCCTATATGGCTGGTTTTAAATGTTTAACATTATTAATTCCTGAGAAAGCAGAACATAAAATAATTTATATTTTTAAATAGTAAGTGAGATTCCTAGATAAGAAATATTAAATGTGGATCCTCTAACCCCAGCATTTTATTTTATTCTAGGAAGTGATGAAACACAATATTACTAGGCTTAATAATTGATTTAATTATTTATTGGGTAATTCTTGAGTTTTTTTATTGAGTCTTAAGCTTAATGCTTCTTATTGTCTGATCACCAATAAGATTGATATGGTAAATCTAAAATAAACTTGACAAGGAATTTTAGGTTTCAGCCTTAGACTTAATAGCCCACGATCTTCCTTGAGGATAGATAACCCTTTAATAGATTTCCTTACAGATAGACATATACCTGTCGGGCGGGGGTAGCCATAATTGGAACTTGATCTTAATGAATCCAGGTAATTTGGTTGACATAGACATATGGTTCAATTGAGTTATACTGGGTATTTGCGTCTGACCATCGACAAAGGCTTTTGCATATTTTCGTGTTCCAGGTTAGCAAACTGATTTATTACACATAAATAAGAGAATCAATTCATCTTTATAATAATATTGTGTGAAGTCACGACCCTAGATCTTTGAGTCTTTTCTTTTATTTTCCTTAGTATTTTCTTTTGAGTCTGTTTTTATTTTAATTAGCAAATCCACATTCAACCAACCAAAAGCAATCATTCTCCTCTCCCTATAATTAGATACTTGTAAATAATTCGTATCAATAATTAATAACAACAGTAGGAATTAAGTCCTCGTGGGATCAATATTTTTATACTACTTGAACGATACGTGCGCTTGCATTATACGTGTGTGTTTATGCCGGTCAAGTTTTTGGCGCCGTTGCCGGGGACTTATTTTTCTTGAGTTATTAATTTTGAAGCTATCTAATTTACTTGTATATAATTTTCTTTGTTTTTATCTGTAATTTTTAATTCTTTCTTTGTTTTCAGGTGATTGAAAAATTGAACATTATTGGGAGATTGAGAGATCACGAGCTTTACTAGAAGATACACCCCAAATCTGGGAGCAACAGTCCGATTTTCTGAGGCCTATTGTACAGCCCAACAACTATAACTGGATGTCAGAATCAAGCAATACTACATTTTCTCATCAAAATGAAATAGGGAGATGTGTGATTTATGATGGTAACCACCTGAGCGATTAATGCATATACTTTTCAGAGTGGCAGAATTATCAGAATCATTCAAGGTACGAAGAACCATCATATTTTCCATCTCATCCACCATCTACCTTCGATTTCCATCAACAATCAGAACCATCAGAGGAAGATCAAATGATTGACATGCTCATAGATTGGGTCAAGAAACAAGACGAAAAGTTGGATACAATGCTTGAAACATGCCAGATCAATTTGAAAGTATTCAGAGACAATCAGAATTCATTCAGAGACTGACAGATCAAACGAGACAATTACCTCAAGAAGAATTATCAGATGAAACTGACAAAGCCTTCGAGTACCCATAGATCCACAATGACACCTTAACAGAGGAGGAGGCTGAGCAGTATCAACAACCAGAGGTATCAGTTCAGGAGCCCAAACCAGCAAAGTCTCTATTTGACCTTTATTATTCAGATTCTGACGAGGATAAAGCTGATCTATTTGTACCAACTGCACCAACAATGAAGGATCAAACTTTCAATCCTCAAAATGAAGATCTTGGAGCATGCTTTACCATGATGTTTGATGAAGATCTACCTGAACCATCCATTCCACTCATATCAGAGGATGAAGACATAATGTCAGAAACATCTTTACATCCTCAGGCAGATACTTATGGAGCATGCATTTCACAGATGACGGATGAAGAGTTGAATACGGAAATTTTAAAATTCATCTGTGAAGAAAAGGTGGAGCAAGAAGCAGAGCAAATGGAGGAGCAACAGTTAGACCAAATTGAAGACCCAGAGCATTCAGTCGAAACATCACTGTTTTGGGGAGTACAATTTAGAGATATCACCCGGAAGCTTGATAGAATGGAACTTCCATTCCAAGTCAAGCATCATACAAGACCTCATGATTTTCTTTCTTTCTTTTCAGGAACCACTAGAGCAACAAAGATTAAAAAGGTGGCACAAGCACTGAAGGAGATAAAACTCTTTTTACCACCTTACCGTTGGAAAAGACCCTTCAAAAGCAACGCTCACAGGATTGTCTTTAATAGGACATCCAAAATGACACTGAAACCTCATTGACAGATGGATTTTAGTCACGTCTGGCTGAAGATGAAAAATTTAGCGCTAGCAGGGAGGCAACCCATGCAATTTATTGTAATTTCTGTTTTTATATTTTGTGTATACATGTTGTAGAGTTTTTAATTTTGTGTGTTATTTTTGTAGGGAAAAGCTCAACCAAAGCATAAGACAGAAGGAATGGTGTTTGGCAAAAATAAGAGATAATTCATTAGTGATGGCTGAGTAAGGAATGGATTATTGAGACGCATCCTAATGAATTTATACTAAGCGAATGGCGTATTGCGTACACAATTCCGTTGCCTTAATTATTGCTTTGATTTGCTTTTCTGTTCTAATTATCTTATTTTCATAGACAGGATCCAGACTTTTTGACCTTTCACGATTTCTTTTATTGTTTAGCTAACAAACGTCCTATGGAAGATACTAGTGCTATTTTTACTCACCCTTTTCAGGTATTATAAATTCAACTCATCATTGCACTTTTGAAGACATCCAGAGTAAAACATGGAAGCCACTTCAAGAAGACGAGTTGAAAACATCTGTGTGTTTTGCGGTACTAGTGTTGGTATTAAGCCACAATACGTAGAAGCAGCACATGAATTGGGTCGAGTCTTAGCTGCAAGGAATATGCACTTAATATATGGCGGAGGCAATCTTGGACTAATGGGGATCGTTTCAAAGGCCGTACAGGAAGGAGGCAGTCACGTTTTGGGAATCATCCCAAAACCCTTGGCAGAGGAAAATCTTATTGAACCATCAAACGGAGAGGAACTAATCGTGCCAGGTATGTCTGAACGACTGGTAGAAATGATTAACCGTGCTGATGCTTTTATTGCTTTGCCAGATGGCTTGGGCACATTGGAGGAAATTTTTATAGTGCTATCTTGGGCGAACCTGAACATACACAAGAAACCGATTGGGCTGTTTAACGTTGATGGATTTTATGATTTTCTTTATGTGTTTCTTGATGATGCTCGGAGAAATGGGTTCGTGTCAAAACCTTTAAAATAACTCCTCTTTACTACCAGAACTGCTCCAAATTGACCCTATCCTTTCAAAGATAAATTGGTCCGAGGACGATCGTGGTAAGAGGCGTCGGATTAATCTGGATCTTAACCTTTAATTTCCTGTAGAATTTCAGTTATCCAGGTATTATCTTCTAAACTCTTCTTCTAATGTTTAAGACATTGGGGACAATGTCTCATTTAGGTTTGGGGGAGGGAATTAGTTGATTAGTACCTTATTTTTAGTTTGTGTGTTGTCTTTATTTTTAGTCCAAAATTTTTCGAAAAATACAAAAAAATTAAAAAATTTTCAAAAATTACAAAAATATTTTGTGTTTTTATTTTGACTAAAAAGGTGAAATTGGTAAGAGATAGCTGAGCAAGGAGTTTCCACTCCTGAGACGTATCTCAAACCTATTTCGGAATAATTTTTGTTTATTTCATTTTAAATTATTTAATTTGTGAATTCTCCATAAAACTGACTAAAATGGATCTTCATATGCTTAGTTAGCAGATATTATCAACATACATAGTAACATACGGACATGAGCTAAAATTGAAAAATTTGTAATATTCTGTGCTCTAGTTTAATCGGAGGAAGCATCTCAAAAAGTGATGAAGTAAAAAAAAAAACATCTGAGATCCGAGTTATTAAGTCTGTAAGGGTATTTTAACACCTAGTGCCATAAAGCCAACTGGTTTGGGAGTCACTGGCCCAAAGCTCGCTACATGGATCAAAGATGTTGCAAAAATATATATATCTGAAGTCTGAGTAATTAAGTCCGTAGGGGTGTCTTAACACCTGGTGCCCTAAAGCCAACTGGTTTGGGAGCCACCGACCCAACACTCGCTACATAGATGGAAGATATTGTATATAAATAAAAAAAAATGAAAAATCAAAGAAAAAATCAGAAAAATCAGAAAAATTATTCCATTACTACAAAAGGTGTGAATTCTGATAAAACTTTAGGATAAAAATATTACTCTCTTATCAACTGCACTTATGACTATTGTGGGCAAAAATGAGTTGTTTAATATTTTGTTGGCTGTGTATATGGAGAATGGTAAATATAATCGGAGAATTTACTTATTCAGTAATTTAGAAAGAAAGAAAACAACTAGTAACTTGGAGTAAAAGTTTCACCTGATTAGTCACTAACTTCTTTATTCTCTTTTCGCTTGTCTTTTTGCTTTTGTGTGCATTAGTTTCAATACCTTTTTACTTTTGTAAAATGTTTGTGGGTATCATTGATGTAAACCCTCATGAGACTACAACTCGTCCACTAGGGACACCTAGGGGTTTAAAGGCTTGTTGCATATGCTAAATGCAACCGTGATCCCTACGAAAGTGGCTTAGTTAAATTTTAAAGATGTTTATGTTTTTTTTATTCTATGTTTTGCTCGAGGACTAGAAAAATGTTAGGTTTGAGGGTGTGATGATTGGTAAATCTATCACTATTTTCCACTCATTTAACCTAATATTTTGTATAGTTTCTCGGGTTTTGTGAACGTTTTGATGTGTTTTGTGTTGTTTTGCAGATAAATAAAGTTTGGGAAGCATTGGAAGTAATTTGGGGCCAAAATAGAGGAAAAATAACAAAAGGGAAATTTTGTAATTTGTCAGCGTCGCGACGCCAAGACCCTCAGCGTCGCGACGCCTAAAGTAAGCCGAACAATGCTAACGTGCACCGGGTCCACAAGTCAGAATCTGAGAAATTTAACTTTGCTAACGTACGCCGTGCCACGTGTCACCATCACAGCCGATCTGCTAACGTGCACCGTACCACGTGTCATCATACTATGGTGCCGACAATCACCATCGCCATGTGTAGCCACGTGTCGCTCCACCTGTCAGTCACGTCATCGTCCATATCACCGGTTGACCGAGTCAAAGTGCCACGTCATCATCAGCCAATCACAGCGTGCCACGTGTCGCAATTCTATGGTGCCGACAGTCCCTTTCGCCACGTTTGCCACATCAGCATCAATTATTGATAAACTTATCCGCAATTGACACGTGGCGGATAAGAATCTGAGCCGACCAATCAGAAGCCGCCACGTGTCACAATAATGGAGATCTCAACCACCTTGCCACGTGTCACCTTATCACCTTATCCAGAATCTGAGCCGACGAACCAGAGCGTGCCACGTCGACAATCACCGGCGTCGCGATGCTGGCTTGGCGTCGCGACGTTGGAAGCCCATCCACGCCTATAAATTCAGCTCCATTTCAGAATTCAAATCATGCCTTCCTTGAGTTTTGTAAGGACTCTAAGGATTGCATCTTGTGTGTTTTAGTTTTTGTAATTTTAATTTAGCATTTTTACTTTTAGTATTTTTAATTATGCACTTTTACTTTTTGTAATAAAATTTTATTTACTTTTATTTACTTTATGTTTTGTAGTTAATTTACCGCTGGGGTAAAAGGTGAAACATTTAATATAATTATCTAGGTAAATCTCACTTAATTATAATTTAACCGGATTAATTAATGGCAGACTTTATTACCACCTATATGGTCGGTCTAAATATAAATTACTTTACCACCTATATGGCTGGTCTTTATGTGACAGATAATTACCGCCTATATGGCTGGTGTAATTGGACTAAATGGATTACCGCCTATATGGCTGGTTTTAAATGTTTAACATTATTAATTCCTGAGAAAGCAGAACATAAAATAATTTATATTTTATAATAAGTGAGATTCCTAGATAAGAAATATTAAATGTGGATCCTCTAACCCCAACATTTTATTTTATTCTAGGGAAGTGATGAAACACAATATTACTAGGCTTAATAATTGATTTAATTATTTATTGGGTAATTCTTGAGTTTGTTTATTGAGTCTTAAGCTTAATGCTTCTTGTTGTCTGATCACCAATAAGATTGATATGGTAAATCTATAATAAACTTGACAAAGGAATTTTAGGTTTCAGCCTTAGACTTAATAGCCCACGATCTTCCTTGAGGATAGATAACCCTTTAATAGATTTCCTTATAGGATAGACATATACCTGTCGGGCGGGGGTAGCCATAATTGGAACTTGATCTTAATGAATCCAGGTAATTTGGTTGACATAGACATATGGTTCAATTGAGTTATACTGGGTATTTGCGTCTGACCATCGACAAAGGCTTTTGCATATTTTCGTGTTCCAGGTTAGCAAACTGATTTATTACACATAAATAAGAGAATTAATTCATCTTTATAATAATATTGTGTGAAGTCACGACCCTAGATCTTTGAGTCTTTTCTTTTATTTTCCTTAGTATTTTCTTTTGAGTCTGTTTTTATTTTAATTAGCAAATCCACATTCAACCAACAAAAAACAATCATTCTCTTCTCCCTATAATTAGATACTTGTAAATAAATCGTATCAATAATTAATAATAACAGTAGGAATTAAGTCCTCGTGGGATCGATATTTTTATACTACTTGAATGATACGTGCGCTTGCGTTATACGTGTGTGTTTACGCCGGTCATCTAGTATTGCACTTGTGCGTGTTATGGAAGCGTAACAGCATAGTTGTCATATATTTAAGTATTAGATACTTATGCAAGTGCGATAGGAGGTTGTCTTTACCGATGGTAAGGAAATAGCTTCGCTCTGAATAGACCCCGCGGAATCCCATTGGTAGTATGACTATGTGTCTATGGGAATCCGCTTCAGGGTAGGTGTATTTGGTCTTAACCTGAGACTTGCATGGCTAGTACTTGCGACAATCAATGCGCTTTGGTTTTGGTCATCCGGGACTGTAACAGGTTATGTGTACGCCTCTTCTGGGTTTATTGAGAATCGTAGTGTATTGGGTGTGATGTCAAGACGAAAGTATCACTTCAGTCATATGGAGATGATGATCACGCAAGGATACAGAACCGGTTCTCTATTATGTTGCAACTATCGGGATAATATGACAAGGTCATGATTATCCGATTATAGAGACTAGTTGCTTGTGATCCGATATATGCTTCGTACGGGGCAGACACTATTCCAGCCCCAAGCCTTGCATGTGACATCAAATACTGGATTGCAATACGCAATACTACGTATAATACGTCTGTTATAGATTATATATTCCTTAAAGAATATTTCTGGAGAATTGGGTAGGCACGACACTTTGCTAGAAGCCAACCATGTCTCGTAAATATGTAAAAACGTGGTACGAGATACGCACGTGTTCGGATAGTCCAACGACCAGATTTACTGTCAACATATCCAGGGATCTCAAGGGTCGCTTCCCGAAGATTCACCGATGACGTATGACTCGAACAAAATTAATCTAGGATTAATTGCGGAAAGATTTTATCTGGGATAAAATTCTATTAAAAGAGAGAGAACGATTAATTCAGAATTAATCGATACAATAATATATTCGATATATTAAATGAAATTAGATTTCATAACGAAATTAAAATTAGATTTTAATTCGGGCGAACGAATTAATTTAGAATTAATTCGCGAGCGACTTTAATAGTAATTTTGCTAGGCATAATTATTTAATTAAATTTGATTTAATTACGTCGCAACGGAAAATTCGTTAATTCAGAATTAACGAACCCGAGCCCGGGATGTGTTTGCGGTCCCACTCTGATTTTGAATCAAGTGGGGCCCACATAAGTCACATCATTAGTCACTTTAGTGATGGAAGTCACATCAACTTTTGGTAATGTGAGTTAAGTCACTTTTTGGTGATGGGGAACATTAATTGTAATTTTCCCTCCAAACTTTTGTTTTAGCTTTTTGGAAAAGCATATACCAAAATTTGGTTTTGACTTTTTCATAAGTTGTAATTGTTTTAGAAACAAAAACACAAGCAAAACCAAAACTCTCCATTTTCTTTCTCATTGGCCGAAAACTACAAGAACAAAAAGGAAGATTTGTTGCAAATGTTTCTTAATGCTAGCACACCTAAAGATTCATACAAAGGTGATAGGGAAACCTTCCCATTGAGTTTGGAATCTCAAATCACTCTAGCTTGGAGCTCAACATCATTCAAAGAAAGCTTGGAGCATTTCAAAGGAAGCAAAATTTTGTTACCAACACATCCTACTAACCGATCATTATAAGTATAATTCCGCTATACTTCCTTTTCGTATTCACACTTTTATCATGCTTATTTGTTCTTGGGATGATCTTAGAGACCAACAATGGTATCATGAGTCTATTTTGAGCATGAAATTGATTTAGGGTTCTTAATTTTGATTTGAGCATGATTTAATCAAATTGTTTGTTTGAGTATGATTATATAATGTTAACTTAGAGTTTTTCATGATCAATTTGATGAAAAATTAATTGGATTAATTTTCCCAAATTTTTGAGGCTTGGCCGAATTGTAGTAGAACCCTAGGTCATGGTGATTTTTTTTTTTAAATCATTGGATGAGTTTAAAGACATGATATATATTGATTTTTGATTTAATTGGATTGAAATCAAAATTGGATATAAAATCATCAAATTATCGTGACCAAAAGAGCATGAAAATGACTTGATTTTGTTTCAATAATGTTGGACATGTATTGATTATAATAAAGCATGATTAATTGATTAAATTAGTATTTTGGAAATGTTGATTTAAATAATTAATTATGGCTAAACACTTTAATTAATTAAATTGTGAAATTTGGAATATTAGAATTTAATTAATTGGGCTTAATATGGAATTGGGCTAAAATTATTGTATTTGGGCCTAATGGGCTTGGTTGGGCCAAGTTGGTTTAGGACAATTGGATTGGATCCAAATTGGGCCTAAAACCATTCCATTAAGTCCAAATATAATAAATGGGCCTTTAAATAATTAATTGGGCCTAATGGGCCAAAATTAATTTTGTGGCAAATGGTGATTCCTTATTGGGCTTTGGTTGCCAAAGTCCATGCCTTAATAAATTAATTGAAAGCCCATTGGACTTTAATTAAATTGACATTGGATGTTAATTGGGCTTTGAGACCCATTAAGATTAGATTTAGAATCTAAGTCGTAAAGGCGCATTAAAAGTGTAATTATTTAATTTGGAATTAAATAAAGAATTAGTATTGAATACAAATTAAATCAGATTTAAAATTGTAGTTCGATATAATTCAAGAATTCGTACTTTGAGTATTTATTCCTAAACGAGTTGGACTCGCGCAAATCAAATCATTGTTTGAACATTGGATGATCACTTAATTCAAAGATTAATTAATTGGATTAGATTGATTGAATAACATGCTTTGTGTGAATACATGGATGTGTTGTATGAATAATGTATATCAGATGGATATTAGATAGGCGAGGGCAAGTTTAGAAATTGTTGTAATAAATTTAGAATTTATTAAATTGGACTTGCGTGTCCAGCCTTTATCTCTCGATTCTTTGTAATTCTATTCTCACCAATTCCCCTCAATGTAATGAGGTTTCTTTATTGTTTTATCTAATTGGGTAGAAGTTAGAATAGTGCTAGCCGGGGAGAGGAAAAAGAGTGATTTGTTCTAGGAATAATTTGTGAGATATCCATCTGCATATGATTATTAATTTATTTATCGCGCCTTATTATGCTTTTAGAATGCATGTTTAAGGGTGTATGATGAGACCTAATCAAAGATAATTAATTGGTTGCCAATTACGTGAAAAACCCTCAACAAATATTAAGCGTTTTCCTTCCATTGAGTGATTTACTCTCAAGATCCAAGATTGGCATTGGTTTGTTGGCCAAAGTCAAGACCTTTGTCCATCGCGGATGTGTTTGAATCATGAAGGCTTTGTTCCATATCGTATGTCTTGCCCAAGTTGTGATTTGTTGGCCAAAGTCAAGATCATTTCTTGTTCATCGACATCGATTACGAAGCTTTCCAAATTCAATGGGTCCCGCTTAACTGGAATCATTAAGCTTGTTGAGCTAAAGCCAAGGCTTAGTTGATTCAGAGGAAAAAGGTTAGGAAAATATATTGGATATATTATATATATGTTTCGGACTTGGAGGTTGTACGGGCCAAATTTGGTTCAAGGGTAATTTTAACCTTTCGCTTCAGGCCCACTACTGGATGCACCCCCGAAACCCCCTAACCAAACCCCAAAGGCGTAATACAGGCCCAGGCCCAATGAGTTTCAACACCTATGACCAAAGGACCATCCAATGGCCAGTCCACTTAATGCCCAGCCTCATAAACAAGAAACAGCCATTCCAGCCTACAAACGGGCAGATGCACTAAATACCCCTCATGAAGTCGATCGTAACCGACTCCCAACGGACAAGTAATCAAAGAGCAGTAAATGCACATGCACCCTTAAAGGTATATATATAAACGAAGAAGGTCTATGGAGAAGGGGGAGCTCTACTACTCTTAGCATTAGAACATTCACTCCATAATTCTTATAATCATCAACCTATTGCCCTCACGGCAACATACGGGAATCAAGGTAATATCAGCCCTTGTTATCCATCTTACTGTGCTTATAGCTCATCTCCTCTACTGACTTGAGCGTCGGAGTGCCCCCGGCACCCACCACACCGATGGGCAGAACTCCCGCTCACTCTACCTCTATTTTGCAGGATCGCTAGTGCCCCTCTCGATGAAATCTCAATTGTGGACCTCGGGTGAAAACCATCATCTACAATATGGCGCCCACCGTGGGGCCTTAGCGATTCATAGTAGGCGGATATCTCTCATTCTACAATTCACAAACAAACAATCACTTATAGGCTTCTAGCAGTAAGCAGACATCAGATCTTGTGACCACACAACTTGCCATACTCCAAGAACGATTACACTCCCTAAAAGAAGAGAATCTAGCCATGAGAGGCTCCGATACGACTCCCCAGAAGTAACTGGAGTAAATTTCCTTAACGTCCCAATCCACTTTACCAGGTATGGCTTGCACATTCTTTTCTTTTTTTTTTAAGGAAAAAAAGGTTTCAGTCGACATTAGTGAGGCATGAGACTTTTTAGGGATGTCTCATTCGACATTAGTAGGTGTCCCAATTGACATTATTATGTCACTTGCTAAAGATCACAATGAACACTACATATATGATGGTCTAGTATTGAGCGATGATTCCACTCGACGCTCTACATATGAGTCTTGACTCTGGTTTTAGATCTCATTCGACTTAAGACGAAAGAAGACTTAGCATGAGGCGAATGTCTCACTCCGCGCGACACGTATGAAGCCTGGCACTAGACGGAGATTCCATTTGACACTACATATACAAGTATTGTTGAAATATGATCATTCCTTTTACTCTAAGCAATTTCATAAACACTTATGTTACAAACCCATTATACTGTTTTTAGGTAATCTTCATACGACATGTATGACTCACTTGGTCTTTCGACCCATGGTTTGGGTATGATCCTAGCCTTCATCATGTCTTATGAAACGTAGCCTCCCATAGACTTTCATCAAGCCCGGTAGAGTGAAGATCCGCATGGACTTTCATTAGGCCCAGTCTACCATAGTCTCACTGACCTTCATCAGTCCCAGTAGACCGTAGACCCTCGGTCATTTATGAAGTCTTGTAGAATAAGGATAATTATGGACCTTCAAGTCTAAAGAAATAGAGACCAATTTAGGAGTTTTATCAGATCCGGTAGAGTGGGGGTAATCTGAAAAGGATAATTATGATAAATTTAGATGGAAAAACCTCTCTACATACTTCTATTCCTTCCTTTCAAATAAACAATCTCAGATGGCGATACATGCGCCTGTTTTGATCTAGCCAATCGGTTAAAAAAAATGTCAGAGTTTTCATATTTTGCTTGCGCATTGGAAGTGTCCAGTCTACACACGCTAGTCATGAAGAAAGCTATTTGCCACGTGGCCATACGCGGACTACGAGAGAGCCAGCCCACCATGAGCAAAAATGTGTAGGTTCCAAAAGATTTCCAGCTGTCTATTACATTAAATGCTCCATTAAGTTCATATAATTACAACCACTCAACAAAAGAAACCAAAAGTTAAACATGGCGTGAAGCTAACTACCTCTATACTGAGAGTCGAGCCAATGAAGAACTCACTAGTCACAATGTAAGTGAAGCCACTCTACATACAAGGGACAAATGCCTTCAACACGCCTAATGAATCGACCCACTTATGAAAGCCCCCATCAAATTTGAAAACGCAGAATTCATGTTACCCATAACCTGATGATGAGAAGCTTATCCTCCTCCACCATTAAGAGTCGGGGTCGAGGGTCATTTTAGGTATGAGTTTGATGATGACAAAGCAGACTTATTCCCATCAGCAGTGAAAGAATTATTGTTCATATCAATGCCTACCCCAGTGTTTTTACCCATATTCGGATAAGACCCATTGGTTGAATCGGAAGCAGAATGCAAAAGAAGATGCCCAGATTCCGACTTACTTGAGTACGAATGACTTGGATCACCTTGCAGATTGAAAATACTATGTCGATCATCAATTTCATGTTGATTTTGAGACCTTGAATGGTTCTCTTGATCTGCCACGCCATCAGTTGGCAGATTCAAGCCAGACAAATCGGCTACTAGATCAGCAGAATCATTCAAGCTTGGTGAAACACCATTTAAGGGGTTTGGACCACTGACACTTCTTTTATCTATAGAGCTAGCCTTCCATACTCCAGCAGTTGGTATGCGTGGACTAGGAGCTCTAGCTATAAGTTGAGGATCTGGTGTAGTGCTCCTGAACAATGAGGCACCCAGAGCAGAGGCATACAAATGAGAAGTCGTTGCACCTATGTTCTGAGCTGATGGTATGCCCTGTTTATTCGCATCAGAACCCAAGGCATCAATAGATAAATCATGATGCAGATGAGAAAACGAGGTTTCAGGACTCTCAATTGCATCCTCAAATGCATTGCGGCTAGGTGGACGAGAAGGGTGCCTTGAGACAAGAGCCGCATGATTCATACTATCCTGGATGATCCCAGCAATTTTCTTCTGCCTACTCCCTAATCCCAAACCTGGCAAGCCTATCAACCCAATAATGCACAAATCTCGTCCACAATTTCATTCGACAAGACAAATAGTTGAAGATACAACAATGGAGTGTCCCACACAACACTATAATAATGTCTCGGCTAAAGGAGGATGCTATAGATAAAGACCACACTACATTCAACTAGGTGAATGGCCCACTCAACAATTTCAAAAATTACTAGGCATGGCCTTTTTACAATAATTCAAACTTAGGACACTGCTCATTCGACAAAACTGCATATAAAGAATAAGTGCCACACTGGCCAAAGCTATGGACAAAACTCTTACAACTAAAGTCGTCTGCAAATCAAGAAGGTCCAGGAACGGTTTAAAAAAAATGTGGAGCATGCATGAAGAGTTACGAGCCCCCATTCTATTCCACACTCCATTCCACATGCATATCACACGTAGCACAAAGCTCTAAAAATCATGTGATTTCCAATCAAGGAAAAGAAACATCTAATGTTCGACATTGGCAGAGGCACCATTGGAAACTACACATATAAATACATATCATTTATCAGAGGACTCATTCGACATGATGTAGGTTGGCATCAAGAAGTGGTGCCTTTAAACACTACACACATAAAGGTTTTTTCATTGATCAATTGCCCCACTCGACATAAATGAGATGATAAAATATCTTGTTCATTCAATTCTCATACAACAAGGTGGATGGCCATCGACCCACGGTAGATAAAGAAAATTACCATCTCTTCCTCAGACGACATTAAAAGTTAGTCATCTTTTCCATACTACGTTGATTTAATATTACCAATTCTAGACTACATAGAGAATTTTTTATCATGCCTATAATGAAAGATCATTAGAACCTACATCAGGTTCAATCGAACAACCTCCATCTAGTAGGTAGAGTGAAAATTATTTTGGACCTCCGTGAGGTCTATTCGACCTTAGACCCTCACTGACCTTTGTTGGGTCTTGTAGAGTAAGGATGGTAGTATGAGGAATAAAGACCCTCATTGATATTTAGCAGGTATCGTAGTGTGAGAAGTGAAACCCTCTTTGACCTTTCTTAGTTCTAATAGAGTCAAGAATATGATGACCTTGGACTTTCATTAGTCCCTTAGTCAAGTCCATTTGACAATAGCGTCGTAGAAGAGTAAAGAAGTAACGACCTTCACCAAGCTCATCCTATTGTAGTATCTTAGGCCTTCTTTAGGTCTAGTGTAGAAAGAAGTGAATTTGATCGACATTCATCAAGTCCATACGACAAGTCCATTCAACCGTAGTCTCACGGACCTTCATCAGGCCTAGGAGAGTGAGTGACGACCTCCTTGGACCTTCATCAGGTCCATTCGACAATTCCATTCGACAGTGGTTTATAGAATATATTGGTGACCTTGATGGATTTCATCATGTTCATTCCATTATAATATCGTAGACCTTCTTCAGGTCTAGTATAGTGACTGATGACCTTCTTGGACCATCATCAGGTCCATTTGATAGCCTATTCGATAGTAGTCTCATTGATCATCATCGGGTCTTGTAGTATGAGAAAGAAAGACCCTCATAGACCTTCATCAGGTCTAGTAGAGTAAAGACCCTCATTGACCCATGTTTAGATCATGTAGGATGATGAGTGAAGACCCACTTGAATCTTCATCATTACTAGAGTGTGTAGACTCTTCCATGTAACTACATCAGATATAATGAAGTGTTTAGAATCCCAGGTAATTTCTTCAGGAGTGTGTAGTGTAGACTTTCTTGGACCTTCATCGTGAGTAGTAGAATGAAAACTTACTTAGACCCCCATCACATCCGGTAACCAAGTGTATGGAGATTGTCCTGACCGTCATCTGGTTCAGTCGACTGGGGACATCCCCCATGGCTCATGTAGAGTCGAGTTCAATACAAGACCTTCATCTGGTCTAGAAAAATTTGAAGACTCCCATGGTCTTTGACCAGTAGTATGAAGATTTTCCTGACCGTCATCTGGTTCAGTCGACTGGGGACATCCCCACGAATTTATATCGAGTCAAGTTGATTTACACATGACTTATACCTTCCTGGCATTAGCAAGTCCAGTCGACTGGGGACATCCCCCATGGCTCATATAGAGTCGAGTTCGATACAAGACCTTCATCTGGTATAGACAAATTTGAAGACTCCCTTGGTCCTTGACTAGTAGTATGAAGATTGTCCTGGCCGTCATCTGGTTCAGTCGACTAGGGACATCCCCCATGGCTCACTAGAGTCGAGTTCAATACAAGACCTTCATCTAGTCTAGAAAAATTTGAAGACTCCCCTGGTCCTTGACCAGTAGTATGAAGATTGTCCTGACCGTCATCTGGTTCAGTCGACTGGGGACATCCCCACGAATTTATATCGAGTCAAGTTGATTTACACATGTCGTATGACTTATACCTTCCTGGCCTCAGTAAGTCCAGTCGACTGGGGGACATCCTTCATGGACTCGTGTCGAGTCAAGTTGTAAACATGGTTTACACATATCGTATGACTTATATCCTGACCTTCATCTAGTTCAGCCGATTAGGTACTTCCTCAATGGCTCTTGTAGAGTCAAATTCATAACTACACGTTCGTTTGGTCCAATCAGTAGGTAGCATCAATGCTCGAGTACACCTACATACTAACGCATCATCCCAAGTGACACAAGCGTCAAGTACTCTCCAAGCCAAGGAATCCTTGACTTAGAGAGTAGGGGATAAACTGTACGGGCTAAATTTGGTTCAAGGGTAATTTCGACCTTTCGCTTCAGGCCCACTACTGGATGCACCCCCGAAACCCCATAAACAAACCCCAAAGGCAGAATACAGGCCCAGGCCCAATGAGTTTCAACACCTATGACCAAAGGACCATCCAATGGCCAGTCCACTTAATGCCCAGCCTCATAAACAAGAACCAGCCGTTCCAGCCTACAAACGGGCAGATGCACTAAATACCCCTCATGAAGTCGATCGTAACCGACTCCCAACAGACAAGTAATCAAAGAGCAGTAAATGCACATGCACCCTTAAAGGCATATATATAAACGAAGAAGGTCTATGGAGAAGGGGGAGCTCTCCTACTCTTAGCATTAGAACATTCACTCCATAATTCTTATAATCATCAACCTACCGCCCTCACGGAAACATACGGGAATCAAGGTAATATCAGCCCTTGTTCTCCATCTTACTGTGTTTATAGCTCATCTCCTCTACTGACTTGAGCGTCGTAGTGCCCCCGGCACCCACCACACCGGTGGGCAGAACTCCCGCTCACTCTACCTCTATTTTGCAGGATCGCTAGTGCCCCTCTCGATGAAATCTCAATTGTGGACCTCGGGTGAAAACCAGCGTCTACAGAGGTCCACCTACCGGATCTAGGAATTAGATGAGATCCAATTGATCTTAGAGATCTACCTAGTTAAATATCATACAGCTTGTTGGCCAAAGTCAAGGTTGTGTGTTATTTAATGGGATCCTAGCCCACTAGGAAACTAGGTTTCCCGAGTACTCAACAGAGGGTTAGAGGCTCGCCGAAAAATAGTGGGAGGCCAGTATTGAATTTGCAATTTCGTTCAAATACTTGGCATTACGCGCTTTCGTCAATTATATATTTATTAGTTGGACTAATATTTTATTATTTTTCTTGTAACAGTTGGACTGTACCCAAATATCGTTAATTGAATAATTTGACTATTGAAATTAAGATGGCTGGAAAGATCGGAGTTAGAGACATTATCATGGGTGAAAATGTCTTTAATGGCGCAAACTTTCCTGATTGGGATATGAACCTCAGGATTGTCCTAGGGGCTGAGAGGATGTTCTATACGATAGAGAGACCTCTCGGGCCTAAGCCCAGAAATGAGCAACCGCTTGAGCTTGAGCTTTGGAAGACTCATAGCCATGACAAATCAACTGCCCAGTCCGTCATGCTCGCTGCGATGACCCCTCAATTTCATCGCCAAAATAAAGGATTAGATCTCTATACTATGATGGCAAAATTGAAGGACCTTCATCGATCTAACCTTAGACCGCAAATGTATGAATTGCAGAAAAAGCTCTTTCGCTCACGAATGTCAGAGGGTACATCTGTTGAACACCATGTATCACAGATGATTGCTGACATTGAACAGCTAGGTCAGCTAGGCATAACCTTTGAGGCCGAGTCTTCTATAGATTTGATATTGCAGTCTCTTCCTGACAGCTGGAGCGGGTTAATCATGAATTACAATATGATGAACCAAGACCATACTCTTGGAGAGCTGATGGCAATGCTGCGTGAAGCAGAAAAAGAGCTGATTAATGGCAAAAAGCGCGAGGCGCACTTTGCTTCAACATCTCAGTCTCCCAAGGCTTGGCCGAAGGCAACTGGAGGTGTAAAGAATAAGAATAAGAAGAAGGGCAAGGCCAAATCGTCAAAGTCTTCTGGGAAGGCTAAGGAAAAATCCCAAGATGTATGCCTGCAGTGTGGCAAACGGGGTCACTGGAAGCGTGACTGCCATGAGTACAAGGCGCACATGAAGGAAATCAAAGTAGGTAAGGCACCGGCTTCAGGTATGTTTGTTATAGAAATAAACATGTCTACTTCTAGTTTTAAAAATTGGATTTTTGATTCTGGTTGTGGTACTCATATATGTATTGATGTGCATGATCTGTGGATTAACAGGAGATTGGCCTCAGGAGAGATAGACCTCCGCGTTGGAAATGAGACTCGAGTCGCCGTTTTGGCCTTTGAGACTTATATTTTGGAATTGCCATCGGGGCATGTACTTAATCTTTCAGACTGTTATTATGTACCTAGTTTGACTATGAATATTATATATGTATCTTTATTGGCCCAATGTGGCTATACTTTTATTTTTAGAAACACTGGGTGTTTTATGTAAAAACAAAATGATATGGATATATGCAGTGCTGATGTGAATAATGATCTTTATATTTTGAATATAAATCAATCTCAAACATATAATGTAACAAACAAAAGGCTTAAACTAAGTAACAAAGATGAAACTTATATGTGGCATTGTCGTCTGGGACACATTAACAAGACTCGCATATCCACACTTTCGAAGAGTGGGTACTTGGACGGATTTGATCCAAATTCATATGACGTCTGTGAATCTTATTTATTAGGCAAAATGCCTAAAACACATTTTAGCGGTAAAAGTGTACGTGCTACCGAACTGTTAGCCCTCGTTCATAGTGACGTATGTGGGCCCATGTCTAGCCAGGCTAGAGGTGGATATTAATACTTCGTAATCTTTACGGATGATGCATTGCGTTATGGTTATGTGTATTTTATGAGACACAAGTTGGAAACCTTTGAGAAATTCAAAGAGTTTTGACACGAAGTAGAAAAATAGACCGGCAAGAGTATTAAAACATTACAATCGGACCATGGTGGAGAATACTTGAGCAATGAGTTTCTTGATTACTTGAAAGAGTATGGTATTCTTTCACAGTGGACACCTCCCGAAACTCCTCAATTAAACGGTGTGTCTGAACGGAGAAACCAAACTTTGTTAGACATGGTAAGGTCGATGATGAGTCGCACAGAGCTACCTATTTCCTTTTGAGGATATGTATTGAACAGTGCAATACTTATTTTGAATAAGGTTCCGTCAAAGTCTAATCAACAGACTCCGTATGAGATATGGACAGGAAAGAAATCGGGTTTCTGATTCCTGAAGATTTGGGGATGCTGGGCTTTTGGAAGGTACCAAACTAGAACCCAAATCGGATAAATGCCTATTTGTAGGATATCCCAGGGAAACCAAAGGATATTACTTCTATTACCCACAAGAGAACAAAGTATTTGTTGCTCTACATGCGGTTTTCCTTGAGAAGGAATTCCTAAATGCAGTGGTAAGTGGGAGGAAAGTAGAACTCGATGAAAATCAGAGTGATACTGTTCCTAGCATAGAATCCTTAACGGAACTTAAACAGTTCATCAGGGATGAGACTGTACCACAATCTTCAAATACACAAGAACCGCGTAGGTATGAGAGAGTCAGAAAACAACCTGAGAGGTATGGGTTTCTGATCTCACCTCATGTGGATATTAATTTTATTGAGGAAGACGAACCAGCTACGTATGAGGAAGCGATACAAGGTATCGACTCCGGTTTATGGCAAGATTCCATGAAGTCCGAAATGGATTCTATGTACACCAACCAAGTTTGGACACTGGTTGATGCACCCGAAGGCGTAAAGCCTATTGGTTGCAAATGGGTCTTCAAGAGGAAGACCGACATGGATGGCAACATACAAACGTACAAAGCTAGGCTTATAGCGAAAGGGTATCGTCAACGACATGGTGTTGATTACGACGAAACTTTTTCACCAATTGCCATGATTAAATCCATTCAGATTATGCTTGCTATTGCTGCATATTTTGATTATGAGATATGGCAGATGGACGTCAAAACCACTTTCCTTAACGGAAACCTTTTGGAGGATGTTTATATGCAACAACTTGATGGTTTTGTCATACCAAAACATGCGAACAAGGTTTGCAAGTTAAATCGATCCATTTATGGATTGAAGCAAGCATCGCGTTCTTGGAACCAACGTTTTGATGAGATCATAAAAGAATATAATTTCGTTCAAAACGAGGATGATCCTTGTGTATATAAGAAGGATAGTGGGAGCGCACTGACATTCATTTTCCTTTATGTCGATGATGTATTGCTTATAGGCAATGACATTCCCACACTACAATCGGTGAAAGCTTGGCTTTCATTAAAATTCTCCATGAAGGATCTAGGAGAAGCAGCCTTTATTCTGGGAATAAAGATCTACTGAGATAGATCTAGAAAGCTGCTTGGACTCTCCCAGAGCACATATATTGACAAAGTGTTGAAGAGATTCAACATGGAACAGTCTAAGAGGGGATTGTTGCCAGTGTCACATGGTGTCACTCTATCTAAGGATATGTGTCCTAAAACTCAAGATGATAGAGACAACATGAGTCAAATCCCATTCGCCTCGGTAGTCGGATCGATCATGTATGCCATGATATGTACGCGACCTGATGTCTCATATACTTTGAGCATTTGTAGTCGCTATCAGGCCGATCCCAGATGATGGTCACTGGATGGCGGTTAAGAATATCCTTAAGTATCTTAGATGAACTAAGGATGCTTTCTTAATATATGGAGATGGAGAACTTGAGGTAACAGAGTATACCGATGCAAGTTTCCAAACCGATAAAGACGACTGTAAGTCACAATCCGGGTACATATTTTGTTTGAACAACGGAGCAGTAACCTGGAAATCTTCCAAGCAAGAGATTATTGCCGATTCAACAATAGAAGCGAAGTATATTGCTACAACTGAACCAGCAAAAGAGGCAGTTTGGATCCGTAAATTCCTAATTGGATTAGGAGTAGTTCCGTTAGCAGCTGAGCCCATTCCATTATATTCTGACAATAATGGGGCTATAGCGCAGGCTAAGGAACCGCGATCTCATCAACGATCCAAGCATGTTCTTCGACGTTTCCATATGATTCGTGAGATCATACATCATGGCGATGTGAAGATCGAGAAGGTCGCATCAGAGGAAAACATTACAGATCTGCTGATGAAAGCTATTCCTCAGCAAAAGTTTGAGCGACATGTACAAAGTTCAGGTGTTAGATGCTTGAGTGACTGGCTATAGGCCAAGTGTGAGATTGTTGGACAATTATGACCCATAGCGTCACTATTTGTAAAAGACATTGTGATTTTTGTACAAATTAACTATGTGACAATGGAAATTGCATTTTATCATTTTGTAATTAGATTACTTGTATATATAAATGATAAAAGTCCTTATGATTAGTTCCGGATTATAAGATATGAGACAATATCAATCCATAAAGGTTTAATCATTCAAAAGCCCTAGTCGTAGTATTATCGAGACTGGACATCGATAATGTAGAATAGACTAGTATTGCATTTGTGCGTGTTATGGAAGCGTAACAACATAGTTCTCATATATTTAAGTATTGGATACTTATGCAAGTGCGATAGGAGGTTGTGTTTACCGATGGTACCGAAACAGCTTCGCTCTGGATAGACCCCGCGGAATCCCATTGGTAGTATGACTATGTGTCTATGGGAATCCGCTTCAGGGTAGATGTATTTGGTCTTAACTTGAGACTTGCATCGCTAGTACTTGCGACAATCAATACGCTTTGGTTTTGGTCGTCTGGGACTGTAACAGGTTCTGTGTACGCCTCTTCTGTGTTTATTGAGAATCGTAGTGTATTGGGTGTGATGTCAAGATGAAAGTATTACTTCAGTCATATGGAGATGATGATCACGCAGGGATACAGAACCGGTTCTCTATTATGTTGCAACTATCAGGATAATATGACAAGGTCATGATTATCCGATTATAGAGACTAGTTGCTTGTGATCCGATATATGCTTCGTACGGGGCAGACACTATTCCAGCCCCAAGCCTTGCATGTGACATCAGATACTGGATCACAATACGCAATACTACGTATATTACGCATGTTATAGATTATATATTCCTTAAAGAATATTTCTGGAGAATTGGGTAGGCACGGCGCTTTGCTTGAAGCCAACCATGTCTCGTAAATCTGTAAAAACGTGGTACGAGGTACGCACGTGTCGGATAGTCCGACGACCGGATTTACTGCCAACATATCCAGAGATCTCATGGGTCACTTCCCGAAGATTCACCGATGACGTATGACTCGAAAAAAATTTATCTAGGATTAATTGCGGAAATATTTTATCCGGGATAAAATTCTATTAAAAGATAGAGAACAATTAATTCGGAATTAATCGATAAAATAATATATTTGATATATTAAATGAAATTAGATTTCGTAACGGAATTAAAATTAGATTTTAATTCGGGCGAACGAATTAATTTAGAATTAATTCGCGAGCGACTTTAATAGTAATTTTGCTAGACATAATTATTTAATTAAATTTGATTTAATTACGTCGCAACAGAAAATTTGTTAATTCGAAATTAACGAACCCGAGCCCGGGATGTGTTTGCGGGCCCACTCCGATTTTGAATCAAGTGGGGCCCACATCAAGTCACATCATTAGTCACTTTAGTGATGGAAGTCACATCAACTTTTGGTGATGTGAGTTAAGTCACTTTTTGGTGATGGGGGTGGTTGGGAACATTAATTGTAATTTTCCCTCCAAACTTTTGTTTTAGCTTTTTGGAAAAGCATATACCAAAATTTGGTTTTGACTTTTTCATAAGTTGTAATTGTTTTAGAAACAAAAACACAAGCAAAACCAAAACTCTCCATTTTCTTTCTCATTGGCCGAAAACTACAAGAACAAAAATGAAGATTTGTTGCAAATTTTTCTTAGTGCTAGCACACCTAAAGATTCATACAGAGGTGATAGGGAAACCTTCCCATTGAGTTTGGAATCTCAAATCACTCTAGCTTGGAGCTCAACATCATTCAAAGAAAGCTTGGAGCATTTCAAAGGAAGCAAAATTTTGTTATCAACACATCCTACCAACTGATCGTTGTAAGTATAATTCCGCTATACTTCCTTTTCGTATTCACACTTTTATCATGCTTATATGTTCTTGGGATGATCTTAGAGACCAATAGTCATTACCAACCAACCATATAAGCGGTATCCTGATTAAGTCAGATTTTGAATTAATTACAACCGACTATAAAGGCGGTATCCAATTTAGTCAGGTTAAAATTAATTTAATTAAATCCAACCGACCATAAAGGCGGTATCCAATTAAGTAAGGTTTTAAGATAATTTATATATTATAATTTAAGGGAGATTAATCGAAATTATAATAATAAAAGCTTCACCCTTCCCCCAGCAGACAATTAACTACTAAACATAAAAGAAATAAAAAGTAAATAAACTACTACTACTACTATTAAAAATAAAAATACATAATTTAAATTATAAAAACTTAAACAAACAAGATACAGTCATAAGATCCTTATTAGAACCTTAAGGAAAGTACAAAAATTCTAAATGAAATCAATCAGAATTTATAGACAAATTTTCGGCTTAGGCGTTGCGACGCGTGGAACATTACGCATTGCGACGCGCCGTAGATTTATGACACCTGTCCACGGCTTCCTGAGATGCTGACACATGTACGCGTTTTCTATGGCAGCTGAATTATTGGCTCGGCGTCGCGATGCATCAGGTTGTACGCGTCGCGATGCTAACATCATTGCTTAGGTTAGGTGTCGGCAGAACAATAACAGAGGCGTTTGTTAGCAGGTTTGATGTGATGTTGACATATGGCCGACACATGTTAGTGGTCGCGACGCAAAATGGTTTCGCGTCGTGACTTAGAAATGATGATTTTGCCATTTTTATCTGTTTTTCACTGTTTTAGCCCCAAGTTGATTCTATTGATTCCCAAAACTTTATTTATCTGCAAAATAACACAAAAGACATAAAAACATTCATAAAACCCGAGAAATAATACAAAATATTATGTTAAAGGGGCGAAAAATAGTGATATATTTTCCGCTCATCACCGCGCTTCCGCCCGAAAAACCCCTACAAAATGGTATCAGAGCAAGTCTAGTCCTACATCCATAATTTAATTCATGTATAATATATGATATTAAATCCAAATCTGATTTACACATGCTAGTGATCTGGATATAAATGGATTTATGTAGCCTACATCGTGCCAACGCTGTATGGGTGTGGCTTATAGGAATCTTTATCAATTCGGATTACTAATATACATTAGATGTAGATTTGAAAGCCAAAACCCATTATTGGAAAATCCCCTTTAAATAAGGTCTTACAATAACTAGTGTTAGGGAACACATATTTCTAGGTCTGCCTTGTCAATACAGAAGTGAATATTTTCCTGATGTTATATCTATATCGTGCCAAAGCTGTACAGTTATGGTTGACGATAGTTCATTTGCGCCGGTAGAAATTATTCGATTAAAGGTAAATTCAAGTAAAAGTGGAAACCTTAAATGTGCCAAAGTTGTCAATGCTACATCAGTATCATGAATTTATCATTGACAAGTATTGCCTTGAATACGCCTCATTGTGAATGTGCCAAAGCTGTCACAACGAGAAATGGTTCAGGACCGAAATCAGGAGTCACGCTGAGTGTGATTGACAATGTGTTGTCTACTTGTGAATATACATAGGCGAGAACGTGACAAAGCTGTGAGCCGAAACATATTCATGGGTCCACTTCCCATTATGGAATTCAATTTAATTATTGAATTCTCATTTTCCATTGGGGATTATGATATTATTTAAAGTAGTTGGAGACATTATTGGGTCAAAAATCCTTAACCTAGGCAGTGACTAATATTATGGAAAAGACCATTTTTCTCTTCTTAATTATGTTGTAAAAGCTGAAACTCTTATCTATTGAATGCATGTATATTTGATATATTTGTTGTTTCTAGCTTTTCTTCTAGTTGCGAGTTGCTAGAATTGGTTCTAGAATTTATTAGGTTATGATATTATTTTAGATTTATCTAAACCATTAGAACTATTATTTCGATTCTCATGTAGAATCAAAATAGTTAGTGATTTAACTTCTTAAGTCATTATAGACAATCTGAATAAATTTCTAATTGAGGATATAACTTTACATAAAGAGAATTATTTCTTGTGCATTAGATATTGACATAAATTATTTATGTCCTGATATCCTTTACTAGCATGAAGGAAAACCCATTAGTTTTTATTTGTTTATCAATGACATTTCTTGGCTTTAATGACCTTTAGAGGCTACATGTTTAATATTTTCTGCCTATCAAACATTTGCAATAGTTGTAGATGTTTGAAGTCAAATTAGAAAGATATAGAAATGAGATATATAGCTATATGTAGAGAATATGGATCTCAAGACACGATAGCTGGGAGTATATGATACTCTATCTCTCATCTAATTGTTAAAAATATTGTATTACAACTGTTGCGATATTTGATATCGGAACTTATAACACAAACATTATCATTTTCTGTTTGACAGAGAGGGTAGTTGTGTTTACTCTTAGAATTATCCTTTATGTTTACACAACATTGATAATATTTTGGATATTTATTTGTCTTTGGGGTACAATTGTTACATATTTTATACAGCTAGTAGTGTCATTGATGTATGGACAAACATTAAGAAAATATTTGGTAACTAAATAACTTAGAATTGTAGTATGAGACTACAAATTTATTGAACTATTACATAGGATGTATGTAGTTTAATAAAATTAAATTGCTCTGGGTAGTTTTCTTTACTTCATAACTGAGTTGGTGAGTAGTCACGACTTAGTTACGTGTTTCCAAAGAAACACAGATTGAATACCTTGAAGGTTTTGGGGATTTTTCAATCTATTCTAACGAGATGCGGATCAAATATTTTGAATGGTCTAAAATGACATGATCTGAAGTTTTGAAAAACTGTAACTTAAAATTCATTGCACTCTTTGAATAGTTCAAAGATGTTTGATAGGATAAAACAAGTTGAATTAATGAGCAATAATATTCTAAAGTTATTTTATAAAAGAATATGATTCTTACTCAATATATTCTTCCTACAAATTCCATTGCGGTGGAATTTTCGAGTGGAAGAAGTCAAATCGTATTTGATAATTTTCGACTGATATTGAGTATTATCGAATTATTTTTATACTTTTGGGATTACACTCCAGCAACACTTTTTATCTTATTGATTTTGGTTATAAAATTTATACAGTTACATATACGATATGCATAGGTAGAAATCTGAATCTTGAGTTGTTCAAGACTTGGAATTTCCATTTATATAATGGTTATACAATTGGAAATACTTGTACCTCAGAGGTACGGATAGAGTTTATTATTTGTTATATTAAATAGAATATTGTATTCCATTTGATAGAATATCTTTTCTACAACATCGAGAGATAAAAAGTTTGTTACTTGATGTGTCACATTAGATGTGATGGTTGTAGAAAAGACTTGACTTTTGTAGTCAATTGAAAGAATGATAAACTGTATTTGAAACCATATAATCAATTAGATGAAATACCCTTAGACACCCTCCTTATAAGTATGGTATTTGATAATTTGTGGTTTAAATATTTTTTTATGGAAGAAAACTCTCATATAACTTATAGTGGGAGAGATATTTGATATCGATTATGGACTAAAGCATATGACCATAGATTTAGGATTGTTCTAGGCTTACTATGATCAATTTTTGAACTTGATTGAGATTCTCATACGAATTGTTCAAAATTATGTAAATAGTTTAAGCAACAGAAACAATGTGAGCTAATAAAGGTTTGACCTTTATAGTTTGATAATGTGACAGATTATACTTGAGGATCTACTATAGATTTCAAGGAAACTGCTTTCTAGTCACACTAATAGAACAATTTGGATCTGTTGGCTGATGCTAATACTAAACTGTGCATTTTAGCTAAGTATCCAAAATGGAATTTCTAAATGGTTTCTTCGTCGAAGAGATCCATTGAGATTTCTTTGTTTGGAGAGTTCCATTATGGAATGGACTTGGAGTTTGTATTTTTCTAAGATCGTAGTTTGGTATGTTAGCTTATCAGAGTCAATGTGTAGACTCAGAAGAGCTTTCCAGATATGTGTGCTCTCTGATTTTGATGAGAATTAGATTGTCTGATTCTATTCAAATATAGAGAATACGAGTGTCAGTAAGGTCAGAGGGAGTGTACAGTTAACTCTCCAGCACTATATCTTGCTAACAAATCATTATTAAGGTAATAATGATATGTTATTTAGGTGAATAGTTTACCTATAACCTTTTCTTTATCCGTAAATTTGCCATTGAGAGTTTTTTTTTTTAGTTTTATATTTTATATAAAACTGAGAGACATGTGAGATACTCTCAGTAGTCATGCATCAGATTTGATCTGATAAAAGACATGATTACATTGTCTGTGTGATGGATAGTGTAACTGTGGGACAGTTTGAGTATGTCTTATATATATAGTATTCGTCTTTCTTAGAAGATATTTTCTTCAGTCGAAAGAGAAATTGATTGAAATGTACAATCAATTTCTTATACATCATGGGATGGTGGCATAATGAATACTATATCATGTATGATTATATATATATCAACTTAGTCGTAATTGTTACAAGCTATTTTGATATGCTATTAATCATACGATGGTTATGAAATTTATTCTGAGATATCTATGAGATATTAATGATATATTTCAAATTCAAGGAGATTGTCACTTGCAACTATTAGTATCATTGAGATCAAGCTCTGAGTTTGATATTTAATATAGAGGGAGACATTTGAGTTTGTTTGGCAAACTTAATATAAAATAGTGGACCTATTCTCTTATGTCGTCCTCTTGAGTGAAAGGTGAGCTCTTGAGGGCCATGCATATATGATACACATTGAGATGTGTATACGATACCATGGATTGACACTAGAGCAAGTGAGAAAAATTATTAGGGTTGGTGCTCAGAGCGCCAATCCAGATCGTATTTATGATCGATTCATGAATATAAACTATTACTTTTTCCATAATATTACGTATTTAAGGTAGTACCTCTTGTCTTTTATATATATGTTCGATCTAATTTAGATTAGGTTTAAACTAAAAGGTATTAGTGATATGTATATTAGACAAAGACCCGGGAATACATATTGTAGTGGGCAATTACAATAGAGTTTTTAATTGACATTGGGAGGTGTCACTACTAGAAATATATTCTCAAATAAAGTTTCTGGTCAAGATTTACTGTCACGGGTCATTAGTAAAATCCGCTGAGACCAGTACATGTCGTATATTGAGACTTGGTCTGATGGTTTGTCCCAATGAACCATGAGTCTTGGGAGACTCGTATAGACATATAGGTGTTTATTTGATAAACACTGAACGACTCACCAGAAGATTCCTAATAGAGGGTACACCTACGTTAATAGGAATCTACTCGAGTCGAGTAACATAGTGGTCGTTCGACTTGAGATACCATTGTGGATGTGTGAGCTATCCTCCACACTTTGATGACAGTCATGTCAATAATTTTTTTACATCAGACCTCCGCCTGTCTGTTGGGTGTGGACTGATGTTCTCGATATCCTGTGATGTATCCAGAGAGGATCCATCAGTCCCGTGTACGTGATATAGGCATCCACTTCATGATACTCTAAAATCCTTGGCGAGGGTATATTGCGGATCTGTTCTGAGTATTTGTGTAGAGAATCATGATTATATGTCGCGATATACAGAATTATACACTACGAAGATTTGACGTTTTATCTATATCTCCAGTACAATTCGGATGACCTGTGACGGAGGGACTATACGTATGTGATGATCTTGACTTGTATGATTCAGCGTGGTTATTTGTGGTCGTCGTAATTTGCGAGTGGGCAAATTACGGACAAAAATATTATTTCTGTGACTGATACACCTGAACCTATAGAATCCCGCTAATAAAGCACACTCGTAGAGCACTTGGACAATTAATTATGAATAATTTGAGTATTTGTAATGTAACACATGTGGGGATATTTTAATATTTAATGTGTATGTGTATATGATTCATAATTTGATTAGATATACATTAATATTAATTGGATTTTGACACTTGTAAAAAGATTAATTTTTTAATTAATTAATTAAAATTTTAGTGCTTAAAGAATATTATTTAGAATATTCATTAATTAGTACTTATTGGATAAATATTAAGCTTGGCATAATTATGGCCTTTTGTTTTCAAGCATTGTTGGCTCATTCTTAGCCTAGTGTTGCTAGTGTTGTAAATTACCACAATACCCTCCCTTTTTTATAGGCTCTCTCGGCAAAAAGAAAATAGTTTGAAAAGGGTTTCATTCTATTTTTGGCTTTTTGCCTTTTAAAATATAGAGTGCAGACTTTCGGCCAAAGTGAAGAAGAAAAAAATAAAATATTTTTTCTTTTGGTTTTCGGGCAAAGAAGTTGAACAAAAGTTAGATGAAAATTGTTTTGTCAATTTTTGGCTTTACTGTTCTCCTTTTTATAGCTGAAGAGAGAGAGTGAATGAAAAATGGTTTCATTCAATTTCTTAGCTCATGCCCATTTGCAAAAGCCCCCCCCTTTTTCTTCTGAAGTTTGTGTACTGGAAAGATAAAAGAAAAAGAGGAATGCAAATTGTTTGATTCCTTTTGGCTTTTCAAAGGCCATTTGGTCATATTTGATTTTTGGAAAGCAAATGTCATTCGGCCATGTGCATATTTGCAAAGGCTTTTCGGTTTTTGGCTAAGCAAGATCTAATTGACCATTCGGCCAAATAGGGTTGTTCATTTGGCTTGTTTTTGGTTGACTTTGAAAGGGTTTCAAGAATCCAAAATAAGGTTTTTTTCATTTGGGTGAGCTTGGCATCCATCTAGAGGCATAAATCATATCATTGGAGCTTTGACAAAGGCATATAAAGGAATTGAGGTAATTCCTATTTATCTTTGTGTTGGAAATTTATTTTCAATTAGTTCCAATTATGCTATATATGATGTAGCTTAGATTTATGCTTGATTGATGTGTTTAGCATGTCAGAAACCTAATTGTTTGGCTTTGTATAACACGTGTAAATAAATTAGGGCAATTAATATAATTGACCCAATTAGGATATTGGACATTCTTATTGCCATTCTAGAGTTATATTAGACACTCATAAGTGACCTAGAATTATTCTAGAGTAATTTTATGGTGGGACTCATTGAATTGATCAAATTGGATTTGGTTATGGATATAAATTGAATTAATATGAGAATTAATTTGATTAATTTTTTATTAATTCAATTTGGCTTAATTTGTGAAATTGAGTTATTGTGGATGTAATTGGATGTATAATAATACGTAAGAAAAATTTCTAGAATTTTCAGAATGATTTCGGAAGTGTTTTGGGAATTTTTCGTAAAATTGCATTAAGGGAAAAATTGTAATTTGGTAAAATTATGATACTTATGAATGTCATGAGAGATTTGGGCAAAATACAGATTTATAATTGGTATACGATACCAATTATTCATCGGGACTATTAAAAATTTTAAAAGTCTATTTTGCCCTATAGCCGCGCTTCCGCCCGAAAAACCCTTACACTGCTTATGCAAATAACCAATCAAAATAAGGAAAACACGAAGAATATTACTAGATTGGAAGCAATATTACAGAGTCAAACGACACCCTTGAACATGGAATTAGGCAACCTGAGGTAGAAGCAACAATGAGCTTTCCCAAGTAACACAGAAGACAACTCCAATAGAGATGAGAAAGAATTTGGCAATGCCATCCCAGTCTTCCCTGAAGAAGCATAAATAGATGAGCCACCCATACCCTCTACACCAACAAAGCAAAATGAAAGCATTATAATAGACATATTAAATGATGCCATTATGATACATTTACTATGTATTCTCAAATTGATAATCTTGAAGCATGCATTGTGCATATGTCTGATGAAGAGTTAGATGAGGAAATTCAAAGGTGTATATATGAGGATGTTAGTGTTCCTAGAACATGCCAAGGATCTAATAAGCAAGAAAAGGTGTTCATAAATTCATTATAAGTTGCGGAATTACTTACATTGAATGGATTTGAGCTTTTAAAATTTTGAGAAGAAGATCTCCAAGATCATTCCTTTGTTGATTCCAAGCTTTGAGTTGTGAATGAAGATCTCCAAGATCCAACCTTTGTGTTGATTCCAAGCTTTGAGTTGGTTTCCCTATCACCTTAGAAGACTTCTACAAGTGCTAGCTTTTGTTGATTTTGCCACAAAATCAAAGAGAAAGAGAGAGCCATTCACGCCCAAAATGGTGTTCTTAGGGTTTTCTTTGTTCCAAGTGTTGTGTTAGAAGTGAGAGAGTTAGGTTTGGTAAAGGGTTTTACCCTTTTCACCCAAACTTGGTAGTTGGGTCTTGGTTTTCCAAAAACCAAAACCATGTAGTTGAAAAGCAAGTGGTTTTGGCATAATTGCCAACTACTCTCTCAACTACCACTTCACACATGTGAAGTGGGCCCCACACTCTTTTGAATTCAAAATTCAAAAGAAAGGTCTCTACGAATATTTGCCGCGGCTCGGATCCGTTTAATCCGATTAAACGAACTTTCGTCACTAAATAATTAAATCTAATTTAATTAAATAACGATGCCTCGCAAATATATTACGAACGTCGTTTACGAATTAATTCTAAATTAATTTGTTCGTTCGTATAAAAGTCTAACTTTAATTTCGTAATGAAATCCAATTCATATTAATATATCCGATATATTAATTTTAGCCCATACGAATAAATTAAATAGAAAAATCAAATTTAACTATTAAATTTATTTTACCGATTAATTCCAAATTAATCGCGTTCTCTCTTTTCCGAACACATTTAATCCCAGATTAAATAATGCCTCAATTAATCCCAGATTAATTTTCTCTCTCTAAATTAATCCCAGATTAATTCTAGTTTAAGTCAACTGTCATCGGTGAATCTTTGGGAAGCGACCCAAGAGATCCCTGGATATGTTGGTAGTAAATACGGTCATCGGAATATCCGAATACGTGCGTACCTCGTACCACGTGCTTACCGATTTACAAGACATGGTTGGCTTCTAGCAAAGCACCGTGCCTACCCAATTCTCCAGAAATATTCTTACTAGAATATATAATCTATGTCAGGCGTAGTATACGTAGTATTGTGTATGGCGATCCAGTATCGGATGTCACGTGCTAGGCCTGGGGCTGGAATTGTGTCTGCCCCGTACGAAACACATGTCGGATGTCTGGTAACTAGTCTCTATAATCGGATGAACATGACCTAGTCATATCATCCCGATGACTACAGTACTCAAGAGTACTAGTTCCGTATCCTACGTGACATCATCTCCACTATGGCTGGAATGATACTTCCGTCTTGACATCACACCCAATACACTACGATTCTCAATATACCCAGTAGAGGCGTACTCAGAACCGGTTAAAGCCCTGGACGACCAAAACCAAAGCATATTGATTGTCGCAAGTATTAGCGGTGCAAGTCTCAGGTTAAGACCAAATACACCTACCCTGATTTCGGACTTCCATAGACACGTAGTCATACTACCAATGGAATTCCGAGGGGTGTCTATCCAGAGCGAAGCTGTTTTCGTACCATCGGTAAAACACAACCTCCTATTACACTTGCATGAGTATCCAATACCCAAATATATGAGAACTATGCCGTTCTGCCCTCACAACGAGCACAAGTGTAATACTAGTCTATTCCGCATTATCGATGTCCAATCTCGATAATACTACGACTAGGGATATTTAATGATTAAACCTTCATGGATTGATACTGTCTCATATCATCTCAATCCAGGAACTAATCATAGGGACCTCCTATCATTTATACATTTAGGTGATCTAATCACAAATGATAAGAGTGAAATCTCATTGTCACATAGTTAATTTGTACAACAACACCATGATCTGTACAAATAGTGACGCTATGGGTCATAATTGTCCAACAGAGGAAGTAGTGGAACAAAGAGTTAGGAGAGAGCAACTGTGTGAGTCTATTGAAAATCTCTTGACACAAGAGGACACATCACAACATAGGGATGTTAGCATCATTGATACCACCCATAAGTTTGATAAAATGGCTCAACCATTCAAAATCAAGCATACTACAAGACCTCCCGACAGTCCATCTTTCCATTCAACACCCCATAAAGCTAAAAAGTTGAAGAAGGTGGCAGGAGCACAAAGTGGAAAAGATTTCTATTTTCCATCTCATTTTCGAAAGAGGCGCTTGAGGAGTAATGCTCATGGAACTGTCATATCTAGGATGTCTAAAGCCATATTGAAGCCTCATTGAATGAAGATCTTTAAAGAACGACTGGCTGAAGATGTTAAACTTAGCACTAGCGGGGATTCCACCCACGTGTTTATTTTTGTTGTCTTTACTTTATTTTATAATGTGCTATTTGCGTGTTTAATAGTTTCTTTGTTTAATTATGCAGGTATCGACATAACCCAAACAATTCGCGCAGCCAAGTTTGACCAAAATTTGAACCAGGAGCACGTCGTGCCGTTACCCTAGGCATCGTGACACATTACAGTACAAAACCAAGGAAGAGAGTTAGCAACCATGCGCGTCATGACACATATCACTACGTGTCGTGAATCGGGGACCTACAAGCGTAAGAGACTAATACACCCCATGCATGGTAGTGTTGCTCCTCACTTTTATTCATTATACTTATTTTATATTGAGGATAATGAAAATTTTAAGTTTGAGGGTTTTTGCATGTTAGTGTTACTTCAAGCTATTTAGAAATTAAAAAAAAATAAAAAAAAAATCAAGAAAAAATTAATTAATTTTTTTATTTAGTCTTAGGTAGTAAAGCATAAGTTTAACGATGTGTTAATTTACCTTAAGATGAAATCTTAGAAATGATAAGTGCCCAATTGACTTTTATCTGATGCCTTGAGTAAGTGATTTAGGTTAGACTCGTAAGTACTTAAGCAGTAAGAACCTAGGTATTTGACAAAGTGACAAGTTAAGGAAATTGTTTGAAGATGAATGATCGTTTACATAACTATCTGGCTATGTTTTTAATTATTTATGATATATGGTAATGCTAGAGCAGGAAAAAATCTTTTAAGAAAAAAAAGATGAAAAGAGCAGAAAAAAAGAAATACCATAAAAAATAAATCTCCTATAAACGATAAGCGTGAAGCTACCAATGGGCGAGTGTTAGGACCACAATGAGGAGAAATACTACCTTAAAGGTTAGGTGAGTCAAAAGATAAAGAAAAAAGAGAAGCCATACCATATCGATCTCAATAGGAAAATTCATATTACTTTTGAGATATATAGGTTGGTTAGACCAATCAAATTATAATTTTTTAGATGAAATCACTAAGTTGACTTACTTAGTAATCGAACTATGACTGAACCTTAACACACACACCCTGTGAGTCTAACTTAGATGATTTATTCAAAAACTTGGATTTGAGTAGCGTTGAGTACTTTGAATGTTCTTTGAGTTCATTGTTAGACATTTATTGAGGACATTGTTTTGTACAACTACCATAACTATTTTATTTGTTTATTTATTTTTACATGATTGCATGTGCATGTGAACGACGTTTGTGGGCGTTATCGCTGTAAGCCCTCACGAAACTATAACTCGTCCACAAGGGTCGCCTAGGGATTTACAGGCTTGTTGCATACACTAAATGCAATCTCGATCCTTACGAAAGTGGCTTTGTATAGTTTATTTATAGTTTGTTTTATTTTTATTTTTTTTCTCGAGGACAAGCAAAATGTTAAGTTTAGAGGTGTGATGAGCGGTCAATTTATCTTATTTATCGCCCCCTATATCTTACATTTTGAGAGTTAATTCGAGTTTTATGAGCATTTTGAGAAGTTTTTTTTTATTTTGTCGGCTGGGATTATCACGACCCCCCCTCCCTAGAGCGGGCCCAACCCTAGAAAGATATTTGAAGGCCTCTTTAGCTCGAGCATTTTACATGTCATGCAATTCAAATATATTGCAAAAAAAATAATACTTCTTATAATATAGTTTAGCAAATCTCCGAAAAATCTCCATAATTAAAATTTACAGCAAAATTTTTTAAAACATGAAAATATGTGCTAAATCTCCCATCTTTGAAGAAATCTATTAACCAACCCGAAGAGAGGATGTGGCATGTGAATCAAATCCTAGTACTTCTATTGCTACTGCTATATTGGCGTATTACCTGGGATGTGTGAGGAAAAAAAAGGGGTGAGCTTGAAGAGCCCAGTAAGTAAAGCGCTCATACTCTTAATATGACATCACCAATAAAATATAGTATATATTAATTAATATTTGAAAATAACATCTGCTATAATAAGAACTATCTCAGTCAAATCATTCTCACCATAATACAAACATCAATCAAACAAGGTTGATAACCAGATTCGATATGATAGTGGATTGAAACCATTGAGAGAGTACATCATCACTCCTCCCAAGGTTCTCACCATATATCCTCGCATAAATGTACAAGAGGGGGATTGAACTACACACCCCTGCTAACCTCGTATAACCTCGCATCTCCGACCACTTTTATACAAAACCCGACAGCATAACATAACAACTCACATCATCCAATACAACCAAATCTCACATTTAATCCATCAAACTCATCTCAACAATCACGAAATAATCAAGACCTTGACTCATAACACAATCAGAGAATCATGCCAAAATTATATTCACAAATTTATAACTCTCATACTATCAATAACTCAATAAATATTTCAAATATATATATATATAATATATATATATATATATATATATATATATATATATTAATAAACTTTCACGACAAAAATCAACTAAAAAATAATTATGTTAAGGTGCATTGTACTTACCTCAATCCATACAAAAGTCCTCTATATACTAATATCCTCTATAAGATCTGGAAAATATAATATTACGATTAAGTCCCTCAATTTGCTAAAATTATGATTTTACCCCCAAACTTTCTAAATTTTCAATTTAACCCCAAAACTTCCCTACTATGTCAATTTAGTTCTAAAACTCTCAAATATTACTTATTAACCCTTACAAACTCATAATCATACCAAAATATAATTAAGTCCAAAACTTTCAAAATATTTTATTTACACTCATGAAATTGTAACAATCACGTACCAAGCTCCAACGACTTCCGAATGCCACAACAAAGGAATCAATAGATAATATACATCATAAGGATCACAATGATGATAGTGGTGATGGTTGATGCACGATGGTTATCGACCAACGATTAAACGATGATAACTCATATTTTTGGTTAATTTCACAACAACCAAAGGTCAGGTTTTGGGAACCGAAGTGTCCACACTACATATCTCGATGAGGGGAAGATTCTGGTATGGGATATGAGAGTCACACATGGTGGTACGTGGGCATGTAGAGGAGTCGAGGCGGCGTGTGCGATGAAATCTCAGCCTCGGACCAGTGGCGCTCGCTTCGTCTCGTCGAGAGGTTCCCCTACTGTGGTCGATCTTCGGAAACGATGATCGGATGATGTCGATCTAGCCATTTTCTCTCTTTGGACACACACACTCTCTTATTATTTATCTCTCTACTTGTTTCGTTTCTCTCTCAAGGTGCTCTCTGAAAAATGCCTTCAATTCTTTCTAAAAATGTCTTCAACACACACGACTCACCCTCTCCCTTAATCTCACATAAAAATACTTTGGTTGCATAATATATTAGGTTGTAGATTAGTTAAATTGGGGTGGTTGCTAATTTGTTTGTTTAAGGGGACAAAATGACACATTAGGTATAATGGTAGTTGTGTAGGGGATTAGTTAAGAAAAATCAATTTGTTTTAATCAATGGAAAACATGATGTTACAATCTACCCACCTTATAAAAATTTCGTCCTCAAAATTTCTCAATCCTCGAACAGCTCTGGGTGTATCTTCCTCATATCTTATTCCACTTCCTAAGTCGTCTGCTGCATGTGATGATTAGACTACATGACCTTCCCAAAAGGGATACGTTTGGATCTCAACTCTTGAACCTTTCGATCTATGATCTTCACTGTCTTTTCTTCATATGTTAGATTCTTACTCAACTCTACCGGTTGTCCTTTTTTCCATAATATTACTTACTTAATGGTTGTACCTCTTGTTTTTATATACGTATTCGACCTAATTACAATTAGACACTTTATTAATAAAATCCATGAATATTGCAGGTGCATTACTAATACTGAATGACATCACTAAGAACTCATAATACCCATATCTTGTTCGGATGTAATTTTGGGAATATCTGCATCCCAGATCTGCATCTGATGATATCCAGATCAAAAATCAATTTTTGAAAATACTGAGGCTCCCTAAAGTTGATCAAACAAGTCATCGATATGAGGTAATGGATATTGATTATTGACCGTCACCTTATTGAGCTGACGATAATCAATACATAATCTTACGATGTCATCCTTATTTTTCACGAAAAATACTAGTGCTCCCCAATGTGATACATTAGGTCTGATAAAATCTCTGATCTAACAGTCCTTACAATTGTTCTTACAACTCCTTTTTTTTCCGCGGTCATGTGATATAGAGCACTGAAATAGGGGTGGTACTAGGCATCAAATATATAGTGAACTCCAGGTCTCTATGAGGAGGTAATCCCTGTTGGTTTCCTCTAAGGTTCCCAAGATCATTTATCAAGCAAGAAAATAACACGTGAATACAATCAAAGGAGGTGCGGAATACTCACAATGAATGGTTGAGTGATGCGGTTGACAACAAAAACATCATTTTCTGCCTCCTCCAAGCTCGGCAGTGGGCTGTTTTCTTGTCCTCAAATTCGGCCATTGATGGTCCTCCATGAAAGCTCCAAGCTTTGCTTGGTCATTCCTTGCTCATGAGATGGTTTCCCTATCACCTTGTATGCCTCCTAGAGTGTGCTAGCACCTTGATGATTTGCCACAAATCATCATTTTCTTCCCATTGAACTCACGGTTTTGAGGCAGTGAGCAGAAGAGAAAAACAATGGCCAAATGGCTGAGAGAGAGAGAGATGAAGAGAGGCTTTCCAAAAAACCGTGTGTTATGAGAGAGGGAAAAAGAACTGTGTGATGTATATTTGTTTTTATTTTCCAAAAATAAATCAAATACCAAAACCATTTCAAATCTCAAAAGTCAAAAAGCAAATAATAATCAATGCTTTCCAACTACCAACATCACTATTCACATCAACTCACATCACTCAATCAAGTGACAACTTGTCACATCACTCAAAGTGACAATTGATTTGACGCTTGATATGACTAATTATTTGACGCTTGATTTGACTTGCATGCCGCACTCGAATTCGAAATACGAATGCGCTCGCAAACAATCTCGGGCTCGGGTTCGCTAATTCCAAATTAACAAATTTTCCGTTGCGACGCAATTAAATGATTACGCCTAGTGAAATCACTATTCACGTTGCTAACGAATTAATTCTAAATTAAATCGTTCGCCCGAATCAAAATCCAATTTTAATTCCGCGTCGAAATCCAATTTCGTATAATATATCAAATATATTAATTTATCGATTAATTCCAAATTAATCGTTATCTCTCTTTAATCGATATTTTATCCCAGATAAAATATCTCCGCAATTAATCCCAGATTAATTTTCTCTCTCAGCTAATTAATCCCATATTAATTAAAAGTACGAGTCATACGTCATCGGTGAATCTTTGGGAAGTGACCCATGAGATCCCCAGATATGTTGGCAATAAATTCGGTCGTCGGACTATCCGAACACGTACGTACCAAGTACGACGTTTTACCAATTTACTAGGTTGGCTTCTAGCAAAGCGTCATGCCTACCCAATTCTCCAGAAACATGCTTAAAGGAATAAGCGATCTATATCAGGCGTAGTATACGTGGTATTGTGTATGTCGATCCAGTATCGGATGATCACGTGCTAGGCCTGGGGCTAGAATTATGTCTGCCCCATAGGAAGCACGTGTCGGATGTCTGGTGACTAGTCTCTATAATCGGATAAACCTAACCTTGTCATTTTATCCCGATAGCTGCAGCATTTAAGAGAACCAGTCCCGTATCCTACGTGACCATCATCTCCACTATGACTGGAGTGATACTTCCATCTTGACATCACACCCAACACACTACGATTCTCAATATACCCAGCATTGGCGTACACATAACCTGTTAAAGTCCTGGACGATCGCAACCAAAGTATATTGATTGTCGCAAGTATTAGCGGTGCAAGTCTCAGGTTAAGACCAAATACACCTACCCTGATTTCGGACTTCCATAGACACATAGTCATACTACCAATGGAATTTTGAGGGGGTCTATCTAGAGCGAAGGTGTTTCCCGTACCATCGGTAAAACACAACCTCCTATTACACTTGCATGAGTATCCTATACCCAAATATATGAGAACTATGTCGTTGTGCCCTCACAACGCGCACAAGTGTAATACTAGTCTTTTACGTATTCATCGATGTCCAATCTCGACAATACTCTGACTAGGGATATTTAATGATTTATCCTTCGTGGACTGATATTGTCTCATATCATTCTCAATCCAGGAACAAATCACAGGGACCTCCTATCATTTATATATCTTGGTGATCTAATCACAAATGATAAGAGTGCAATCTCTTTTGTCACATAGTTAATTTGTACAATAACACCGTGATCTGTACAAATAGTGACGCTATGGGTCATAATTGTCCAACAATCTCCCACTTGGCCTATAGCCAGTCACTCGAGTGTCTGACACCCAAACTATGTACGGTTGGCTCAAATTACTGAGAAAAGCTTTCATCAGCGGATTTATATGATTATCATCTGATGCGATTTATTTGATCATCACATCGCCACGATGTATGATCCGAACGAATCAGATGAATATCGAAGTTTATATCTGGATCGTTGATGAGACCATTAATTCTTTAGCCTGTGATAACGCCTAGCTCAGCTGCTAACAGAATTATATCTAATCTAATTAGATTATTATTGACCCAAAAGGCTTCTATTGCCGCCTCAGCTGCAGCAATAACCCGCATTTGTTGTTTATACGGTAACAGTATCTTGCTTGGAAGATTTCCAGCTCACTGTACCGTTATTCAAACTGTATAGTACCGTTTGTGATTTTTAGTCGTCTTTATCGGTTATAAAACTTGCTACAGTGATCCTAGTCACTTCAAGTTCTTATTCTCCACAGATTAAGACAGCATCCTTAGTTCTCTAAGATACTAACGGATGTTCTTAACATCAATCCAGTGACTATCACTTGGATTGGCCTGTTTGTGACTTCATATGCTCAAAGCGTATGAGACACCAGGTAACGTACATTTTTTAATGTACGAATTCTAAGAGAGTTTTTCATGAAAGCCAAGCTTTCACCGATTGTTTTTATGGGAATATCATTTCTAAGAAATGACATATTATCATTATTCATAGGACAGCCACTGTCAGTGCGCTCCCACTAACCCTCTTATATACACAAGAATCATTTCGTTTTGAATTAAATCATAAAATATTATGATTACATCAAAACGATAATTCCAAGAACCTAATGATTGCTTCAATCCAAACATGGATCGAATAACCTAAAACCTTGTTTGCTAGTTTTGGTACGACAAAACCGACAGGATGTTGTAAACATCCTCAAAAGGTTTCCTTTTCAGGAAAACGATTTTCCCGTTCTGCTGTCATATTTCATAAATGAAACATGCAGCGTCAGCAAACATTATCCAAATGGATTTACCGTGGCAACAGGTAAAAGGTTAAATCATAATCAACACAATGTTGATAACAATACCTTTCCGCTACAAGCCTAGCTTTAGTACGTTGGTATGTTGCCTTCTATGTATGTCTTCCTTGAAGACTTATATAGTACCAGTAGGCACAATGCCTTGTGGTACATCAACTAGTATCCAAACATAGTTGATATACATGGAATCCATTTCGGACTCATGGCACTTTGCCATAATAGAGAGTCAATACCTTGTATCACTTCCTCATACGTAGTCAGTTGGTATACCTCAAAAGATAGACATCTTTACGAGGTAAGATCAGAAACCCATACCCTAGGTTGTTTTCTGACTCTCTCTGACATACGTGGTTCTTGTGTATTCGAAGATTATTGGAATAGTTTCATCCTTGATGAACTATTTATGTTCCATTAAGATTCGGTGCCTTGAATAGTATTACTCCGATTTTCATCGAGTTTTACTATCCTCCCACTTACCACTGCATATCGGTATTCCTCTTAGGAAATCCGCATGGTGAGCAACAATCTAATTGTTCTCTTGTGAGATGTATAAGTACAATACTTTGGTATCCCTAGGATAACCTACAATTGGCACTTATCCAATTTGGGTTTTAGTTTGGTATCATCCAAACATATGCCCAGCATACCCAAATATTCAGGAATGAGAAACCCGATTTCTTTCATGTTCATATCTAATATGATATCTGTCAAACAGATTTTTATGGAACCTTATTCTAAATAAGTTATGCATTGTTAAAGCTTATCCATTGAAGGAAATGGTAGCTCAGAGCGACTCATGATTAGCCTTATCATGTCTAACATAATTCGGTTTATCTCAGTTCGGACACACGTGTTCCGGGAGGAGTCCTCATTGAAAGAATACTTTACTCTTTCAAGCATATTAGAAACTTATTGCTTAAATATTTTCCATTACGGTCTTACCGTGACGGTCTAATACTTTAGCCGATCTGTTTATCTATTTCGTGTCGAAAACTGTAAAAGTTTCCGATTTTTCATAACGCGATGCCACATCCGTAAAGGTCACGAAATATTCATATCCACCCTAGCCTAGCTAGACATGGGCCCACTTGCTTCACTATGAACTAGGGCTAACAGATTGGTGGCATTTGCACTTTTACCAAGTAAATAGTGTTTTAGGCACTTTGCCCTATAAACTAGATTCGTAGACTTTATTTGATTGGAATCAAATTAGTCTTGGTACCCACTCTTCAAAAGTGCGGATATACGATTCTTGTTTAATCGTGTCCCAGACACAATGCCACAATTGAGTTTCTTCTGATCAAATCAGTTTGAGCTATTTGTTTGTTATTTTGTACGTTTGAGATTTATTTATATTCAAAATATAAATTCTGTTATTCACATCTAATGTGTTTATCTCAATATCATCTTTATATAATGAAACACTTTAGTGTTCTAGAATATAAAGGTTCACCGCAGCGGGTTAAACACCGATACAGAGATAATGTATCTAGTCAAACTAGTTACATTATAACAGTTTCCAAATTTAGGTACATACCCGAAGGTAGTTCCTAAACTTAGGTATCTACGGTCAAAATAGCGACTTTCGTCCCGTTTTCGATTCGCAGATGAATCTCAACTGAAGTCAGTATCCTGCTCATAGCAGATTCTGAACATCAATATATATATTTATGTATCACACTAAGTATTTAAAATCCAATTTTAATACTAGTAGTGAACATAATCTTGACAAACATATTTGAAGTCAGAGCCTTGCCCAGTCTTCAATTCCTTCATGTCTGCTTTGTCCAAACGGCAGTCACGCTTCCGCGATCCCGTTTGCCACATTTTAGGCAGACATTTTGGGATATGTCATTTATCTTCCCAGAAGACTATAATGATTTTGCCTTTGCCTATTGCAAATTTTGACTTTATCTCATTGAGAATAGTCATTAACCCTCCAAGAGTTATTATTGCAATTTAATACTTCTAAAATCTAAAGATAGATTTATGAAGATCCTTCAATTTCATTATCATACTTTAAGGATCTAATCCTTAGTTCTGATTCATAAATTAAGGAGTCTACTGCGACAAGCTTAATGGAATAAGCACTAAAGTTTTCATTACATAAATCTTCCAAAGATTATGCTCTACTATTTGCTTAACTCCGGGCTTAGGCCTAATATGTTATTTTATCAAATAAACTAACTTATTATTTTCCAGGACCATCCTGAAATTTATTCCCAATTTTGAAAATTAAACCATTTAAATACATTTTCCCTAGGATTATGTATTAAACGTCAATCTTTCAATTATATCTTGATTCTAATAGTCCAACTATTTAATCAACTATTTATTATAATGATTACAATAGTCCAACTATTTAATCAACTATAATTTATTAGATTAATATCAATTATATTGATTACTATAATCCAATTATAAAATCAACTATAAATGAATAGTTTGAATATAGTCCAACTATTTATTAAAACAACGATTTAAATATTAGTCCAACTAACATTTAATTTATTTGATGAATGATATTTGTGATTGAGCGCATATGGCAAGTAATTAAACGAATATTGCAAATTCAATTCTTGCCTCCCTCTATTTTTCGGCGAGCCTCTAACCCTATGTCGAGTACTCGGGAAACCGTGTTTCCTAGCGGGCTAGGATCCCGTTAAATATCACACAATCTTGACTTTGGCCAACAAATTGTATGATAATTAACTAGGTAGATATCTAAGATCGATTGGATCCAATCCAATTCCTAGATCCGGTAGGGGAACATCCAAGTCCGAAACATATATCTTTTATATGCCAATACATCCAATGTATTACCTAACCTTTTTCCTCTGAATCAACTAAGCCTTGGCTTTGGCACAACAAACTTAGTGATCCCAGTTAAGCATGACCCATTGACCATGGAAAGCTTCGTAATCAATGTCGATGGACAAGAAGTGGTCTTGACTTTGGCCAACAAACCACAACTTGGACAAGACACCAATATGTAACAAAGCCTTCGTGATTCAAACACATCCTCGACGGACAAAGGCCTTGACTTTGGCCAACAAGCCAATGCCAGTCTCGCATCTTGAGTAAGAATCACTCAATGGAAGGAAAAATGCTTAATATTTGTGAGGGTTTTTCGCGTGCAAATTGGCAACCAATTTATTATCTTTGTTAAGGTCTCATCATCATACACCCTTAAACATGCATTCTAAATACATAATAAAGCGCGTATAAATAAATAATAATGATATGCGGATGGATACTTTACACATTGATCCTAGATCAAATCTCTCTATTTCTCTCTCCTGCTAGCACATGTATTTACTTCTACCCGTTACACTACACTTCTAAAGAAACCTCATTTACATTGAGGGGAATATGTGAGAAGAGAATACAAAGAATATGGAGGTGATAAGGCTGGACACGCAGGTCCAATTAATAAATCAAATTTATTACAACAATTTCTAAAATTGCCCCACCCATCTAATATCCATCCGATATACATTATTCATGCATCACAATCATGTATTCACACAAGCATGCTATCAATCAATCTAATCCAATTAATTAATCTGATAATTAATGACCATCCAATGTTCAAACAACGATTTGATTTTGCTCGAGTCAAACTCATTTTGCGAATAAGTACTTAAAGTACGAATTCTCGAATTAAATTAAACTACACAATTAAATCCAATTTAATATGCATTTAATTCTAATTCACTATTTAATTCCAAATTAAATAACACACTTTATTAATGAATTTTTTACGATTCAAATTCCAAATTTAATTGTTACGGGTCTCAAAGCCCGATTAACATCCAACGTCAATTTCATTAAAGTCCAATGGGTTTTTAATTAATTTCTTAAGGCGTGGACTTTTGGTCAACTCGGATCAAACTGAATAACCAAAATCCAATCCGGGAATTACCCCATAAGCCCATAAATCAATTTAGGCCCATTAGGCCCAATTAAACTTTAAAGGTCCATTAAGTCGCATTTGGGCTTTATGGAGGCATTTTTGGGCCCAATTGGATCCATTCCATTTGGCCTAAACCTAACTTGGTACAACCAAACCCAATAACAACTTTAAAAGCCCAAATCCAATTTTAAGGCCCAATTTAATTAAATTACAAAATCCTATTTTACAATTTAATTGCCTAAAGTGTATAACACAATTAATCACCCAAATCATTATTTCCAAAACATCAAATTAGCCTAATTAATCATGCTTATCATCATTAAATCATGTCCAACACAATTTAACAAAAATCAAACCCATATACCATGCTACATGTCTCGGCCAAAGGGGAAATTTATGCCCAAATTAAATTCAATCCAATTAAATTAAATTCAACATTAAATCAATATTCCCAAATGATTTCCAACACATCTAATGAATCAAAAAATCAAAATCCAAGACAATTTAGGGCTTCTCTATTTTCGGCCAACACATAAAAAATTGGGGAAAAATGTTCCAAACACCTTTTCATCGAATTGATCCAATCAATACTCAATTAAACATCAATTAAGCATATTAAATCATCCAATTTCATTATTCATGCTCAAAATCAATTTTACCCAAATTTTAACCCTAAATCTTTTTCATGCTTTCAAAGGCTCAAGATACCATTGTTGGTTTCCTCTAAGGTTCCCAAGATCATTTATCAAGCAAGAAAATAACATGTGAATACAATCAAAGGAGGTGCGGAATACTTACAATGAATGGTTGAGTGATGTGGTTGACAACAAAAACTTCATTTTCTGCCTCCTCCAAGCTCGGCAGTGGGCTATTTTCTTGTCCTCAAATTCGGCCATTGATGGTCCTCCATGAAAGCTCCAAGCTTTGTTGGTCATTCCTTGCTCATGAGATGGTTTCCCCATCAACTTGTATGCCTCCTAGAGTGTGCTAGCACTTTGATGATTTGCCACAAATCATCATTTTCTTCCCATTGAACTCACGATTTTGAGGCAGTGAGCAGAAGAGAAAAACAATGGCCAAATGGCTGAGAAAGAGAGAGATGAAGAGAGGGTTTCCAAAAAACCGTGTGTTATGAGAGAGGGAAAAAGAAATGTGTTAAGTATATTTGTTTTTATTTTCCAAAAATAAATCAAATACCAAAACCATTTCAAATCTCAAAAGTCAAAAAGCAAATAATAATCAATGCTTTCCAACTACCAACATCACTATTCACATCAACTCACATCACTCAATCAAGTGACAACTTGTCACATCACTCAAAGTGACAATTGATTTGACGCTTGATATGACTAATGATTTGACGCTTGATTTGACTTGCGTGCCGCACTCGAATTCGAAATACGAATGCGCTCGCAAACAATCTCGGGCTAGGGTTCGCTAATTCCAAATTAACAAATTTTTCGTTGCGACGCAATTAAATGATTACGCCTAGCGAAATCACTATTCACATCGCTAACGAATTAATTCTAAATTAACTCATTCGCCCGAATTAAAATCCAATTTTAATTCCGCGTCGAAATCCAATTTCGTATAATATATCGAATATATTAATTTATCGATTAATTCCAAATTAATTGTTATCTCTCTTTAATCGATATTTTATCCCAGATAAAATATCTCCGCAATTAATCCCAGATTAATTTTCTCTCTCAGCTAATTAATCCATATTAATTAAAAGTACGAGTCATACATCATCGGTGAATCTTCGGGAAGCGACCCATGAGATCCCCAGATATGTTGGCAGTAAATTCGGTCATCGGACTATCCGAACACGTACGTACCAAGTACGACGTTTTATCGATTTACAAGAAAAGGTTGGCTTCTAGCAAAGCGTCATGCCTACCCAATTCTCCAGAAACATGCTTAGAGGAATAAGCGATCTATATCAGACGTAGTATACGTGGTATTGTGTATGTCGATCTAGTATCGGATGATCACGTGCTAGGCTTGGGGCTGGAATTGTGTCTGCCCCGTACGAAGCACATGTCGGATGTCTAGTGACTAGTCTCTATAATCGGATAAACCTGACCTTGTCATTTTATCCCGATAGCTGCAGCATTTAAGAGAACCAGTCCCGTATCCTACGTGACCATCATCTCCACTATGACTGGAGTGATACTTCCATCTTGACATCACACCCAACACACTACCATTCTCAATATACCCAGCATTGGCGTACACAGAACCTGTTAAAGTCCTGGACGACCGCAACCAAAGTATATTGATTGTCGCAAGTATTAGCGGTGCAGGTCTCAGGTTAAGACCAAATACACCTACCCTGATTTCGGACTTCCATAGACACATAGTCATACTACCAATGGAATTCCGAGGGGGTCTATCCAGAGCGAAGCTATTTCCCGTACCATCGGTAAAACACAACCTCCTATTACACTTGCATGAGTATCCTATACCCAAATATATGAGAACTATGACGTTGTGCCCTCACAACGCGCACAAGTGTAATACTAGTCTTTTACGTATTCATCGATGTCCAATCTCGATAATACTCTGACTGAGGATATTTAATGATTTATCCTTCGTGGACTGATACTGTCTCATATCATTCTCAATCTAGGAAAAAATCACAGGGACCTCCTATCATTTATGTATCTTGGTGATCTAATCACAAATGATAAGAGTGCAATCTCATTTGTCACATAGTTAATTTGTACAACACCGTGATCTGTACAAATAGTGACGCTATGGGTCATAATTGTCCAACAATCCCGACAGCTCATCGGGAAACACATCATATTACTCTCTCACAATTGGAATATCTAATATCGGTGTTGATTCCTCATTCTCTACTATAGAGATACTCGATAAAAAGCCTCTGCACCTTTGTCTAATCATCATACACGCAAACATAGTAAAAATGATAAGCGCTATAATCTAGCTATGATAACTGACTATTTTGAACTCCTCCTCGTCTGCTCTAAACCTTACTTCTTTACCGCTGTAATTAATAATAGCTCTATGGGCTGTCAGCCAATCCATCCCTAAAATCAGACCGAAGTCTTCCATCTCTAACAAAGGGTAAAATGCAACTGGTAGTTGTCTTCCCTCAATCTCAATACTCAATTCTCTGTATACTGTATCTATACTGATGTCTTCCACGAAGGAAGACTCATAATCGAAGGAATCTTGTTGGACTCTGCTATATACTGCCCAGACAAAGAATACAAGCTATGCCATAAATGAATGCGTAGAACATGTATCTAAAAGAGCTTGAACAAGTATACCTAATGTCTTAACTGTACCAAATACAGTATCACCACCATCTTGTACCTCATGTTTTGTCATGGTGAAGACTCATCCCCTATCAGCACATGGTGCAGTATGTGTCTGAGATGTTTATCCACTACCACCATATGCTCCACTTGAAGTCCCTCTGCCTCTGTTCTGTGTGAAACCCAAGCCTTACCCATAGCTACCACTGGAACCTGTCCATCTACCATGTCCTGCTGCCACTGCTCATTCTGTTTCTGGCTCAGCTCCTAGAGATCAATCACTAGTGGGCCAGTCTCTAGAAAAATATCCAAACTATTGACATTCGAAACACTTATTTCCTCTATTACACTGTATGCTGATATGACCCTCCTGACCACAGTTATAGCATCGACATGGGCCATTAGGTCGAGATATTACACTTGATGTACTCTGATAAACATATGGTATTGTGCCTCTACTGCGACCCTACTGCGTCTGACTCCTATGAAACTGTTATCTATAAGGTGCACTCTTTGTGCCTCTAGGTGGCATCCTATTGTGACTCTGTTGCGGGAAATATGGTATGCAATTTGATTTACCCTATCTCCCCTTAGAGGTCTCATCTCGCCTTCTCTTCATAGTCTCTTGAAAAGATATTATGTTCTCTCTCTCGATTTTGATGTCACTGTCCGCAATTATAGCCATGTCAACCAGTACTGTCTATGGTAGCTTCCCTCAAATCGAGATCCTCGATCTAATCTCATGTCTCAGTCCATCATTGAACTTCTCTTATTTTTCATCCACTTCTCATACTCCATCACTGTCACAGATGGTCCTTGAACCATATGATCGAACTGATAACGTTGCTCACTCTATAGTCGTAAGGGAAATACTTCTCATTGAAGACTTCCTCGAATATATCCTAGGTGATATATTGAGGTCTTCTAGGTCCATCAGTTCTCCAATAATCTAGTGATCTCAAACTATCTGTCAGTACAGTCTCAGTGTGCTTCCACTAGGTCTCTGCCTCATCTCTTATCATAAAACAACAAACTTAACCTTCTTCTGATCGGTCAAGTCTAACATACTGAATATGTGCTTGATGTCATTCTTCCACTTCTCTGCACCGAGGGAATCAACTGTATCATGAAATTGAGGAGGCCTCAAAATGAGAAATTGGTCCAGCTTACTCGTATAAATTACCACTGCTACTTGAAGGTACATTAGTTATTGGCCCTCTGGTAACCATATGTTAAACTATGCGATAAGCCTACTCAACACATATTCTAAATATGTGGTTGTTTGGGGAATTGAAGAAGGAGTGACATGGGTCATATTAGGTATGGTCGCAGGAATATGGTCAGGTACAATTGCAGGAATAGTTGTGGGTGCAGTTTTTGTAACTACTAGAGGTATATGTATACCCCTGTTAGTGTTCCTAGAACATGTCAAGGATCTAATAAGCAAGAAAAGGTGTTCATAAATTCAAAATAAGTTGCGGAATTAACTTACATTGAATGATTTGAGCTTTTAAAATTTTAGAATGATCTCCAAGATCCAAGCTGTAAGTGATGATTCCAACTCTTGAAGTAGTTTTCCCCTGCACCTTAGTTGATTTCTCCAAGTGCTAGCTTTGTTGATTTTGCAACAAAATCAAAGAGAAGTGAGGAAGAGGCTCACGCCCATTGTAGAGAGTATTAGGGTTTTCATTTCCCAAAATGTGTTACAAGTGTGTAGAGTGAAGAGAGAGAGAAGGCTTTTTGGTTTTGTTAAAGGGTTTTACCATTTTACCCAAAACCATGTAGTTGGGGTAATTTGGTTTCACCTAAACCAAGTGGTTGGAAAGAAAGTGGTTTTGGCATAAATGCCAACCACTTTCAGACCACCACTTCACATGTGTGACATGTGTGAAGTGGGCCCCACCATTTTGAATTCAAAACTCAAAATGTCTCTACGAATATTTGCCGCGACTCGGTTCCATTTAATCCGATTAAACGAACTTCCGTCGCTAAATAATTAAATCTAATTTAATTAAATAACGATGCCTCGCAAATATATTACGAACGTCGTTTACGAATTAATTCTAAATTAATTCGTTCGTCCGTATTAAAGTCCGACTTTAATTTCGTAATGAAATCCAATTCATATTAATATATCCAATATATTAATTTTAGCCCATATGAATAAATTAAATAGAAAAATCAAATTTAACCATTAAATTTATTTTACCGATTAATTCCAAATTAATCGCGTTCTCTCTCTTCCGAACACATTAATCCCAGATTAAATAATACCTCAATTAATCATATTAATTTTCTTTCTCTTAATTAATCCCAGATTAATTCTCTCTCTTAATTAATCCCAGATTAATTCTAATTTAAATCAACTGTCATCGGTGAATCTTTGGGAAGTGACCCAAGAGATCCCTGGATATGTTGGCAGAAAATACGGTCATCGGATTATCCGAATACGTGCGTACCTCGTACCACGTGCTTACCGATTTACAAGACATGGTTGGCTTCTAGCAAAGACACCGTGCCTACCCAATTCTCCAGAAATATTCTTACTGGAATATATAATCTATGTCAGGCGTAGTATACGTAGTATTGCGTATTGCGATCCAGTATCAGATGTCACGTGCTAGGCCTGTGGCTGGAATGTGTCTGCCCCGTACGAAGCACATGTCGGATGTCTGGTAACTAGTCTCTATAATCGGATATACATGACCTAGTCATAACATCCCGATGACTGCAGTACTTAAGAGCACTAGTACCGTATCATATGTGACATCATCTCCACTATGACTGGAGTGATACTTCCGTCTTGACATCACACCCAATACACTACGATTCTCAATATACCCAGCAGAGGCGTACACAGAACCGGTTAAAGCCCTGAACGACCAAAACTAAAGCATACTGATTGTCGCAAGCATTAGCGGTGCAAGTCTCAGGTTAAGACCAAATACACCTACCCTGATTTTGGACTTCCATAGACACATAGTCATACCACCAATGGAATTCCGAGGGGTCTATCCAGAGCGAAGCTGTTTTCGTACCATCGGTAAAACACAACCTCCTATTACACTTGCATGAGTATCATATACCCAAATATATAAGAACTATGCCGTTATGATCTCATATAACACGCACAAGTGTAATACTAGTCTATTCCGCATTATCGATGTCCAATCTCGATAATACTACGACTAGGGATATTTAATGATTAATCCTTCGTGGACTGATACTGTCTCATATCATCTCAATCCAGGAACTAATCATAAGGACATCCTATCATTTATACATCTAGGTGATCTAATCACAAATGACAAGAGTGCAATCTCCTTGTCACATAGTTAATTTGTACAACAACACCATGATCTGTACAAATAGTGACGCTATGGGTCATAATTGTCCAACAATCTCCCACTTGGCCTATAGCCAGTCACTCGAGTGTCTTACACCCGAACTATGTACGGTTCGCTCAAACTGCTGAGGAATGGCTTTCGTCAGCGGATTTGTATGATTATCGTCTGATGCAATTTATTCGATCATCACATCGCCACGATGTATGATCCGAACGAATCAGATGAATAGTCGAAGTATATATCTGGATCGTTGATGAGACCATTAATTCTTTAGTCTGCGTTGTAGCCTAGCTCAGCTGCTAACAGAACTATATCTAATCTAATTAGATTTGTTAATGACCCAGATGGCTTCTATTGCTGCCTCAGCCGCAGTAATGACTCGTATTTGTTGTTTATTCGGTAACAGTATCTTGCTTGGAAGATTTCCAGCTCACTGTTCCGTTATGCAAACTATATTGTACCGTTGTTTTTATCGGTTAAAAAACTTACAACCAGCGATCCCAGTCACTTCAAGTTCCCATTCTCCATAGTTTAAGACATCATCCTTAGTTCTTTAAGATACTAACGGATGTTCTTAATATCAGTCCAGTGACTATCACTTGGATTGACCCGTTTGTGACTCCATATGTTCAAAGCGTATGAGACACCAGGTCACGTACATTTTTCAATGTACGAGTTCTCAGAGAGTGTTAACAACTTCAAATATATCCCAGTAGATCTTTATTCCTAGAATAAAGGTTGTTTCTCCCAAGAATTCTACGGAGAATTTTCATGAAAGCCAAGCTTTCACCGATTGTAATATGGGAATATCATTTCCAAGAAATGACATATCATCATTATTTAGGATATTCAATGTCAGTGCGCTCCCACTAACCTCCTTATATACACAAGAATCATTTCTCGTTTTGAATTAAATCATAAACTATTATGATTACACCGAAACGATAATTCCAAGAACCTAATGCTTGCTTCAATCCAAACATGGATCGAATTACCTGCAAACCTTGTTTGCTAGTTTTGATACGACAAAATCGTCAGGATGTTGTAAACATCCTCCAAAAGGTTTCCTTTTTAGGAAAGCGATTTTCCCGTTCAGCTGCCATATTTCATAAATGAAACATGCAGCATCAGCAAGCATTATCCAAATGGATTTAACGTGGCAACAGGTAAAAGATTTTGTTGTAATCAACACAATGTTGATAACGATACCTTTCCGCTACAAGCCTAGCTAAGTACGTTGGTGTGTTGCCTTCCATGTATGTCTTCCTTGAAGACTTATATAGTACCAATAGGCATAATGCCTTGCGGTACAATAACTAATGTCCAAACATAGTTGATATACATGGAATCCATTTCGGACTCATGGCACTTTGCCATAATAGGGAGTCGATACCTTGTATCACTTCCTCACACGTAGTCAGTTCGTATTCCTCAAAAGATTGACATCTTTATAAGGTGAGATCAGAAACCCATACCCCAGGTTATTTTCTGACTCTTTCAAACCTACGTTGTTCTTGTGTATTCGAAGATTATTGGTATAGTTTCATCCTTGATGAACTGTTTATGTTCCATTAAGGACTTGGTGCCTTGAACAGTATCACTCCGATTCTTCATCGAGTTTTACTATCCTCCCACTTACCACTGCATATCGGTAATCCTCCTAGGAAAAACCGCATGGTGAGCAACAATCACATTGTTCTCTTAGTGAGTTGTATAAGTATTATACTTTGGTTTCCCTAGGATAACCAATTACATTAGGCACTTATCCAATTTGGGTTCTAGTTTGGTATCATCCAAACGTATGCCTAGCATTCCCAAATCATCAGGAGTGAGAAAGCCCAGTTTCTTTCCTGTTCAAATCTAATATGAAATCTGTCAAACAGATTTTCATGGAACCTTATTCAAAATAAGTATTGCACTGTTTAATGCTTATCCCTTTTGAAGGAAAAATGGTAGCTCAGAGCGACTCATGATTAACCTTATCATGTCTAACAAAATTTGATTTCTCCGTTTGGACACACCGTCAAATTGACGTGTTCCAGGAGGAGTCCTCATTGAAAGAATACTATATTCTTTCAAGTATATGAGAAACTTATTGCTGAAGTATTTTTCATCATGGTCAAACCGTGATGTTTTAATACTTTAGCCGATCTGTTCGTCTATTTCGTGTCGAAACTCTAAAAGTTTCTGATTTGTGTTCCTCAAAAGAAACACAACCATAACGCGATGCCACATCCGTAAAGGTCACGAAATATTCATATCCACCTCTAGCCTAGCTAGACATGGGCCCACTTATGTCACTATGAACAAGGGCTAATAGATCGGTGGCACTTACACTTTTACCAAGTAAAAGGTATTTTAGGTACTTTACCTAATGAACTAGATTCGTAGACATCATTTTAATGGAATCAAATCTGTCCTAGTATCCACTCTTCAAAAGTGTGGATATACGAGTCTTGTTTAATGTGTCCCAGACAACACTGCCACAAATAAGTCTCATCTGATCAAATCAGTTTGAGCTATTTGTTTGTCATATTATATGTTTGAGATTTATTTATATTCAAAATATAAATATTGTTATTCACATCTAATGTGTTTATCTCAATATCATCTTTATAAAATAAAACACTTTAGTGTTCTAGAATATAAAGGTATACTCGCAACGAGTTATACTCGATATAGAGATAATGTTTCTAGTCAGGCTAGTTACATTATAACTGTTTCCTAATTTAAGTACACACCCAAATGGTAGTTCCTAAACTTATGTATCTACGGTTGAAACAGCGACTGTCGTCCTATTTTCGATTCGCAGATTAATCTCATCTGAAGTCAGTAACCTGCTCACAGCAGATTCTGCACATCAATGCATATTTATGTATCACACTAAGTATTTAAAATCCAATTTTAATACTAGTAGTGAACATATTTATGACAAACATATTTGAAGTCAGAGCCTTGCTCGTCTTCAATTCCTTCATGTCTGCTTTGTCCATACGGCAGTCATGCTTCAATGACCCCGTTTGCCACAATTTAGGCAGACATCTTGGGATATGTCATTTGTCTTCCTAGAAGACTATAATGATTTTGCCTTTGCCCTTTTCTATATCCCAGAAGCCTTTGGCCAAGCCTTGGGTTTCTAGAATATCGAAGTAAGGTACGCCTTGCGCTACTTGCCTTATTGCAAACTTTGACTTTGTCTCCTTGAGAATGGCCATTAACTCTCCAAGAGTTATTAATTGCAATTTAATACTTCTAAGATCTAAGAATAGATCTATGAAAATCCTTCAATTTCTTCATCATACTTTAAGGATCTAATCTTTAGTTCTGATTAGGAAATTAAGGACTCTTTATGGCAAGCATAATGGATTAAACATTAAAGTTATCATCACATGAATGTTCCAAAGATCATGCTCTACTATTTGCTTAACTCCGGGCTTAGGCCTAAGATGTTATTTTATCAAATAAAGTAACTTCTTAGTTTCAGGACTATCCTGAAATTTATTCCCAATTTGAAAATTAAAGTTGTCTAAACACATTTTCCCTAGGATAATGTTTTAAACACTAATCTTTCAATTTAATCTTGATTCTAATAGTCCAACTATTTAATCAACGATTTCAGGTACAATCTAATGTAATGATTACTATAGTCTAACTATATAACTTATTACAATTTTATTTGTTAAAATCAAATATATATTGATTACTATAATTCAATTATATAATCATTATAAATGATTGGTAAAATCCAAATATATTGATTACTATAATCCAATTATATAATCAAATATAAATGAGAGGTAAAATTCAAATATATATTGATTACTATAATCCAATTATATAATCAACTATAAATGAAGTAGTTTGAATACAGTCTAACTGTTAAATTAAAACAACTATTAAATATTAGTCCAACTAACATTTAATTTATTTGACGATAGCGCGTATGGCAAGTATCTAAACGAATATTGTAAATTCAATTCTTGCCTCCCACTATTTTTTGGCGAGCCTCTAACCTTCTGTGGAGTACTCGGGAAACCTAGTTTCCTAGTGGGCTAGGATCCCGTTAAATAACACACAATCTTGACTTTGGCCAACAAATTGTATGATACTTAACTAGGTAAATCTCTAAGATCAATTGGATCCCATCCAATTCCTAGATCCAGTAGGTGGACATCCAAGTCCGAAACATATATCTTATATATGCCAATATATCAAATATATTACATAACCTTTTTCCTCTGAATCAACTAAGCCTTGGCTTTGGCACAACAAACTTAATGATCCCAGTTAAGCGGAACCCATTGACATGGAAAGCTTCGTAATCAATGTCGATGGACAAGAAGTGATCTTGACTTTGGCCAAAAATCACGACTTGGACAAGAAGACCGATATGGAACAAAACTCTCATGATTCAAACACATCCGCATTGACAAAGGTCTTGACTTTGGCCAACAAACCAATGCCAACTTTGGATCTTGAGTAAGAATCACTCAACGGAAGGAAAAACGCTTAATATGTTTTGAGGGTTTTTCGTGTGCAAATTGGCAACCAATTTATTATCTTTGTTAAGGTCTCATCATTATACACCCTTAAACATGCATTCTAAATACATAATAAAGCACGTAAATAATAAATAAATTAATAATGATATACGGATGGATATGTCACAAATTGTTCCTAGAAAAAATCACTCCATTTCCTCTCCCCGGCTAGAACTATTCTAACTTCTACCCAATTACAAAATACAATAAAGAAACCTCATTTACATTGAGTGGAATTGGTGAGAAGAGAATTATAAAGAGTGAAGAGATAAAAGGCTGAACACGCAGGTCCAATTTAAATAAATTCTAAATTTTTTACAATTTCCAAAATTGCCCTCGCCCTTCTAATATCCATCCGATATACATTATTCGTACAACGCATTCATGTATTCATACAAATCATGTTATTCAATCAATCTAATCCAATTAATTAATCTTTGAATTAATGATCATCCAATGTTCAAACAACGATTTGATTTGCGCGAGTCAAACTCGTTTAAGAATAAATACTCAAAGTAAGTATTCTTGAATTATATTGAACTACAACTTTAAATCCAATTTATTTGTATTCAATACTAATTCCAATTTAATTCCAAATTAAATATTTACACTTATTTATTTGCCTTAAAGACTTGGATTCCAAATCCAATCTTAATGGGTCTCAAAGGCCCAATAACATCCAATGTCATTTTAATTAAGGTCCAATGGGCTTTTAATTAATTCTTAAGGCATGGGCTTTGGCCATAATGGGTCAAACCCAAAATGTCAAGGCCCAATAGGAATCACCATATTGCCTACAAATTAATTTAGGCCCATTAGGCCCATTTAAATTCTTTAAAGGGCCAAGTGATGTATTTGGACTTTATGGAATTGGTTTTGGGCCCAATTGGATCCAATCCAAAAGTCCAAAACCAAACTTAGTCAAACCAAGCCCATTAAGCCCAAATACACACTTTTAGCCCAATTCATAATTAAAGGCTTATTAACATAATTATAATATTCCAAATATCACAATTACTTTAATTAAAGTGTATTAGCCATGATTAATTAATTAAACTCAATATTTCCAAAATACCAATTAACTTAATTAATCATCCTTAATCCATCAATTCATGCTCAACACAAATTAAAGCCAAAACACATCATTTCATGCTTAACACAAATTGAAGCTAAAACACATCATTTCATGCTCAACATGCTCTTTGATTTAACATAAACATTATTGACTTTGATTCTAATCTAATCAAACCAACAATCAACATTTAAACATGCATTAAAACACATTATTTCATGTTACAAAAATCAAAAACTGCAGAACAAGACAGTGAAGAATTCGGCCAAGCTAATAAAAAAATAATTTTTCATTCGTTTGATTTGTTTCAAATCTAATCATGCATAACTCTAAGTTATCATATTCTAAGCATGCTCAAAGCATCAATTTGAAAGAATCATGCTCAAAACACAAAAGCCCCAAATTTTAGTCTCATGAACCCTAAAATTTTCATGCTTAAAATTGGCTCTTGATACCATTGTTAGTGTTCCTAGAACATGCCAAGGATCTAATAAGCAAGAAAAGGTGTTCATAAATTCAAAATAAGTTGCGGAATTACTTACATTGAATGGATTTGAGCTTTTAAAATTTTGAGAAGAGATCTCCAAGATCCAAGCTTTAAGTGATGATTCCAACTCTTGAAGTAGTTTCCCTATCACCTTAGTTGATTTCTCCAAGTGCTAGCTTTGTTGATTTTGCAACAAAATCAAAGAGAAGTGAGGAAGAGGGTCACACCCATTGTAGAGAGTATTAGGGTTTTCATTTTCCAAAATGTGTTACAAGTGTGTAGAGTGAAGAGAGAGAGAAGGCTTTTTGGTTTTGTTAAAGGGTTTTACCCTTTTACCCAAAACCATGTAGTTGGGGTAATTTGGTTTCACCTAAACCAAGAGGTTGGAAAGTAAGTGGTTTTGCCATAAATGCCAACCACTTTCCAACCACCACTTCACATGTGTGACATCTATGAAGTGGGCCCCACCATTTTGAATTCAAAACTCAAAATGTCTCTACGAACATTTGCCGCGGCTCGGTTCCGTTTAATTCGATTAAACGAACTTCCGTCGCTAAATAATTAAATTTAATTTAATTAAATAACGATGCCTCGCAAATATATTACGAACGTCGTTTATGAATTAATTCTAAATTAATTTGTTCATCCGTATTAAAGTCCGACTTTAATTTCGTAATGAAATCCAATTCATATTAATATATCCAATATATTAATTTTAGCCCATATGAATAAATTAAATAGAAAAATCAAATTTAACCATTAAATTTATTTTACCGATTAATTCCAAATTAATCGCGTTCTCTCTCTTCCGAACACATTTAATCCTAGATTATCCGAATACGTGCGTACCTCGTACCACGTGCTTACCGATTTACAAGACATGGTTGGCTTCTAGCAAAGCACCGTGCCTACCCAATTCTCCAGAAATATTCTTACTGGAATATATAATCTATGTCAGGCGTAGTATACGTAGTATTGCGTATTGCGATCCAGTATCGGATGTCACATGCTAGGCCTGAGGCTGGAATGTGTCTGCCCCGTACGAAGCACATGTCGGATGTCAGGTAACTAGTCTCTATAATCGGATATACATGACCTAGTAATAACATCCCGATGACCGCAGTACTTAAGAGCACTAGTACCGTATCCTACGTGACATCATCTCCACTATGACTGGAGTGATACTTCCGTCTTGACATCACACCCAATACACTACGATTCTCAATATACCCAGCAGAGGCGTACACAGAACCGGTTAAAGCCCTGGATGACCAAAACTAAAGCATACCGATTGTCGCAAGCATTAACGGTGCAAGTCTCAGGTTAAGACCAAATACACCTACCCTGATTTCGGACTTCCATAGACACATAGTCATACCACCAATGGAATTCTGAGGGGTCTATCCAGAGCGAAGCTGTTTTCGTACCATCGGTAAAACACAACCTCCTATTACACTTGCATGAGTATCCTATACCCAAACATATAAGAACTATGCCGTTATGATCTCACATAACAAGCACAAGTGTAATACTAGTCTATTCTGCATTATCGATGTCCAATCTCGATAATACTACGACTAGGGATATTTAATGATTAATCCTTCGTGGACTGATACTGTCTCATATCATCTCAATCCAGGAACTAATCATAAGGACATCCTATCATTTATACATCTAGGTGATCTAATCACAAATGAGAAGAGTGCAATCTCCTTGTCACATAGTTAATTTGTACAACAACACCATGATCTGTACAAATAGTGACGCTATGGGTCATAATTGTCCAACAACCCCTTCGCCACCCTCAATTATTAGAGGAACACCAAATGAAGCAACATCCAGTTCAGGATCTACAGACTGAATATGAGGTCTCTCAATACCAATACTAGACATTCTCACTTATCGTCAAGCCCTCCCTCTCATATGTTGTGTACCGATAACACGGTAACATCCAAACATTTTCATACAAACAGAAAACTACTATTTTAATACCCTCATCTAATGCAATATGTCTACATAATCTAAAATCTTTTGCTCTGATACCAAATTTGTCAGACCCCATCCCTACAGTGGGCATAACCCTAGAAAGAGGTTTGTGGACCTCTTTAACTTGAGCATTCTATATTTCATGCAATTCAAATATATTACAAAGAAAATAATACTTCTTAAAATATAGTTTAGCAAATCTCTGAAAGATCTCTATAATTAAAATTTACAGCAAAAGTTTTGAAAACATTGACCTGTATAGATCATGTCGATTTCCTAGAACATGCAAAATATGAAGGTTGACCAGTATGAATGTCGGTATGCTCTAGACCGATTCCAGTAACTATGAAAACCCAGAGTGATCGGTATGGAATACCGATATGGAGTTGTCTGATTCTAAGGGCGATGCAAAACTACTCATAATAGAGTAGGGGTGCCGGTATGCCAGTGAGGGGGAACGATATGCCGGTCTCAGTGCCAAAAACTCAGGATTCGAAAGTTAAAATCATTTTGAACATGACTCTAATGCATCTATATGAATGTGAATGTGCTTTATGAGCTTAAAGCCGAAGGAAAAGAACTCCAATCCTTCTTCAGGGCAACATGCTCTATTATATGATATATGATATATGATATATCTTGGGAGTTGAAGGTCGCAGTCATTTTCCCTCAGGCGAGTTCCTCACTTAACTTAAAAGATGAACTTAAATTAACAACTCACTTTACAAAGAGAGCCATAAGCTAAGACCACAAAATATATTCTTCATTTAAGCTGTTGAGTGTTCAAATCCATTTCTTTTCATCACCAATTACTTTGGCATCTTTTTGTAATGTCCGCTAATACGCATTAAAGACTTCTACTGTTGCATAATCAAAATCCATCTTGAGAATATGTCGCTAACACAATACAATGACAATATTTCTTTGATCTTTCTCTAATGGAAACTTGCAGTATGATGGAAACTTTTTCTGAAGGGTTGCTTCTTAGCGAAAAAGTAGGACTTGACCCAAATGTGCTAGTTGAGGGGTTCCCCAAAATGCCATATTTTATGGGGCTGTACATTGAATGTAGACTTTCTATTAGTTTCAACGTGTTTTAATTGCAAGATTTCTATCATTTGTACACACTCAAATAGCAATTTGTTAGGTTCCAGGGAAGAATCCAAGATTAGTGTAAAACTGATATATATGATGTAATGAACGAATTAAATGGAATGAATTAATGAAAATGAAAATGAATAAATGAAAATGGATCTGTATTGATAATATTGATGTTTGCCAACTCCAACATGAAGATGACAATGAAAACTGTCTCTAACACAGAGGGCTACAACCTTGTAATAGATATTCATATAACCAATTCCCCCGATATAATTCATTATTCTTTATTTAAATACTAAATACAGATTCCTATTGTAACTACTAGCCATGTGTCACACTGCAGTGAGCCTTACACAGCTTGGATCAATCTCCTGGTTCTGATTCTTAGGATGGGCCTTCTAGAGTATATTTGAGTCACCTGAGGTAATATGCCCCAAATATTCCAACTATGCTGAAAAAAGTAACATTTCTTAAAATTAATCCTCAACTGATGGTCAAGTAATAACTGGAAAGTTATTTGCAGATGCAGTAAGTAAGAAGCATAATCATAATTATAGATACGAATGTCTTCAAAGAAAACCAATATGAAATTCCGTATGTAGGGTCTGGAAACATCATTCATCAGTGCTTGAAATGTGGTTGGGGCATTTTTCAGGCCAAACGACATGACTAGATTTTCATAATGATCGTTATGAGTACGAAAAGTTATCTTTATCGTGTCCCTTTCTGTGACCTGAATTTGGTGATAACTCGATTGAAGATCCAGCTTAGTAAAAAAACGTGGCCCATTTCAATTCATCTAGGAGTTCATCAATGGCGGGAATTGGAAATTTATCCGGGATAGTAATCCTATTGATATTATGATTCACAAGATATTATGATTAATACCTATTGATAAAGTTCTCATGTAAAACTTTATATGTATTTTGAAATTATTTTCTCTGCATTTTTTAATATAACCATAGAAAGGGGTTCGCCGACCTCTTTAACTCGAGTATTAGTTATGTGATAAACGGTAAATATATCAATATTTACCGTCCATTTTACTTAATATTTTGTATAGTTTCTTGAGTTTTGTGAATATTTTGATGTGTTTTGTGTATTTTGTAGATAAATAAGGTTCTAGGACTCACTGAATCAAATCAGAGCCAAAATAGCAAAAAACAGAGTAAAAGGGCAAAATTGTCATTTGCGCGTCGCAACGGGAAATATTTCTGCATCGCGACGGCTAATGTGCGTCGGACACGTGTTAATATCACAACAATCTTGCTATCATGCGCTGGACACGTGTCATCATCCCAAACTGCCGACACTACACGTCATTGCTTACATCAGCGTCGCGACGCGACCAACTTCATGTGTCGCGACACTAAGCCAATAATTCAGTCTACCGACAGCCGCGTGCCACATGTCAGCATCTCAACGAAGCCGTGTACACGTGTCTTCAATCAACGGCGCGTCGCGACCAAAAGGTTGCACGCGTCGTAATGCGTGGACCAAAAATTTACCTATAAATTGAGGCCGAAATCAGAATTCCAATTTATACCTTCTTCTACGGATTTCTTTAAGAATACTAAGAAGATTGTATCTTGTTTGTTTATTTAGAGTTTTTTGTATTTAATTTTTATTTTACGCAATAGTTCTTTCTTTATTTTACTTTTCAGTCTTTATTTTACTTTTCAGTATGAGGAAGTAACTCCCCTCTGCTGAGGTGAAAAGTAAAGCTTTTATTACTAATATTTAGATTAATCTACCTTAATTATAATATATAAACTATTTTAAAATCTGACTTAATGGGATACCGCCTTTATGGTTGGTTGGACTTAATTAAATTGATTTTAACCTGACTAAATTGGATACCGCCTTTATGGTCGGTTGGAATTAATTATAAATATGACTTAATCAGGATACCACCTATATGGTCGGTTGGTAATGCCATGCAAAGTTTATATATTATAATAAGGGAGATATCTAAATTAGAAGTAATAAAAGTGGATCCTCTAACCCCAACATTTTCTTTATTGTTTATTTTATCTTTTTAATTTCCAAGCTTGACTTGATGTCATTTACTTTATTTATATTTTTACTAGTCCTAGATATGTGTGTTAACTAAACTCCGTATCTAGGGTTGTGATGAATTCCAATATCAACGGTTTATAAGTGGTTATTTTGTGCATTGGGTAATATAAAGGTTTATTTATTGAGCCTTAAGCTTAATGCTTCTTATTAACTGGCCATTATTAAGATTGATTTGATAAACTTAAAATGAAATTGGAAAAGGGATTTTAGGTTTCAGCCTTAGACTCAATAGCTCACGATCTCACTTAAGGATAGATAACCCTTAATAGATTTCCTTACAGGATAGGAATATACCTGTCGGGCGGGGTAGCCATAATTGGAACTTGATCTTAATGAATTCAGATAACTTGGTTAACATATGAATATGATTAATTGGGTTACACTAGGTGTTTGCATCTGACCATCAGAAGAGGCTTTTGCATAATTTCGTGTTCCAGATTAATAAACCAATATATTGCACAAACATAAGACAACCACTTCATCTTTAAAAGATATTGGAAGGATTCACAACCCTAGATAGTTTCTTAATATTGAATTTTTACTTTAATTTATTTTCACACTGTTTTATTTACATGTTTTCAGACAAAAATCACCATCCAAACAACAATCAATTTAGTAGATACTCGTAAACATTTAACGTCATAAATAAATAGTTAAGGTATTAAGTCTCGTGGGATTGATACATTTTATACTACTTGAACGATATGTGTGTTGGGTTTCTACGGTCTAACCGGGATCAAATCAAGCAATGAAACAATATGTGAATACATCAAGGAGGTGCGGAATACTCACAATGATCAGTTGAGCGATGCGACGAACACAAAAACTTCAAGCTCTCCTCCAAGGTGCTCTCGGCAGTGGCAATTTTTGAGCTCCAAGAAATTCGGCCATGGATGATCTTACAAGCTCCAAGCTTTGTGATGTGATTCCATGCTCACGGGTGTGGTTCCCTATCACCTTCGGATGACTCCTTTATGTGCTAGCACTCATGATTTTGCAACAAAATCTTCAAGTTAATGAACCCTAGGCTCACGGTTTGGAGAGAAGAAATGGCCACAATGGCTGAATGAGGGAGAAGCAAAAATAAGGCCCTTGGCCGAATGTGTGTGTTAGGGAGAGAGAAGTGTGAGTTGTGTATCTAATACACTAAATGAAAAGTCAAATACCAATTATTAAAATAATGATATATGTCTTTCATGTTTTCACACAAGAGTGATTTACACTCAACCAACAACTAACAACTTCCATCACTTTAAAGCAACCAAGTTGACTAGTTGATGTGACACTTGATGTGACTTGTGGGCCGCACTTAAGTTCGCAATGCGAGTGCGCCCGTAAACAGTCCCGGGCTCGGGTTCGCTAATTCCAAATTAACGAATTTTCCGTTACGACGTAATTAAATAATTATGCCTAGCAAAATCACTATTCACATCGCTAACGAATTAATTCTAAATTAACTCGTTCACCCGAATTAAAATATAATTTTAATTCCGCATCGAAATCCAATTTCGTATAATATATCGAATATATTATTTTATCGATTAATTCCAAATTAATCGTTCTCTCTCTTTAATTAATATTTTATCCCAGATAAAATATCTTCATAATTAATCCCAGATTAATTTTCTCTCTCTATCAATTAATCCCAGATTAATAAAGTGCGAGTCATAAGTCATCGGTGAATCTTCGGGAAGCGACTCGTGAGATCCCCGGATATATTGGCAGTAAATCCAGTCGTCGAACTATCCGAACACGTAAGTACCTAATACTATGTTTGCACCGATTTACAAGACAAGGTTGGCTTCTAGCAAAGCGCCATGCCTACCAAATTCTCCATAAATATCCTTACAGGAATAAGTGATCTATATCAGGCGTAGTATACGTAGTATTGCGTATTCCGATCCAGTATCGTATGTCACATGCTAGGCCTGGGGCTGGAATTGTGTCTGCCCCATACAAAGCACATATCGGATCTCTGGTAACTAGTCTCTATAATCGGATAAACATGACCTAGTCATTTTATCCCGATGATTGCAGTACATAAGAGAACAAGTTTTGTATCCTACGTGATCATCATCTCCACTATGACTGGAGTGATACTTCCATCTCGACATCACACCCAATACACTACGATTCTCAATATACCTAGAAGAGGCGTACACATAACCTGTTAAAGCCCTGGACGACCAAAACCAAAGTACATTGATTGTCGCAAGTATTAGCGGTGCAAGTCTCAGGTTAAGACCAAATACACCTACCCTGATTCGGACTTCCATAGACACATAGTCATACTACCAATGGAATTCCTAGGGGTCTATCCAGAGCGAAGCTATTTTCCATACCATCGGTAAAACACAACCTCCTACTACACTTGCATGAGTATCCTATACCCAAATATATGAGAACTATGCCGTTATGCCCTCACAATGCGTACAAGTGTAATACTAGTCTTTTGCGCATTATCGATGTCCAATCTCGATAATACTCTGACTAGGGATATTTAATGATTAAACCATTATGGATTGATACTGTCTCATATCATCTCAATCCGGAACTAATCATATGGACCTTTCATCATTTATACATCTTGGTGATCTAATCACAAATGATAAAAGAGGAATTTCCTTTGTCACATAGTTAATTTGTACAACAACACCATGATATGTACAAATAGTGATGCTATGGGTCATAACTGTCCAACAATGTGCGCTTGCGTTACATGAGTGATTTCACCGATCAAGTTTTTGGCGTCGTTGTCGGGGATTTATTTATCTTTCATTATTAATTTTGGGGTTAGATACATTTACCTGTGTCTAATTTATTTTTACTTATTCTTTCTGTTTTCTTGTGTTTCAGGTTCTCAGACACTACATGAGAAGAACCAGAAGCTTTGAAATTCGTCCGCTTGGCCCATAAATTGAATGAACCATCAGACAGTTGAGAAGGGAAATGCGAGAAGATCAAGAAGCACTGATCAATATGGAACCTGAACCTTTGGAGGTTGCACCACCAATTCAAATTCAAGACAGAACTATTTTGGTGGTTGACAGCTTCATTTCATGCATTGTACTTCCTCCCTTACCAGCAAATGCGTGTGACATCAAAACATGCATTCAGATGATACAACAGTCAGTTCAGTTTGAGGGGAATGCAACTGAAGATCCTAATGCCCACATCAGCAACTTCCTGGAAGTTTCCGGCACATTTAATTACAACCGAGCGGTAGAAGAAGCAATGAGACTGCATGTTTTCCCATACTCCTTGAAAGAGAGAGCTAAGACTTGGCTACATTCACTACCAGCAGGTTCCATCACAACTTGGAACACTCTAGCCACCAAATTCCTTGCAAAGTATTTTCCCCCATCCAGAACTGCAACGCTGAGGAATGACATTACATAGATATGGAATTCACTCCTTACGAGAAGCAGAAGAATCTCTCTTTTAAGAGTTAATTCGGGACTTGAATATTTTCAGCACTCGACTTATTTATTACGAATAGAAAATTTTATGTTCATAATTGTTATGAATTAATTGTTCATTATAGAATCAATGGTGCTTAAGAGACAAAATATTTAGATGGGTTTAACGGACTTTTGACCCGGCTCTATTTATGAGATATTCGTGAAGAGATATTTCCATATGTAATGACTATATCGATGGACACCGAAGTTGTTCGGCTTATTTTCCATCTACAGTAACGAGAGTTCAACTTCAGGATTTTAGTGGAATAACGAGGAGTTAATAATTCGTAATATTTGATTAAAGGGTTTAATTAATATTTCGGAATTATTGGAGCTTGGAACCGTAGGTCCATTTGGTCCCCGTGCTAGCTCGATTAACTATAGCAAACCTAATATAATTAGATTGTCTAATAATATGCTCACATTATATTTATATGTTATTAATATGATTAATAATATTTTTTTTCACAAATGAAAATAATATTAAATTAGTTTAATATTTTGTATTCTAATAATTTTGATTATGAGATAATCAAATAATAATTATAAGATAATTATTACATCATTAATAATTATGAGATCATTATTACATCATTAATAATTATGAGATAATTATTACATCATCATTGATAATACATAATTATGAGATAATTTTGACATCATTATTTGATAATGGTAAATGCATTATCAAGACAAGCCTTAATGGTTTGCCCAATCATCCACCAAGTTTTTGTTAATTAATTTTGACCTAATTACCTAACTTATTCCATTATCAAATGGATTTGGTTGACACTCCACTCAAGTATTTTTTTTCCATTTAAAAAGTGAGTGGATGTTGGTGGTTGAAGTTGGAAGGAATCAATTCTCTAAACTCTCCACTCTATAAATAGAGTGAATTTTGCAAAAACCATTTACACAAAAAATTAGAGTTAGAGAGAAAATTCAAGCAAACACAAAAGTTATGAGAGAGTTTGAAAATCAAGAATTTTTTTCTTAATTGTTAAGACATAAAAATTCTACTTGAGTTAGATATTGATCTAGTTCATCTTTCCAAAAGAATTTGTGACAGTATCATTACTCTAAATAGTTTATAGTTTGATACTTCTCTAAATAGTTTAGAGATTGAATTTTGTGAGTGAAACCCACACTTCGGTTTGTTGGTTTCGAGATATAGCTCGGAATATTGGGTGGTTGATTCTACGGTAGAATCTCAAAGTAAATTCATCAAGTGTTTGGTGGAGTTCGACTTTAACAAAGGAGAAGGCAACAAAAATTTTAAAGGTCCATACCGGAGCCGGTGCCCAATATAGAAACTTCTGCTGCGCTAAGAAAAAGTCGTTTCCTACAGATACGCCTCCTGTGAACGTGCCAAAGCTGTCACAATGAGAAACGATCAGGACAAAATCAGAAGTCACAGAGAGTGTGATTGACAATGAGTTGTCTACCCGTGAATATACCTAGGCGAGAACATGCCAAAGTTGTGAGTCGAAGTATATTTATGGGGTCCACTTCCCATTATGGAATTCAATTTAATTATTGAATTCTCATTTTCTGCTGGGGACTATGGTATACGTAAATTAGTGGGAGGCACTGCTAGGTTAAAAATCCATAACTAATGCAGTGTGTAATATTATGATAATTGTCGCTTATGTATTTTCCATATTCTATTTTTAGATAGAATTAAACTTTTATCCATTGCATGCATATTTTATATATGTTTTCTGACTTCAATTATGGTTACAGAATTCTAGAATAGGTTCTAGATTAGAATAGACTATGATATAATCATTCTAGGCAGAATAGTTTCTTATGTAGTAAAGATTGACATGAATTGGTTCATGTCTCGAGATTCTTCACTGGCATTAAGAAAACCCCATTAGGTATTTGTTTATCTGATAATGACGTATATTGGCTTTAACGACATTCAGAGGTCATGTGTCAGACATTATTTTCTTTTCAATTATTTTCAAATGTTGTAAATAGTTTAGGGTAAATAATAAAGCTAAAGAAAGAATATGCGAATAGTTGTGTATAGAAATTATCGATTTTCATAATACGACAACTGTAGATATTAGATATTAGATCTCCCGTCTAGTTATTTAAAATATTATTGAATGATTGTTTCAATATTTGATATCAGAACTTGCAACTATTGGATAGTTACTTGTTCTCTGTAAATAGTTGTTATATATTTTAGAACGACTAATAGTGTCATTAACTAATAGATAAACATTAAGAAAAATATTCAGATAAGTAAATAACTTAGAACATTGTTTTATGAGATTTTATCACTTAAGTATTATATGCTTATTCCATATGGTAAAGCATAGTCTGATATTAGATCACACCAATATACTTATCCATTTAATGAATATTGTATTCGGGAAGGTGATTAAATCTCATTTAACCAATGATTGTCATTGGACCATAAAATTTATTAAACTGATACATTGGATGTATGTACTTTAATGAATTGTAAATTGGTTAAGGTAGTTTTTTTTACTTCGTAATTTAATGAATCGTCATGACTTAGTTACGTGTTTCTGATGAAACGCGGATAGAATATTTTGATTGGTTCAAAAATATTTGATTTGAAGTTTTGAAAATGGTATCTTTATAATTCATCGTGAGTCTTTGAATTGTTCAAATATGTTTAATATGATCAAACATATGAATTTAAGGCAATTAGTTCTAAGGTTATTCAATGAATATGATTCTTACTCAATATTATTCTTCCACTATTCCATATTGATGGAATTGGTAAGTGGGAATAATCGAATCTTATATATGATTTGATTCATTTGATATTGAGTGTTGCCGAATTAGTTTCAATAATATTGGGGATATGCTCCAGTAACACTAATTCATCCTTTTAATTTAAGGTTCCATTAGTTTCTGCAGTTACATATATGATATATATAAGTAGAAAATTTGAATCTTGAAATGTTTGAGATTTGAATATTTCTTTTGTATAATGGTTATATAATCGATAGTACTTGCGCCTTGGAGGTACGAGTATAAATTTATCATTTATTCTATTTAATAGAATATTATATTATATTTGATAGAATATCTTTTCTACAATCCCGAGTAGTAAAATTATTTTATTACTTAGTAAGTAACATTAGATGTTGACCTTTGTTGAAAAGACTTGACTTACTGAAGTCGAATGTTAGAGTGATAAGCTATAAATGGAACTACTTAATTAATAAGATGAAAATATCCTTTATTTTCTTCCCTATAAGTTCCATAGGATGTCAGAATCATTTACAAAGTATTTGATACTTGATGGTTCTGTTGTTTTCTTATCAAAGAAAATTATCCTATAACTTATAGTGTGAATGATATTTGATATCGATTCCGGAAATTAGCATTAAATCATAAATCTAAAATTGTTCATTTCTTATTACGATCAAGTTTGGAACTTGATTTAGCTTTCATTATGAATCGTTCATAAAATGTGCAAATGGTTTACGCAGCAAAAGCATAGTGAGCTTATTAAAGGTTTGACCTTTATAGTATGATAGTGAGAAAAGTTATGCTCAACAATCTATTATAGATTCTGAGGAAACTTGTCTCTAGTCACACTGATTGAATAATTTAAGATCTGTTGGTTAATGATGATATTAAATTGTGCCTTTTAGCAAAATAATACAAAGTGGCATTTTTTGAATGACTTCTTCGGATAAGAGATCAGTTGTGATTTCTTTGACTGAAGAGTACATTCTGGAATGACCCTAGAGTTTGTATTCTGCTAAGATTACAATTTGGTATATTAGCTTATAGAGCCTATTGTAGACTCGGATGAGCTTTTTGAAAATTTATGTTTTCTAATTTTGATATCAGTAAGATTGTCTGATTTTATCAAACTATAGAGAATATATATGAGATAAAAGGGTTAGTGGGAGCGTACAAAGTTCTTTCTAGTATTTTACATCATAATGACATTATTGATCGGTGAAATCACACATGTAACGCAAGTGCACGTATCGTTCAAGTAGTATAAAATGTATCGATCCCACGATGACTTAATACCTAGGCTATCAATTTATGACGTTAAATATTTACGAGTATCTAATAGATTGGTTGTTGATTAGATGGTGATTTTTGTCTGAAAACAAGTAAATAAAACAGTGCGAAAGTAAATTTAAGGAAAATCAATATTAAGAAACTATCTAGGGTTGTGATTCTTTCCAATATCTTTTAAAGATGAAGTGGTTATCTCATGTTTGTGCTGTTGGGTTTCTAGGGACCCGAGGATCGATTAAAGCGATGAAACAAAGTGCGAATACATCGAAGAAGTTGCGGAATACTTCCATCGATCGGTTGAGGCGATGCATTGAAGACAAAAATTCTTTTCTTCCTCCAAGATAGCTCACGGCAGTGGGCTGAATTTGTCCTCCAATTTTCGGCCATGGATGGTCCACCAAGCTCCAAGCTTTGTGTTGAAATTCCATGCTCACATGTGCGGTTCCCTATCACTTTCGCGTGACCCCTAATATGTGCTAGCACTTGGTGATTTTGCCACAAAATCACCATGGCTTCTCCTTCAAGTTCACGCCAGAAACCAGAAAAATGAAGAGAGAAAGATGGTCCTAGACCGTGTGAGAGAGGGAGAAGAGTTGAGAGAGAGTGTTAGTTGTAACAAAAATTGTATTAGTTTATTGTTTTCAAAAAACAAATAAACATATACCATTTTGCTTTTCCAAAAAGTCAAACCATTAAAGGCTACAACCACTACCATCAACTCCCATCACTATTCACTCAATCAAGTCACTAATTGTCACATCAATCAAAGTGACAAGTGATTTGACGCTTGATGTGACTTACGGGCCGCACTTGAATTCGAAATGCGAGTGCGCTCGCAAACACTCCCGGGCTCGGGTTCGCTAATTCCAAATTAACGAACTTTCTGTTGCAACGTAATTAAATAATTATGCCTAGCAAAATCACTATTCATGTCGCTAACAAATTAATTCTAAATTAACTCGTTTGCCCGAACTAAATTCTAAATTTAATTCCACGTCGAAATTCAATTTCGTTTAATATATCGAATATATTATTTTATCGATTAATTCCAAATTAATCATATTCTCTCTTTAATTAATATTTTATCCCAGATAAAATATCTCCGTAATTAATCCCAGATTAATTTTCTCTCTCATCTAATTAATCCCAGATTAATAAAGTGTGAGTCATACGTCATCGGTGAATCTTCGGGAAGCGACCCATGAGATCCCCGGATATGTTGGCAGTAAATTCGGTCGTCGGACTATTCGAACACGTAAGTACCTAGTACTACGTTTATACCGATTTACAAGACAAGGTTGGCTTCTAGCAAAGCGCCATGCCTACCCAATTCTCCAGAAATATCCTTACAGGAATATGTGATCTATATCAGGCGTAGTATACGTAGTATTTCATATTTCGATCCAGTATCGGATGTCACGTGCAAGGCCTGGGGCTGGAAATGTGTCTACCTCGTATGAAGAACATATCGGATCTCTGGTAACTAGTCTCTATATCGAATAAACATGACCTAGTCATTTTATCTCGATGACTGCAATACATAAGAGAGCCAGTTCCGTATCATACGTGACCATCATCTCCACTATGACTGGAGTGATACTTCCGTCTTGACATCACACCCAATACACTACGATTCTCAATATACCCAGAAGAGGCGTACACAGAACCGGTTAAAGCCCTGGACGACCTAAACCAAAGTACATTTATTGTCGCAAGTATTAGCGGTGCAAGTCTCAGGTTAAGACGAAATACACCTACCCTGATTTCAGACTTCCATAGACACATAGTCATACTACCAATGGAATTCCGAGGGGCTATCCAGAGCGAAGCTGTTTTCCGTACCAACGGTAAAACACAACCTCCTACTACACTTGCATGAGTATCCTATACACAAATATATGAGAACTATGTCGTTATGCCCTCACAATGCGTACAAGTGTAATACTAGTCTTTTGCGCATTATCGATGTCCAATCTCGATAATACTCTGACTAGGGATATTTAATGATTAAACCTTCGTGGATTGATACTGTCTCATATCATCTCAATCCAGGAACTAATCATAAGGACCTCCTATCATTTATACTTCTTGGTGATCTAATCACAAATGATAAGAGAACAATTTCCTTTGTCACATAGTTAATTTGTACAACAACACCATGATCTGTACAAATAGTGACGCTATGGGTCATAACTGTCCAACATGTGCAATATATCAGTTTATTAACCTAGAACACAAAATTATGCAAAAGCCTTTGTCGATGGTCAGATGCAAACACCCAAATAACCCAATTAATGTCTATGTTAACCAAGTTACCTGAATTCATTAAGTTTAAGTTCCAATTGTGGCTACCCCCACCCGACAGGTATATGTCTATCCTATAAGGAAATCTACCTAAAGGTCACCATGCCCCGAGGTGAGATCGTGAGCTATTGAGTTTAAGGCTGAAACCTAAAATTCCTTCATCAAGTTTATTTTAAGTTTACCAGATCATTCTTATTAATAGCCAGTTAACAAGAAGCATTAAGCTTAAGACTCAATAAATAAACCTTTATATTACCCAAGACATAAAATAACCTCTTATAAACCGGTGATATTGGAATTCATCACAACCCCAGATATGATATTTAGTTACAACACATATCTAGGACTAGTAAAAGCTTAAATAAAGTAAATGACATAAAGTAAAGCTTGAAATTAAAAAGATAAATAAAAAATAAAAGAAAATGATGGGGGTTAAAGGATCCACTTTTATTACTTCTATTTTAGATATCTCTCTTATTATAATATATAAACTTTGCATGACATTACCAACCGACCATAAAGGCGGTATCCCGATTAAGTCAAATTTATGATTAATTCCAACCGACCATAAAGGCGGTATCCAATTCAGTCAGGTTAAAATCAATTTAATTGTAACATCCTCGATCTAGAAGATGCTACCGGCAGGGAATAGGCCGTACTATTCCCCTGAGCCTCTGTTCTTCTAACTATAAACAACATTATTTTTCTTTTCTTAATCAAATTATTATTTATGGAACCAATGCCCGAACTCGAAAACATGGAAGACAAATTCATTATTAATAACTGTATACTTATAAACACTTGTGTTTACAATGACTGCATATAACCCAAATACTAATACATGACTTTTATTTGACTCTGACTGGACTCTTACTCTTTCTGACTTGGACTGGTGGACTCCAAACCCTAGTGACTGCAACGGTATTCGTCCTCCTGAGCTCGTCCTCCGAGAATACCTATAAAACAAGGAAACTGGGAGTGGGTTAGATCATTATACGATCTAAATGAATGGATGAAAAACTAAAATACTGTTGTAAAAACATTTGGTTCTAAAACCAAAAATTCAAGAAATAGCTTTATATCAAAAACTCATTTTCTGTCTGAAATCTCTGGGCTTCTTTCTGAAAAACGTATCTTTTCTAAAAACCTCTCGGAAAACTGTTTATGAAAACTTTTCTAAAGTACAAGTTTATGAAAACTGTCTCTGAAAAACTGGTTTCTATTTTTGAAATCTGTCTCTGTAAAACTGATTTATGTTTCTGAAAAACTTGACGTATGAGGGCGTTACGTATCGTCGTCCCTCATACTCCTAACAAGAGCCAGGAGTGCAAATCTATGACTTTGGGGCGTTACGTATCGCCGTCCCCCAAAGCATGCCACTACTGTCCTTGAAACTGGTGGTCTTGGGGTGTTACGTATTGCCGTCCCTCAAGCCACTGAACTAGAACTGGGGTGCGGATCTATGTTACCCTCCAAGCTCTGAAACTAGGATCTAGGGGCATCTGTCATCCCTAGTCCTGAACTAGGATTTGGGGGCGTTACGTACCGCTGTCCCCCCAGTCCTCTACATGTGCACATGTTCTCTATCCATCAGTTCCATGTCTGTACAAGTTACATACTGAGGTGGGTTTTTGCCCTATGCCTCGAAAAATCATAAAACTAATATTCTGAAAGCATTTCCTTTTTAAAACATTTCTTAAAGTATGCTAAACAAAACATAACTGATAAAGAAATTGGCTAACGCCCTAAAAGCGAGAAAAGTAAGTCTGTATTTAAATAACATAAATGAAAAAAAAATCAACTGGAAAAGAGAGTGTCCACTCACTGTAAGGAATCTGGTCGGTGCTATATCACTTCATCGAAGAATAATGTAATTCCTGCAATGGTCTATAAATGGTAACTTGGTTAGAACAAACCATGAGATGAATTTCGGAACTAGGCTAAACTTTCTCAATTCAAGTCTGTGATCTCGTTACTTAGTTTAACATGCTTGGAATAAGATGTAATGTATGCATGTGAACTGATACGAGACCCTAAGGGTGGTCTCTAACACGCGAAGGTGGATCTGGGATGGTTCGAACTATTTTGGGAACAAGTTGTGCCACGTGTCGCGACGCAACTCCTTAAGTGTCGCGACGCGCAGTGACCAGAAGCGTGCACCCATTTTTCTCTTGTGTGTCGCGACACACAACTCTTTTGTGTCGCGATGCGAAGCAAATTTCCAGGATTTTGCTTTGCTCCTCCATGCTCATCCATCACCCAAAATTTCCATAATCACTTCCAACACAAACTCATTGCACAACCCAATTTATTGAACTTCAAATTACCAATTCTATATCAAATTATCATTCTTCACAACTCTTTAATCTCATCATAAGTGTTTTTAAATTAAACACTTAAAACTTCCAAAATTTGGGCGCTTTATTCTACCACTAATTTATTTACTTAATTATCTCTAATACACAATCCTTATCATGCCAACATCTCAAATTAATCATCAAATTTCCAAAATCCATCATATCAAATTTTGGGTCAATGAATCTTACCTTTTTCCTTATGGTTTCCTTCATCCTCCAAGTCTCCCAAGGTTGACAAGCTCTTTCTCTATCTCTTTTCTTCTTCTTCTTCTTCTTTTTCCTCTATTCTTCTCATTCTTTTCTTCTTTTTTCCTCACGTTCCTTCTCTTCTTCTTTTCTTCTTTCCTTTCACACGTTTCTTCTCTTCTTCTTGTATTAGTGAATAGTATCTCCTTTTATATTTGGCCATTTAAAAAAAGAAATAAGAAGAGTGTAAAAATTTGGAGAAACTTGGAAATTTACTAAAATGTCCATCGGTTACTATTCATCCAAATATTTTGATCTATATTTTTAGCCAATTTCTGGTTCGACTTTGCAAAAACGTTCAACATAAAAGTTGTAGATCTCGGTCTCAGCTTTTCGAAGATATAAAATTCATAAAAATTTGAATTCATATGTTAAAGTAACGGTCTAAATACCATGGGCTGTCCGGAGTGGAACATCGTAGAATTTCGCGTCGAAGTTTCGAAGAATTCACCGTATATCCCCAAAGTCGCTACATGAATGTATATATATATATACTTGAACATAATTTATATTATGTCATCTTCATCTTGTAATACCATGATTCCACAATATAACAGTAGTAGTGACTATCGGTCGTTACAAATGTCGTCGAAGAAAACCAATATGAACTTCCGTATGTAGGTTGGAAAACATCATTCATCAGTGCTTGAAAGGTGGCTGGGGCATTTTTCAAGCCAAACGACATGACCAGAAATTCGTAATGACCGTCAAGTGTACGAAAAGTTATCTTTATCGTGTCCTTTTCTGTGACCCGAATTTGGTGATAACCTAATTTGAGATCCAGTTTAGTAAAAAAAACACGGCCCATTTCAATTCATTTAGGAGTTCATCAATGGCGGGAATTGGAAATTTATCAGGGATGGTAATCATATTCAATGCCCTATAATCTACATAAAAACGCCATTCATTGTCTTTTTTCGAACCAACAACACAAGGCTTGAATACGAACTATTATTAGGTTTTATGATTCTCGAATAAAACATATAAGAAATAATTCGTTCAATTTCTAGTTTCTGGTAGTAAGGATACTGATAGGGTCGAATGTTAGGAGGTTTTACTGTTGGACAATTATGACCCATAAAATCACTATTTGTAAAGAACATTGTGTTTTTGTACAAATTAACTATGTGACAAAAGGAAATTGCTATTGTATCATTATTGTATTTGGATTACTTGGATATATATATATAATGATAAAAGTCCATATGGTTAAATCGGATTAATAAGATATGAGACAATATTAATCCATGAACGGTTTAATCATTAAATATCTCTAGTCGTAGTATTATCGAGACTGGACATCGATAATGCGGAATAGACTAGTATTACACTTGTACACGTTATGGAAGCTTAACGACATAGTTCTCATATATTTAGGTATTGGATACTTATGCAAGTGTAATAAGAGGTTCTGTTAGCCGTTGGACAGGGAACAATTTCGCTCTGGATAGACCCACTCAGAATCCCATTGGTAGTATGACTATGTGTCTATGGGAATCCGAATCGGGGTAGGTGTATGTGACCTTTAACCTGAGACTTGCATCGCTATTACTTGCGACAATCAGTTTACTTTGATATTGGTCGTCTGGAGCTTTAACAGGTTATGTGTACGCCTATATTGGGTTTACTGAGAATCGTAGTGTATTGGATGTGATGTCAAGATGGGAGTATCACTTCAGTCATATGGAGATGATGGTTACACAGGATACGGTACTAGTTGTAGACTGTATTTTTGCATATAAGTCCCTATGATGAGTCTCGTATGGAGACACTCATCTTTAAGTCGTGGAAGTCACGGGAAACAGACGTCGGAAGGGAAAGTCAGAAATCCATATCTTGTTGGACTAAATTCGTTTGTTTAGTTGAGGGTTCGCTTGTTGGACCTATGTTTTAAAACACATCTTTGACCCAAACCCCCGCAATACACTGACACATGCCTTACACACACACACACGCTAAGATACACCTAAAGCCAAACCGACAAACACAAATAGACTCAACATAAACACACGCACCTTAACAATATGAGTCTAGTTCAGATCACTCATTCAGACGATCAGATTTGAGTAAATTAAGTACTTTTGAAGGTTCTTTCGAAGTGAAGCATCCGTTGAGGACGAAAATATGTTTAGCTATCAGGACTATCTCGTGAGAGGCAATACAGCATGTTGATATGCAACACCACATAAGTATCAGTCAGGGGGCGAGGCCCGCATCAGTATCAGTTTGGGGGCGAGGCCCCGCATCAGTATCAGTTTAGGGGCAAGGCCCATATAAGTATCAATTAGGGGCGAGGCCCACATCAGTATCAGTCAGGGGGCAAGGTCCATATCAGTATCAGTTTGAGGGTCGAGGCCCACATCATCAGAATTTTGGAATGAATCCCATGGTCGAGGCCCACATCATCAGAGTTTTGGAATGAATCCCAAGGTCGAGGACCATATCGTCAGAATTTTGGAATGAATTCGGGAATGAATCCCAGGGTCGAGGCTCGCATCGTCAGAATTTTGGAATGAATCCCAGGGTCGAGGCCCACATTATCAGAGTTTTGGAATGAATCCCAAGGTCGAGGACCACATCGTCAGAATTTTGGAATGAATCCCAGGGTCGAGGCCCACATCATCAGAGTTTTGGAATGAATCTGGGAATGAATCCCAAGGTCGATGACCACATCGTCATAATTTTGGAATGAATCCCAGGGTCGAGGCCCGCATCGTCATAATTTTTGAATGAATCCCAGGGTCGAGGCCCACATCATCAGAGTTTTGGAATGAATCCGGGAATGAATCCCAAGGTCGAGGACCACATCGTCAGAATTTTGGAATGAATCCAGGAATGAATCTCAGGGTCGAGGCCCGCATCGTCAGAATTTTGGAATGAATCCCAGTGTCGAGGCCCACATCATCAGAGTTTTGGAATGAATCCAGGAATGAATCCCAAGGTCGAGGACCACATCGTCAAAATTTTGGAATGAATCCCTGGGTCGAGGCCCACATCGTCAGAGTTTTGGAATTAATCCGGAATGAATCTCAGGGTCGAGGCCCACATTATCAGAGTTTCGAGAATGAATCCTAGGGTCAAGGCCCACTTCACCAGCAGTATTGGGAATGAATCCCAGGGTCGAGGCTCACTTTATCAACAAGGTCGAGGGCCCACTGCATCATATCAACTCAGTTTGAAGCAACAGGCAAGTCAGGTAGCAGCTGGCGAGCCAGGTAAGTAAAAATACATTGCATAACTTTGTTAGGATTGTCACTGTTACACACTGCCCAAGTCCCATCAAAGTGGGGGCGACTATAGGCACTGCATTTTTGCATATAAGTCCATATGATGAGTCTCGTATGGAGACACTCCTCTTTAAGTCGTGGAAGTCGCGGGAAACAGACGTCAGAAGGGAAAGTCAGAATTCATATCTTGTTGGACTAAATTCGGTTGTTTAGTTGAGGGTTCGCTTGTTGGACCTCTGTTTTAAAACACATCCTTGACCCAAACCCCCGCAATACACTGACACCTGCCTTACACACACACACACGTTAAGATACACCTAAAGCTAAACCGACAAACAAAAATAGACTCAACATAAACACACGCACCCTAACAATACACACACATTAGCCACGCACAGCCAACCAGTGAGCAATTCACCCTCACCGACCCCTTCAACAACAACAAAATAACCCCACACAGCCGAATAAGACACACCTAAAACACAACCCCATAACCACCGAAATATCCTTGAAACCAGCCCCTGAAGTCAGCCCCTAAACACACCTAAACCAGCCCCTGAAGTCAGCCCCTGAAACCCGCCCAAATACCCCTGAAAACTGCCTCTGAAACACACACCCAAATACCCCTGAAAACTGCCTCTGATACACGCCCAAGGAGTCCATTCACGCCCATCACCTTCCAAATTAAACAAAAACACATATTAAACACATGCTAAAATCAAGACAAATCACATTCCCTAATTAAAAGATACAAATCAAATCTCATCAAACGCTTTCCTAATTAGATTAAATTACATACCTAAATAAAACAAATCAAATAAAATCAAATATATCATCTTCCTAATCAAATCAAATCATATCTAATCACTTCCCTAATTAAAAGATTTTTCCCTATCACACACTAATTAAAAATATCTCCATAATTACACAAATCCTTTCCCTTTTCACATAAGGTAAACCCCAACCTTTGCCTATAAAAATAAGCCTAAACCAACCTTAGAACCCTAGCTCATTCTCATGAAAACACAAAGAAAAAAAAACCAAGCTTCACGCCTAAGCCATCACTCATCCAGCTTGCCTTCAATCCATACCCAACTGCCCTCCTTCAACACAGCTCACGTAGCCTCTCAACTCCACTAACGCACCCTCTGACAAGTCTTCAACTCACGCACCAATAAACCCTCCACAAACCAACAGCTCTTTAACGCATAAACCCTCCACAAACCAACAGCCCTTTAACGCATCAACACATCTACAAATCAACATACATTCACGCAAACAGCCCGTGCACTGCACTCCATAATCATGCACAAATAGCCCATGCGTTGCACTCCATAATCACGCACAAACTACCCAGTTCTGCACCTAAACATCACAAAAAATAGCCACTGAAACACAGTCCCTGACCACAAAAATACCCCCTGAAATAGTCCAGGTTTTCCCGCAAAACTGCACCAAAAACTGCCCCGTAAAACCTGCAAACCGTAAGCCAAAATAGGCCCGCATTTCCGTAAAATAGTAAGCCTAAACCGTGACCAGAAACAGTCGTAAAATAGAGTAAAACAGCAGCCCAAATAGCGAAACAGTGAAGGAGAACGTTGAACCAGTGAACCGGAGGGGTTGCAGAGCATAAACCTTTTCGACAACCGTGTACCGCATTTCCGAGAGACGACTTAAGAGGTTAGACCTGAGGGAACCCCTTTTTATTTATTCTCCTTTATTCTTTATTTATTTTCTTACTTTATTTCGCATAGGTATTGTGGATTGGTGTATGATATGAATTTCGGATGAATGGAATATGTGTTCTCTCTTGCAGTATATCGGATGGAAACTCTAATGTAAATACCGTAACCGAATCCGAATGGACGATAGTGTAGGTTTCTAATTAGGTCCCAAGATCATCAAACAAGCATGAAAAATGTGTGAAAACAAATCGAAGAAGTTACGGAATACTTACATCGATCGGTTGAGACGATTTGATGAAGAACAAAACCAAAATTCTGCCTCCAAGGTGCGCCCACTCCAAGCAGTCCACTGCTCGAATTTTCAGTTTTGGTTGAACATTTTGAGCTTCGAACTTGCGTCAAACGATTCCCGGCTCGTGGGTGGGTTTCCCTAACACCTTCGTATGACTCTTGGTGTGCTAGTACTTGGCAATTTTGCCACAAAAATTGCCCAAAATGGCTCCTTACTACTCGGTAAAACCAGGCAGTTCACTGCCCCATAGGCGTGACCATTAGAGAGAAAAAGATGAAGATGAAAGAGAGATGAGTTGTATTAAGTGTCATAGAAAAGTGTAAATCAATTACCTTATATATTTTCCAAAATATTTTAAAGGTATATACACAAATTTGGCTTTCACAAAGTCAATGATTTTACTTTCCAACCACTTCACTATTACAACAACTTATATCACTCAAAGTGACAAGTTGTCTTTTCAATCAATCAATCACATCAATCAATCAAATGTCACATCACTCAAAGTGACATGTGACTTGACACTTGATGTGACGAATGATTTGACGCTTGATGTGACTTGCGTGCCGCACTCGAATTTGAAATGCGAATGCGCTCGCAATCACTCTCGGGCTCGGGTTCGCTAATTCCCAATTAGCGAATTTTCCATTGCGTCGTAATTAAATGATTACGCCTAGCAAAATCACTATTCATGTCGCTAACGAATTAATTCTAAATTAATTCGTTTGCCCGAATTAAAATCTAATTTTAATTCCGCGTCGAAATCCAATTTCGATTAATATATCGAATATATTAATTTACCCGATTAATTCCAAATTAATCGTTTTCTCTCTTTAGACAATATTTTATCCCAGATAAAATATCTCCGTAATTAATCCCAAATTAATTTTCTCTATCCTCGAATTAATCCCAGATTAATTAAAGTGCGAGTCATACATCATCGGTGAATCATTGGGAAGCGACCCATGAGATCCCCGGATATGTTGGCAGTAAATACGGTCGTCGGACTATCCGAACATGTGAGTACCTCGTACTACGTTTATACCGATTTACAAGACAAGGTTGGCTTCTAGCAAGGCGCCATGCCTACCTAATTCTCCGGAAATATCCTTACAGGAATAAAGGATATGTATCAGGCGTAGTATACATCGTATATTGTATACCGATCCAGTATCTGATGTTCACGCGCTAGGCCTGGGGCTGGAGTTGTGTTTGCCCCGTACGAAGCACATGTCGGATGTCTGGTAACTAGTCTCTATAATCGGATATACATGACCTAGTCATAATATCCCAATGGCTGCGCAGCACTTAAGAGCACTACTACCGTATCCTACGTGACATCATCTCCACTATGACTGGAGTGATACTTCCGTCTTGACATCACACCCAATACTCTACGATTCTCAATATATCCAGCATTGGCGTACACAGAACCGGTTAAAGCCCTGGACACCCTCAACTAGAGTATATCGATTGTCGCAAGTATTAGCGGTGTAAGTCTCAGGTTAAGACCAAATACACCTACCCTGATGTCGGACTCCCATAGACACACAGTCATACTACCAATGGGATTCGGAGGGGGTCTATCCAGAGCGAAGCTGTTTCCTGTACCATCGGTGAAACACAACCTCCTACTACTCTTGCATGAGTATCCTATACCCAAATATATGAGAACTATGCCGTTGTGCCCTCACAAACGCGCACAAGTGTAATACTAGTCTTTTACGTATTTATCGATGTCCAATCTCGATAATACTCTGACTAGGGATATTTAATGATTTATCCTTCGTGGACTGATACTGTCTCATATCATTCTCCGTCCAGGAACAAATCATATGGACCTCTCATCATTTATACATCTAAATGATCTAATCACAAATGATAAGAGTGCAATCTCCTTTGCTACATAGTTAATTTGTACAACAACACCATGATCTGTACAAATAGTGACGCTATGGGTCATAACTGTCCAACAATCTCCCACTTGGCCTATAGCCAGTCACTCGAGTGCCTAATACCCGAACTATCTACGGTTGACTCAGATTTCTGGGAAAAGGTTTTCGTCAGCGGATTTTCATGATTATCGTCTGATGCGATTTATACGACCATCACATCGCCACGATGTATGATCCGAACGAATCAGATGAATATTCGAAGTATATATCTGGATCGTTGATGAGACCATTAATTCTTTAGCCTGTGCTGACGCCTAGCTCAGCTGCTAACAGAACTATATCTAATCTAATTAGATTTAATATTAACCCAAATGGCTTCTATTACTGCCTCAGCTGCAGCAATAATCCGCATTTGTTGTTTATTCGGTAACAATATCTTGCTTGGAAGATTTCCAGCTCATTGTACCGTTATCCAAACTTTATAGTACCGTTTGCGACTTTTAGTCGTCTTTATCGGTTATAGGAAACTTGCTACAGTGATCCCAGTCACTTCAAGTTCTCCTTCTCCATTCATTAAGACAATATCCTTAGTTCTCTAAGATACTAAGTATGTTCTTAACTTCAATCCAGTGAATATCACTCGATTGGCCTGTTTGTGAATCCATATGCTCAAAGCGTATGAGACACCAGGTCACGTACATTTTTGAATGTACGATTTCTCGGAGAGTTTTAACAACTTAATCTATCCCAGTAGATCTTTATTCCTTGAATAAAGGTTGTTTTCTCCCAAGAATTCTACAGAGAATTTCTATGAAAGCCAAGCTTTCACCGATTGTTATATGGGAATATCATTTCCAAGAAATGAATATATATTGTCATTATTTTATAGGACAGCCACTGTCAGTGCGCTCCCACTAACCCTCTTATATACACAAGAATTATATTCGTTTTGAATTAAATCATACACCATTATGATTACATCAAAACGTTAGTTCCAAGAACCTAATGCTTACTTCAATCCAATCATGGATCGAATAACCCGCAAACCTTGTTTGCTGGTTTTAGCACGACAAAATCGTCAGGATGTTATAAACATCCTCCAAAAGGTTTCCGTTTAAGGAAAGCGTTTTTGATCTTTAACTGACACATTTCATAAATGAAACGTGCAGCTTCAGCAAGCATTATCCAAATGGATTTGCCATGGCAATAGGTAAAAGGTTGAACCGTAATCAACACAATTTTGATAACGATACCTTTCTGCTACAAGCCTAGCTTTGTACGTTGGTATGTTGCCTTCCATGTATGTCTTCCTTGAAGACTTATAAGTACCAATAGGCACGATGCCTAGCGGTACAACAACTAGTATCCAATCATAGTTGTTATACATGGAATCCATTTCGGATTTATGACAATTTGCCATAAAATGGAGTCGATACCTTGTATCACTTCCTAAAACGTAGTCGGTTTTTCTTCCTCAATAAGATTGACATCTTTATGAGGTGACATCAGAAACCCATACCCCAGGTTGTTTTCTGATTCTCTCCGATCTATGCGGTTCTTGTGTATCCGAAGATTAATGATAATAGTTTCATCATTGATGAACTATTTGTGTTCCATTAAGGACTTCGTGCCTTGAAAAGTATCACTCCGATTTTCATCGAGTTTTACTGTCCTCCCACTGACCACTACATATCGGTATTCCTCTAAGGAAGACCGCATAGTGAGCAACAATCTCATTGTTCTCAAGTGAGATGTATAAGTACTATACTTATGGTTTCCCCTAGGATAAACTATAATTTGGCACTTATCCAATTTGGGTTCTAGTTTGGTATCATCCAAACGTATGCCTTGCATTCCCAAATTTCCAGGAGTGTGAAACCCTGTTTCTTTCCCATTCATATCCAATATGAATTCTGTCAAACAGATTTTTATGGAACCTTATTCTAAATAAGTTTTGCACTGTTAATGCATATCCATTGAAGGAAAATGGTAGCTCAGAGCGACTCATGATAAACCTTATCATGTCCAACAAAATCCTGTTTCTCCGTTTGGACACACCGTCAATTGACGTGTTCCGGGAGGAGTCCTCATTTGAAAGAATACTATACTCTTTCAAGTATTTATGAAACTTATTGCTTATGTATTTTCCATTACGGTCTTACCGTGACGGTATAATACAATAGCCGATCTGTCTGTCTATTTCGTGTCGAAACTTTAAAAGTTTCCGATTTGTGTTCTTCAAAAGAAACACATAACCATAACTTGATGCCACATCAGTTAAGGTCACGAAACATTCACATCCACATATAGCCTAGCTAGATATGGGCCCACTCAATTCACCATGAATTAGGGCTAATAGATCGGTGGCACTTTCACTATTACCAAGTAAATAGTGTTTTAGGTACTTTACCTAATAAACTAGATTCGTAGACTTTATTTGATTAGTCAAATTAGTCCTAGTACCCACTCTTCAAAAGTGTGGATATACGAGTCTTGCTTAATTGTATCCCAGACAACAATGCCACAAATAAGTCTCTTCTAATCAAATCAGTATGAGCTATTAGTTTGTCATATCATATGTTCGAGATTTTATTTATATTCAAAATATAAATACTGTTATTCACACCTAATGTGTTTATCTCAATGTCATCTTTATATAATGAAACACTTTAGTGTTCTAGAATATAAAGGTTTATCCGCAACGGATTAAACACTGATATAGAGATAATGTTCCTAGTCAAACTAGTTACATTATAACAGTTTCCTAATATAGGTACACACCCGAAGGGTAGTTCCTAAACTTAGGTATCTACGGTCGAAACAGCGACTTTCGTCCCGTTTCCGATTCGCAGATGAATCTAAGCTTGAAGTCAGTATCCTACTCACAGCAGATTCTGAACATCAATACATATATATTTTTATGTACCGCACTAAGTATTTAAAATCTAATTTTAATACTAGTAGTGAACATAATTTTGACAAACATTCTTAAAGTCAGAGCCTAGCCCTTTATTTAATTCCTTCATTTCTGCCATATCCAAACGGCAGTCACTTTGGGATATGTCTTTTATCTTCCCAGAAGATCATAATGATTTTGCCTTTACCCTTTTATACATTTCAGAAGCCTTTGGCCAAGCCTTGGGTTTCTAAAATATCGAAGTAAGGCGCGCCTTGCGCTACTTGCCTAATTGAAAAGTTTGACTTTATCTCCTCGAGAATAGTCATTAATTCTCCAAGAATTATTAATTGCAATTTTAATACTTCTTAAATCTAAACATAGATTTATGACAAGTATGTCGAATCAAGCATTAAAGTCATCATCACATAAATCTTCCAAAGATTATGCTCTACTATTTGCTTAATTCTGGGCTTAGGCATAATAGGTTATTTTATCAAATAAAGTAACTTATTATTTATTTCCAGGACCATCCTGAAATTTAATTCCCAATTTGAAAATTAAACCATTTAAATGTTTTAATCCCATATTATATTTTAAATGTCCAACTTTTTCAATTTTATTGATTTTAATAGTCCAACTATTTAATCAATTATTTCAGGTAGTATTTATTATAATGATTACAATAATCCAATTATTTAATCAATTATAATATTAATTCAATTATATTGATTACTATAATCCAATTACAAAATCAACTATAATATTAATTCAATTATATTGATTACTATAATCCAATTATAAAATCAACTATTTTATTGAATTTGTTTGAATATAGTCCAACTATATTAATTAAAACAACATTAAATATTAGTCCAACTAATACTTTTAATTTATTTGACGATTGATATTTGTTTGAGCGCGTATGGCGAGTAATTGAACGAATATTGCAAATTTAATTCTTGCCTCCCACTATTTTTCGGCGAGCCTCTAACCCTCTGTAGAGTACTCGGGAAACCGCGTTTCCTAGTGGGCTAGGATCCCGTTAAATATCACACAATCTTGACTTTGGCCAACAAATTGTATGATAATTAACTAGGTAGATCTCTAAGATCAATTGGATCCAATCCAATTCCTAGATCCAGTAGGTGGACATCCAAGTCCGAAACATATATCCAATATATGTATATATATCCAATATATACCCTAACCTGTTTCCTCTGAATCAACTAAGCCTTGGCTTTGACACAACAAACTTAGTGATCCCAGTCAAGCGCGACACATTGACCATGGAAAGCTTCGTAATCAATGTCGATGGACAAGAAGTGGTCTTGACTTTGGCCAACAAACCACAACTTGGACATGACACCAATATGGAACAAAACTCTCGTGATTCAAACACATCTTCGACGGACAAAGGGCTTGACTTTGGCTAACAACCCAATGCCAGTCTCGGATCTTGAGTAAGAATCACTCAATGGTGATAATTAGTGATAATACATTATTCATTCATCACAACCATGTATTCACACAAGCATGTTATCAATCAATCTAATCAAATTAATTAATCTGATAATTAGTGATCATCCAATGTTCAAATAACGATTTGATTTTGTGCGAGTCAAACTCGTTTTTGTGAATAAGTACTCAAAGTACAAATTCTCGAATTAAATTAAACTACAACTTTAAATCCAATTTAATATGTATTTAATACTAATTCACTATTTAATTCCAAATTAAATATTACACTTTATTTATAAACCGTTTACGACTTAAATTCCAAATTTAATCGTTACGGGTCTCAAAGCCCGATTAACGTCCAACGTCAATTCAATTCAAGTCCAATGGGCTTTCAATTAATTTCTTTAAGGCATGGGCTTCGGCAACCAAAGCCCAATCAAGGAGTTACCCCATAAGCCTAGAAATCAATTTCGGCCCATTAGGCCCAATTAAACTTTAAAGGTTCATTAAGTCGCATTTGGTCTTTATGGAAGCGGTTTTGGGCCCAATTGGATCCAATCCAATTTGCCTAAACCAAAATTTGTACAACAAAGCCCAATAAGCCCAATAACAACTTTAAAAGCCCAAATCCAATTTTAAGGCCCAAATAATTAAATTACCAAATTCCAAATTTCCAATTTAATTACCTAAAGTGTAAATCATGATTAATCACCCAAATCAATATTTCCAAAACATCAAATTAGTCCAATTAATCATGCTCATCATCATCATCACATGTCCAACACATAAATGAAAAATCAAACCCATTACTTATGCTAAAGGTCTCGGCCAAGGGAGTTATTTTATGTCCAATTCGGTTTCAATCCAATTAATCCACAATCGACATTAAATTAACATCCCTAAATGATTTCCTACACATCCAATGTCCTAAAAATCAAAATTCCAAGACACAATAAGGGCTATACCATTCGGCCAACATTAAGGAATTGGGGATTTTGTTCAATTCAAAATTCAATCCAATCAAATCTTAAATTAACATCATCCTACATGATTCTAACTCATCCAATTAATCAAAATAAAAAATTCCAAGATTATAAAAATTCCTATCACATTCGGCCAAAGCATAAAATTTGGGGAAATTTGATCCAATCATCATTTCATCAAATTGATCCAATCAATCCTTAATTCATTAACATTTAAGCTTACTCATTCATCCAATTTCATAAAATCATGCTCAAATTCATTTTACCCAATTTTAGCCCTAAAAATTTCATGCTTGAACCTAGGCTCTTGATGCCATTGTAGGTTTCTAATTAGGTCCCAAGATCATCAAACAAGCATGAAAAATGTGTCAAAACAAATCGAAGAAGTTGCGGAATACTCACATCGATCGGTTGAGATGATTTGATGAAAAACAAAACCAAAATTCTGCCTCCAAGGTGCGCCCATTGCATGCAGTCCACTGCTCGAATTTTTAGTTTTGGTTGAACATTTTAAGCTTCGAACTTGCGTCAAACGATTCCCGGCTCGTGGGTGGGTTTCTCTAACACCTTCGTATGACTCTTGGTGTGCTAGCACTTGGCAATTTTGCCACAAAAATTGCCCAAAATGGCTCCTCACTGCTCGGTAAAACCAGGCAGTTCACTGCCCCTTGGGCGTGACCATTAGAGAGAAAAAGATGAAGATGAAAGAGAGATGAGTTGTATTAAGTGTCATAGAAAAGTGTCAATCAATTACCTTATATATTTTCCAAAATATATTAAAGGTATATACACAAATTTGGCTTTCACAAAGTCAATGATTTTACTTTCCAACCACTTCACTATTACAACAACTTATATCACTCAAAGTGATAAGTTGTCTTTTCAATCAATCAATCACATCAATCAATCAAATGTCACATCACTCAAAGTGACATGTGATTTGACGCTTGATGTGACTTGCGTGCCGTACTCGAATTCAAAATGCGAAAGCGCTCACAATCACTCTCGGGCTCGGGTTCGCTAATTCCCAATTAGCGAATTTTCCGTTACGTCGCAATTAAATGATTACGCCTAGCAAAATCACTATTCACATCGCTAACGAATTAATTCTAAATTAATTCATTTGCCCGAATTAAAATCAAATTTTAATTCCGCGTCGAAATCCAATTTCGATTAATATATCGAATATATTAATTTACCTAATTAATTCCAAATTAATCGTTTTCTCTCTTTAGACGATATTTTATCCCAGATAAAATATCTCCCTAATTAATCCTAGATTAATTTTCTCTATCCTCGAATTAATCCCAGATTAATTAAAGTACGAGTCATACATCATCGGTTAATCATTGGGAAGCGACCCATGAGATCCCCGGATATGTTGGCAGTAAATACGGTGGTCGGACTATCCGAACACGTGAGTACCTCGTACTACGTTTATACCGATTTACAAGACAAGGTTGGCTTCTAGCAAGGCGCCATGCCTACCCAATTCTTCGGAAATATCCTTACAGGAATAAAGGATCTGTATCAGGCGCAGTATACATCGTATATTATATACCAATCCAATATCTGATGTTCACGTGCTAGGCCTGGGGCTGGAGTTGTGTCTGCCCCGTACGAAGCACATGTCGGATGTCTGGTAACTAGTCTCTATAATTGGATATACATGACCTAGTCATAATATCCCAATGGCTGCGCAGCATTTAAGAGCACTAATACCGTATCCTACGTGACATCATCTCCACTATGACTGGAGTGATACTTCCGTCTTGACATCACACCCAATACTCTACGATTCTCAATATATCCAGCATTGGCGTACACAGAACCGGTTAAAGCCCTGGACGACCTCAACTAGAGTATATCGATTGTCGCAAGTATTAGCGGTGTAAGTCTCAGGTTAAGACCAAATACACCTACCCTGATGTCGGACTCCCATAGACACACAGTCATACTACCAATGGGATTCCGAGGGGGTCTATCCAGAGCGAAGCTGTTTCCCGTACCATCGGTGAAACACAACCTCCTACTACACTTGCATGAGTATCCTATACCCAAATATATGAGAACTATGTCGTTGTGCCCTCACAAACGCGCATAAGTGTAATACTAGTCTTTTACGTATTTATCGATGTCCAATCTCGATAATACTCTGACTAGGGATATTTAATGATTTATCCTTCATGGACTGATACTGTCTCATATCATTCTCCGTCCAGGAACAAATCATAGGGACCTTTCATCATTTATACATCTAAGTGATCTAATCACAAATGATAAGAGTGCAATCTCATTTGCTACATAGTTAATTTGTACAACAACACCATGATCTGTATAAATAGTGACGCTATGGGTCATAACTGTCCAACAGATAGTGCGGTCTGCACTCGGGATACAATACCACATACCACTTGAGAGACACACATATTTCGTTTCATCCAACCTTGTGTTTGAGCCTGATTAGGTCGTTAGTATATTATTTATTTCTTAAGTATGATTTAGCCGTTAGTACATTATTTCTTTATGCATGATTTAGTTATTTTCTTTCGTATTAGGAATTTAATTTACGTTTATGTTTAGGTTGTTATTTATTTTTCGTGTTTGATAATTCCATATGCCTATGAGATTATTGTGTGTTATCGTGTGTTTGTCGTTATGATGACTTACTAGATCTAGGATTTACTTTTATGAATGTGAACTAGATCTACGTTATTCTTGAATATATATGTTGCGTAGACTTGGTTAAATTATTGCACAAATCCGTTCATTACAAGTGGCATAAGTAAGGGACCATTCCGAACACAACGGTTTAAGGTCTTCCCTTGCGAGGGGTGTATACCGACTTAAATCTTTGTCCCAGTTCACACTGGGTGGCGACTCTATTATTCTACGGTTTAGTTCCTCCGTGGGCTATTCCGCACTCCCGACTAGGCCGTGAACCTAGAACAACATCGCCGATTTCTATGTCCTACAATTCCGGCGACTCCACTGGGGATAAAGAATCGGCCCCGAAATAATGTCTTGTAGTGATTGTGATTTGTGTTTTAGTTAACCATGTCTATAGTGGGTTGAATGGGTTTAATCAAAGGCATTATTAACGCTAGGTGATGGTTTGGTGTCTTCCTTCATTCACTACCTTTCTATAAGGAAAATTTGTGAAGGCACCTAGATAATCATTACCCGTAGCCCACTGTGACAGACTAATTTGGAAGACTTGTTGTTTATTCCTGTCACCAAGGCGATAAGAGCCTAAGAGGCTTGGGTATTTAAGAGAGTTCGCTCCACCCTCCCTCTGGGGAATCTACAATAGGAAATCCATTTAACAGTTAGTCACGCACCATAACTCGTTGGCACGTACCGTAAGGTATAAAAAAGGTGTGCTCACTTGGTCACTCAAACCCTTGAGTGGGGAGACATAGTTGTGGGCAATCCTTCGCCAGCAAGAGCCTTTGTCTACACTCCCGCAAACCCACACGTAGACCATAGTTGTATGACCAATAGAAACTATTTCCTTGTGCTTATGTTTAGGGAACATCATCATTTGGACTCGGTTAGACTTCTTGTCAGAAAGGCGAACTTGTTGGGCCATTTAAACTGGGATGAGTTCGTATCTTATGAAAATTGGGCTAAAAGTTTCTAAAATGATGATGGACCATCCTGTGTTTGGGCCCTTTATCATTTGAAGTTGTTTAGCCATGTTATCGCAAAGGGGTAAACCTGTTGGGCCTTTTCAACTAGGACAAGTTTGCATCTTGCAATAATGTGATTGAAGCTTTAAAATGACAAGAGGTTGACTTATATATTCCATGCATTGCACGTATACATGCTGATTGAGAATTTTAAAAGACACCATAGATTCTCGTTGAGTAAGGAAAGAGGGAAGACTCATCAAAAGGCCGATAGCAAACATGAGCGAATCAGAGAACGAGGTATCCCGTATGGATCAGTTGGAGACCAATCTCACCAAGGTTACTGAACAGTTGCAAGCCTTGACTACTGCTATGGCTAATATAGTTGTGCCCCGTGCTGGGGGAAACTCTAAGAATGTGAGGCGTGAGGAGCCTCCGAACAGGTTGGGGGATGAAATCCCCGCTTTTGATGATGACATAGCTGAATATGCGGTATGAAGAATAATCGGGTCTCAGACAGAGTTGCAGAAGCTCCGGGATCGGGTGGAATCGGTTACCCGCAAGATGAAGGGTAAGCATGAAGACTTGCTAGATTATGAGGCAATGACTTTTGAAGAACAGTTGCCAATTCAATTCAAGATGCCAGATATGGCCAAGTTCAATGGGAATGGGGATCCGATGGTCCATCTCCGACAGTATGTTTCAGTTATGAGTTCAGTGGGTCTATCAAAGCGTCAGGTTCAGAAGATGTTTGGGATGTCGCTTGAGGGGGCACTCGTAGTATAGTATCATGGCCTGGAGAGAAAGGTCAGAGATGATTGGAGGGCATTAGCGAACGCCTTTCTGAAATAGTATGTAACGGATTTGGAGATCGACTTGTCACTCCGTGACTTGGAGAATACCAAGCAGAAGCCGGAGGAGAGCTTCAAGGAATATGTAGATCGCTGGAGGAGCCAACTTTTGAAGATGCAGACTCGGCCTTCAGAGAAAGACCAGATAAAGATGATTATCAAGGGCACCAAGCCCTCTATTTATGGCAAGCTGAGGAGGATGGCCTCTATGATTGGCGACTTTCGACAGTTGAGGGAGACTGTCATGGATATTGAGGAAGAAGAAGCTGAGAACATAAAGTTTATGGCCATAATAGAAGGGCTTTTGGGGGGCCTTCTGAAACCAAGCCCGCTATTGCCGAGGTCACTGCCATCAGAAATAGGCGATTCTCCAATCTTGGTAAGCCTCTATCGAAGGTGTTTGAAAAGCTGAAGATGCAAGGACTCTTGAAACCCTTAGAACCTAAACCACTTCCAAACCCTGTGCCACACTACCTTGACTTGAACTTATACTGTTACTTCCATCAGCAAAAGGGTCACGAAACTGACAACTGCCTCCGCCTTAGGCATGAGATCCAAGACCTCATTGACACCCACAAAATACCCAACCGAGAAAAAGAACAACCCAACACACACATAAATCCTCTACCTAACTACCACTCCATTCCACCACCCACCTACATGATCAACTCCGGCTTGCCAGAAAGCTTTGTCCTCCAAACTCTCAACCACCCAGTTTCTTTCATGGGGATAGGGGATGACAGCAGTGGATAACCATAGGTCGAGGAAGAAGGCAACGCTGCCAATGATGAAGATGTTCCTCCTAGTTTATTTGATCTTGCATTTTTAATAAAGACATTGATTTTGTCTACTTGTTCGAACCTTTTCTTAATGATAATAAAGATGTTCATTTCGCTTACTTGCCTGAGTCTCTTCCTTTCAACCTGCAACATGAGTATAATTGACAAAAGCATTCAACCCCGGTACTATGATACTCAGCGATGTTTAGAACACGGGGAATCCTCGGAAGAAGCAAGCGGAAAAGAGAGGATAGCCATTCAGAAATTGGGAAATGGGGCAGTGAGACTGTCAGATTTGGAAGGGAACGAGTTCACCGAGCCGATCAATGTGGATAGATTGAAGTAGTACTTTGCCTGAGGAAGAGAAGACCGAGCAGTCACTAAGGAAATTGGCGGAAGACCTAACCCAACAGGATATGAAACTCATTCATACATGCATGCATACACGTAACATATTTGCATTCTCTTTTGTGGTTGTTTTATTTTGTATTCACATGAGAGACAGAGAAAGCGGCAAAGGCAAGCCAATCAGAAGTTGCAATAGTACAGTATCAGTTTTGGGTAGGAATCCCAGGGTTGAGGCCCATACCAGTGTTAGTTTCAGAAAAGAATCCCAAGGTCGAGGCCCATATCAGTATTAGTTTCAGAAAGAATCCCAGGGGGCGAAGCCCACATTATTAGCGGTTGAAAGGAAGAATTCCATGGAGTGAGTGAGTGAAAAAAAAGTGAGAGAGAGAAGTCTTTGATGGTTAAGCATATGTCTGATGATGACATTGTTTGCTGTAGGGAGAAACCTTAGAAACGATAAGTACGAGATGTGCTCTCATCCGGTATTCTGAGTGGTTGATCTCGGCTGGACTCACAAGCACTTGATTACATGATTTTAGCAGTAGAAGCCTGAGCGATCGGCGAGATGACTAGTTTAAGAGATGGTGGATCAGTGAATGACCGTTTGCCTGGATGTCCATCCTGGTTTACTTATGCTACGATATATAATATGGTTGGAAACAAAGAAAAAGTCTCTGCAATGAAAAGAAAAGAAAAAAATAGACCGCCTATAACCGATAAGCGTGAAGCTACCCATGGGTGAGTGTTAGGACCACCATGAGGAGAAATGCTACCTTAAAGGGTAGGTGTGTCGAAAAAAAGAAAAGAGAAAAGAGAGAAAGAAAAAAGAAAAAGAAAAAAAAATAGAAAGTTCAAAAGAAAAGAAATAGACGAAAGAAAAAAAGAAGAAAACCATATCCTGTTGAGTACGAGGAAGTAATCATAGAGTATGATCAAGACATCTAGGTCGGTTAGACCCACCAATCCGATTCTCCGAGACAAAATCATCGAGTTGGCTTACTTAAGGATTAAGCTGCGAAAGAGCCTTGGCACACACACACTAAGAGTCTAGTTCAGATCACTCATTCAGACGATCAGATTTGAGTAAATTAAGTACTTTTGAAGGTTCTTTGGTTTCGACGTGAAGCATCCGTTGAGGACGAAAATATGTTTAGCTATCAGAACTATCTCGTGAGAGGCAATACAGCATCTTGATATGAAACACCACATAAGTATCAGTCAGGGGGCGAGGCCCACATCAGTATCAGTTTGGGGGCGAGGCCCCGCATCAGTATCAATTTGGGGGTAAGGCCCACATCAGTATCAGTTGGGGGCGAGGCCCACATCAGTATCAGTCAGGGGGCAAGGCCCATATCAGTATCAGTTTGAGGGTCGAGGCCCACATCGTCAGAATTTTGGAATGAATCCCATGGTCGAGGCCCACATCATCAAATTTTTGGAATGAATCCCAAGGTCGATGACCACATCGTCAGAATTTTGGAATAAATTCAGGAATGAATCCCAGGGTCGAGGCCCGCATCGTCAGAATTTTGGAATGAATCCCAAGGTCGAGGCCTACATCATCAGAGTGTTGGAATGAATCCCAAGGTCGAGGACCACATCGTCATAATTTTGGAATGAATCCAAGGGTCAAGGCCCACATCATCAGAGTTTTGGAATGAATCCCAAGGTCGATGACCACATCGTCAGAATTTTGGAATGAATCCCAGGGTCGAGGCCCACATCATCAGAGTTTTGGAATGAATCCGGGAATGAATCCCAAGGTCGAGGACCACATCGTCAGAATTTTGGAATGAATTCAGGAATGAATCCCAGAGTCGAGGCCCGTATCGTCAGAATTTTGGAATGAATCCTAGAGTCGAGGCCCACATCTTCAGAGTTTTGGAATGAATCCGGGAATGAATCCCAAGGTCGAGGACCATATTGTCAAAATTTTGGAATGAATCCATGGGTCGAGGCCCACATCGTCAGAGTTTTGGAATGAATCCGGGAATGAATCTCAGGGTCGAGGCCCACATTATCAGAGTTTCGGGAATGAATCCTATGGTCGAGGCCCACTTCACCAGCAGTTTTGGGAATGAATCCCAGGGTCGAGGCTCACTTTATCAACAGGGTCGAGGGCTCACTGCATCATATCAACTCAGTTCGAAGCAACAGGCAAGTCAGGTGGCAGCTGGCGAGCCAGGTAAGTAAAAATAAATTGCATAACTTTGATAGGATTGTCATTGTTACACACTGCCCAAGTCCCATCAAAGTGGGGGCGACTGTAGGCACTGTATTTTTGCATATAAGTCAATATGATGAGTCTCATACGGAGACACTCCTCTTTAAGTCATGGAAGTCGCGGGAAACAGACGTCAGAAGGGAAAGTCAGAAATCCATATCTTGTTGGACTAAATTCGTTTTTTTAGTTGAGGGTTCGCTTGTTGGACCTCTGTTTTAAAACACATCCTTGACCCAAACCCCCACAATACACTGACACCTGCCTTACACACACACACACGTTAAGATACACCTAAAGCCAAACCGACAAACTCAAATAGACTCAATATAAACACATGCACCCTAACAATACACACACATAAGCCACGCACAGCCAACCAGTGAGCAATTCACCCTCACCGACCCATTCAACAACAACAAAATAACCCCACACAGCCGAATAAGACACACCTAAAACACAACCCCATAACCACCGAAATATCCTTGAAACCAGCCCCTGAAGTCAGCCCCTGAAACATGCCCAAATACCCCTGAAAACTGCCTCTGAAACACATGCCCAAATACCCCTGAAAAATGCCTCTGATACACGCCCAAGGAGTCCATTCACGCCCATCACCTTCCAAATTAAACAAAAACACATATTAAACACATGCTAAAATCAAGACAAATCACATTCCCTAATTAAAAGATACAAATCAAATCTCATCAAACGATTTCCTAATTCGATTAAATTACATACCTAAATAAAACAAATCAAATAAAATCAAATATATCATCTTCCTAATCAAATCAAATCATATCTAATCACTTCCCTAATTAAAAGATTTTTCCCTATCACACACTAATTAAAAATATCTCCCATAATTACACAAATCCTTTCCCTTTTCACACAAGGTAAACCCCAACCTTTGCCTATAAAAATAAGCCTAAACCAACCTTAGAACCCTAGCTTATTCTCATGAAAACACAAAGAAAAAAAAACCAAGCTTCACGCCTAAGCCATCACTCATCCAGCCTGCCTTCAATCCACGCCCAACTGCCCTCCTTCAACACAGCTCACGTAGCCTCTCAACTCCACTCACGCACCCTCTGACCAGTCTTCAACTCACGCACTAATAAACCCTCCACAAACCAACAGCCCTTTAACGCATCAATACCTCTACAAATTAACAGCCATTCACGCAAACAGCCCCTGCACTGCACTCCATAATCACGCACAAACAGCCCATGCGCTGCACTCCATAATCACGCACAAACTACCTAGTTCTGCACCTAAACATCACCAAAAAATAGCCCCTGAAACACAGTCTCTGACCACTGAAAATACCCCCTGAAACAGTCCATATTTTCCCATAAAATTGCACCAAAAACTGCCCCGTAAAACCCGTAAACCGTAAGCCAAAAAAGCCCCGTATTACCCCAAAATAGTAAGCCTAAACTGTGGCCAGAAATAGCCATTAAATAGAGTAAAACAGTAGTCCAAACAGTGAAACAGCGAATGAGAACGTTGAACCAGTGAACCGGAGGAGTTGCAGAGCATCAACCCTTCCGACAATCGCGTACCGCACTTCCGAGAGACGACTTAAGAGGTTAGACCTGAGGGCACCCCTTTTTTATTTATTCTCATTTATTCTTTATTTATTTTCTTACTTTATTTCGCATGGGTATTGTGGATTGGTGTATGATATGAATTTCGGATGAATGGAATATGTGTTCTCTCTTGCGGTATATCGGATGGAAACCCGGACGTAAATTTCGTAGCTGAATCCGAATGGACGATATTGCGGTCTACACTCGGGATACAATACCACGTACCATTTGAGAGACATACATATTTTGTTTCATCCAACCTTATGTTCGAACATTATTAGGTCGTTAGTATGTTATTTATTTTTTAAGCATGATTTAGCCGTTAGTACGTTATTTCTTTATGCATGATTTAGTTATTTTCTTTCGTATTAGGAATTTAATTTACGTTTATGTTTAGGTTATTATTTATTTTTCGTGTTTGATAATTCCATATGCCCATGAGATTATTGTGTGTTATCGTGTGTTTGCAGTTATGATGACTTACTTTTAAAGCATGCAAACTTAGAGAGAGGATTTACTTTTATGAATGCGAACTAGATCTAGGTTATTCTTGAATATATATGTTGCGTAGACTTGGTTAAATTATTGCACAAATCAGTTCATTACAAGTGGCATAAGTAAGGGACCATTCCGAACCCAACGATTTGAGGTATTCCCTTGCAAGGGGTGAGTGCGGCCTTAAATCTTTGTCCCAGTTCACACTGGGTGGCGACTCCATTATTCTCCGTTTAGTTCCTCTGTGGGCTATTCCGTACTCCCGACTAGGTCGCGAGCCTAGAACAGCATCGCCGATTTCGGTGTCCTACACTAGTACTCTTAAAAGCTGCAGCTATCGAGAAAGTATGACTAGGTCATGACTTTCCGATTATAGAGACTAGTTATGCGGGATCCGATATATGCTTCGTACGGGGCAGACACAGAGCCAGCCCTAGGCCTAGCATGTGACATCAGATACTGGATCGTATTACGCATTACATTGTATTACTACGCCTGATACAGATAATATTCCTCGGTGGATATTTCTAGAGAATTGGGTAGGCACGGTGTTTTACTAGAAGCCAACCATGTCTTGTAAATCAGTGAGAACGTGATACGAGGTACGCACATGTTCGGATGGTTCAATGACCGTATTTACTGCCAACATATCAAGGAATCTCTTGGGTCGCTTCCCAAAGATTCACCAATGACATTTGACTCCTATAGAATTAATCTGGGATTAATTATGAGAGAGAAAATTAATCTGGGATTAATTGCGGCAAGAATTAATCTGGGATTAAATTCATATAGAAGAGAGAACGCGATTAATTTAAAAATTAATCGATAAAATAAATATATAGGATATATTAATTGAAATTGGATTTCAATACGAAATTAAAATTGGATTTTAATTCGGGCGAATGAATTAATTTGGAATTAATTCGTAAGCGACTATCGTAATAATTTTACTAGGCATAATTATTTAATTAAATTGGATTTAATTATGTAGCGACGGTAAATTCGTTTAATTCAGAATTAAACGAACCCTGACCCAAGTCTAGTTGTGTGTTGGAGAAGGCAACTTAAATTTGGAATTTAAAAGTTGTGGGACCCACTTGACTTACATCAACTTTTGACATTTGATGGAAGTTGTTGGCCTTAATTAATTGGATTCTTTAAATCGCACACCAACAAAACTATTCACTCTTCTCTCCTTCTTGCAAAAACCGTGAGCTTCTTCTCTCCATTGGGAATTTTTGCTTCAAAAATTTCTATAAGCTAGCACTTTGGGAGTCTTATGAGGTGATAGGGAAACTCACCCATAGAGCAAACAACAAATCTAAAGCTTGGAGCTTCATCCTACAAAGTGAAAATTTCGAATTTCACCCAATAATCAATGTAAGTCTTTCCACAACTTACTTGTTAATTTCACACTCAAAATCATGTTTAGGATCTTGGAAGCATGTCTTAGAGACTAACAATGGTATCAGAGCCTTCTAAACTTGATTTTGGAAATATAGGGTTCATAACTTTAATTTGGGTATTTTTGCTTGGAGCATGAAATTTCTAAATTGAGTGTTTGGTTGATGTTAGATGATGATAACTTAGAGTTGTGCATCATTGGATTGTTAAAAATTGATGGGATCAAATTTCCCCTAAATCCTCAACCTTGGCCGAATGTACCATAGGATTAGCTCATGGTGATTTTTTGAAATTAGACACTTGGATGTGTTAATGGCATGAAATTGAATATTAATTGTTGATTTAATTGGATTGAAATCAAATTGAATGTTAATTTCTTACTTATTGCCGTGAGATGTATGTTGTTGGAAGACTTGATTTTACTTCAATTTGTGTTGGACATGAATTGGAATGATAAAGCGTGATTAATTAGATTAATTAATATTTTAGAAATATTAGATTAATTAATTAGTTGTGTTAATTACACTTAAATTGAATTAATGAAATATTTGGAATATTGTATTAATCATATTTTGTTATATTTGGGCTAATGGGCTTGATTGGGCCAATTTTGGTTTTGGACAATTGGGTTGGATCCAATTGGGTCTAAACCATTTCCATAAAAGTCCAAAATATGACTTTGGGCCTTTTAATAATTTAATTGGGACTAATGGGCCAAAATTAATTTTTGGCATATGGTGATTCCTAAATGGGCCAAGGCATTATGGGTTTGATCCATAATGGCCAAAAGTCCATGCCTAAAGAATTAATTAACAGCCCATTGGACCTAATCGAATTGGCATTGGATGCTAATTGGGCCTTTGAGACCCATTTGGATTGGATTTGGAATCCAAGTCTAAAAGGCACTATAATAGGTGTAATTGTTTAATTTGGAATTAAACATGAATTAGTATTTGATACAATTTAAATTGGATTTAAAATTATAGTTCAATATAATTCAAGAATACTTACTTTAAGTATTTATTCTTAAACGAGTTGGACTCGCGCAAATCAAATCGTTGTATGAACATTGGATGGTCATTAATTGAAGATTAATTAATTGGATTAGATTGATTAACAACATTCTATGTGTGAATACTTGGATGTATTTTTTGAATAATGTATATCGGATGGATATAGTTGGGTGGGGGCAATTTTGAAGATTATTGTAAATATGGTATTTATTTGAAATTTGACCTGCGTGTCCAGTCTATCACCTCTCATTCTCATTGTATTTCTCTTCTCACCAATTCCCCTCAATATAAACGAGGTTTCTTATAGTGTTATGTAATTGGGTTTTAGAAGAATGTATAGTGCTAGTGGGAGAGAGGAAGAGAGAGAGATTTGTTCTAGGAACAAATTGTATATATCCATCCGCATATCATTATTAAATTTATCGCACCTTATTATGCTTTTAGAACGCATGTTTAAGGGTGTATGATGAGACCTAATCAAAGATAATAAATTGGTTGTCAATTTATGAAAACGCCCCCACTTTAGGAAATATATTGGATATATGTTTCAGACTTAGATGTCCACCTACCGGATCTAGGAATTGGATGGGATCCAATTGATCTTAGAGATCTACCTAGTTAAATTTTATACAACTTGTTGGCCAAAGTCAAGGTTGTGTATTATTTAACGGGATCTGAGCCCACTAGGAAACTAGGTTTCCCGAGTTCTCAACAGAGGGTTAGAGGCTCGTCGAAAAATAGTGGGAGGCTAGTATTAAATTTACAATTTTGTTTAATACTTGCTAAAATGCGCGCTCTTTTATTATTTATCGTCATTATATATATTAGTTATACTAATATTATTTTATTGTTTTCTTTGAACAGTTAGACTATACTAAATACTACTCCACTTGTAGTTGGTTATATAGTTGGACTATAGTAACCATTGCATTTTGAGTGTACCTGAAATCGTTGATTGGATAGTTGGACTATAGCAATCAAGATGGCTGTAAAGATTAGCGTTAGGGACATAATCATGGGCGAAAATGTCTTTAACGGCGTAAATTTTCAAAATTGGGAGATGAATCTCAGGATAGTCCTGGGAGCTGAGAAGTTACTATATGTTATAGAGAGACCCCTCGGGTTTAAGCCCGGACTTGAGCGACCAGTTGATCATGAGCTTTGGAAGACTCATCGAGATGATAACTTTACTGCTCAATCTATTATGCTTGCTGCAATGACTCCTCAATTTCATCGTCAGAACAAAGGATCAGATCCTTATAATATGATATTGAAATTGAAGGATTTACATAGATCTAATCTTAGATCTCAGAAGTATGAATTGCAAAAGAACCTCTTTTGCTCGCGTATGTCAAATGGTACATCTGTTGAACACTACATGTCGCAGATGATTGCTGACATCGAACAGCTGAGTCAGTTGGGCATTACCTTCGAGGCCGAGACTTCTATAGATTTGATTTTATAGTCCCTGCCCGATTGTTGGGGCGGGTTCATCATGAACTATAATATGATGAACCAAGAGAAAACTCTTGGAGAGTTAATGGCTATGCTGAAAGAAATAGAGCCAGAGCTTCAAAAAGGCAAGAAGCGCGAGGCACATCTTACTTCGACATTCAAGAAGGCCAAAGCTTGGCCGAATGCTTCTAGGGGTATGAAGAAGAAAAAGAAAAAGGGCAAGGCTAAATCATCATAGTCTTTTGGGAAGACGAAGGACATATCCCAAGACGTCTGCCTACACTGTGGAAAATGGGGTCACTGGAAGCGTGACTGCCGTATGTACAAGGTGGACTTGAAGGAAATGAAGGCGGGCAAGGCTCCGGCTTCAGGTATGTTTGTTATTGAAATAAACATGTCCACTACTGGTTTTAAAAATTAGATTTTTTATTCTGGATGTGGTACTCACATATGTACTGATGTGTAGGATCTGGAGATTAGCAAGAGACTGACTTCAGGTGAGATCGACCTACGAGTCGGAAATGGGACACGAGTCGCTGTTTTGGCCGTTGGTACCGATGCGGGTATACCTTTGTATTCCGGAACACTAGGTGTTTTGTATATAAAGATGATGTTTTGATATATCCAGCGGATGTTAATAATGGTCTTTATACTTTGAATATAAATGAATCTCAAACATATAACATGACAAACAAAAGGCTCAAATTGAGTAAAACGGATGAGACTTATTTGTTGAATTGTCTTCTGGGACACATTAACAAGACTCATATATCCACTCTTTCGAAGAATGGATACTTGGACAGATTTGATCCTAATTCATATAATGTCCGCGAATCTTGTTTGTTGGGCAAAATACATAAAACACCTTTTTAGTGGTAAAGGTGTACGTGCCACCGAGCTGTTAGCCCTCATTCATAGTGACGTATGCGGGCCCATGTCTAGCCAGGTTAGAGGTGGATACAAATACTTCATAACCTTTACGGATGATGCATCGCGTTATTATTATGTGTATCTTATGAAACACAAGTTGGAAACTTTTGATAATTTCAAAGAGTTTCGACACGAAGTAGAAAAAAAGACTGGCAAAAGTATTAAAACATTGTGGTCGAACCGTGGTGGAGAATACTTAAGCAATGAGTTTCAAGATTACTTAAAAGAATATGGTATTCTTTCACAGTGGATTCCTCTCGGAACACTTCAATTGAACGGTGTGTCCGAACGGAGAAACCGAACTTTATAAGACATGGTAAGGTCAATGCTGAGTCGCACAGAGCTACCGATTTCCTTCTGGGGATACGCATTAAACAGTGCAATACTTATTTTGAATAAGGTTCCGTCAAGTCAGTTGAACAGACTTCATATGAAATATGGACAGGAAAGAAATCGAGTTTCTCATTCCTGAAGATTTTGGGATGCTGGGCATATGTTAAACGTTTGGATGGTACCAAACTATAACCCAAATTGGATAAGTGCCTAGTTGTATGTTATCCTAGGGAAACCAAAGGATATTACTTCTACAACCCACAAGAGAATAAATGCAGTGGTAAGTGGGAGGAAAGTAGAACTCGATGAAAATCGGAGTGATACTGTTCCTGGAACCAACCCCCTCACGGAATACCAACAGTCCATCAGGGATGAGACTGTTCCACAATCTTCTAATACACAAGAACCGCGTAAGTCGGAGAGAGTCAAAAAACAACCTGAGAGGTATAGGTTTCTGATCTCACCTCATATAGATATTAATCTTATTGAGGAAGATGAACCGGCTACGTATGAGGAAGCGATACAAGGTATCGACTCCGCTTTATGGCAAGGAGCCATGAATTCCGAAATGGATTCCATGTATACCAACCAAGTTTGGACACTGGTTGATACACCAGAAGGCATTAAGCCTATCGGTTGTAAATGGGTCTTCAAAAGGAAGACGGACATGGAAGGCAACATACAAACGTACAAATCTAGGCTTGTAGCTAAAAGTTATCGCCAACGACATGGTGTCGATTACGACGAGACTTTTTCACATGTTGCCATGATGAAATCTATTCGGATAATGCTTGCTATTGCTGTATATTTCGATTATGAAATATGGCAGATGGATGTCAAAATCGCTTTCCTTAACGGAAACCTTTTGGAGGATGTTTATATGCAACAACCTGATGGTTTTATCGTACCAAAACATGCAAACAAGGTATTCAAGTTAAACCAATCCATTTATGGATTAAAGCAAGCATCGCGTTCTTGGAACCAAAATTTTGATGAGATCATAAAAGAATATGGTTTCATTCAAAACGGAGATGATTCTTGTGTATATAAGAAGGTTAGTGGGAGTGCACTAACATTCATTGTCATATTCGTTGATGATGTATTGCTTCTTAGCAATGACATTCCCATGCTACAATCGGTGAAAGCTTGGCTTTCATTAAAATTCTCCATGAAATACCTGAGAGATGCAATGATTCGGATCCCGCATGCTTCCGTAGTCGGATCGATCATATATGTCATGATATCAGGCCAATCCAGGTAATGGTCACTAGATTGCTGTAAAGAACATACTTAAGTATCTTAGACGAACTAAGGATGCTTTCTTAGTCTATGGGGAAGGAGAACTTGAGGTGACTGGGTTCGCCGATGGAAGTTTCCAAACCGACAAAGACAACTGTAAGTCGTTATCAGGGTACATATTTTGTTTGAACAACGGAGCAGTGAGCTGGAAATCTTCCTAGCAAGAGACTGTTGTCGATTCAACAACAGAATCGGGATATATTGATGTAGTTGAGGCAGCAAAAGAAGCCGTTTGGATCCGTAAATTCCTAATTAGATTAGGAGTAGTTCTGTTAACATCTGAGCATGTACCTTTGTATTGTGACAATAATGGGGCTATAGCACAAGCTAAGGAACCACGGTCTCATCAACGATCCAAGCATGTACTTTGACAATTTCATCTGATTCGTGAGCTCATACATCATGGTGATGTGAAGATCGAAAAGATCGCATCAGATGACAACATTGCAGATCCGCAGACGAAAGCTATATCTCAACAAAAGTTTGAGCGACATGTACATAGTTTAGGTGTTAGATACTTGAGTGATTGGCTATGAGCCAAGTGGGAGATTGTTGGATAATTATGACCCATAGCATCACTATTTGTAAAGAACATTGTGTTTTTGTACAAATTAACTATGTGACAAAAGGAAATTGCTATTTTATCATTATTGTATTTGGATTACTTGGATATATATATAATGATAAAATTCCATATGATTAAATCGGATTAATAAGATATGAGACAGTATTAATCCACGAACGGTTTAATCATTAAATATCCTTAGTCGTAGTATTATCGAGACTGGACATCGATAATGCGGAATAGACTAGTATTACATTTGTGCGCGTTATGGAAGCTTAACGGCATATGGAGATGATGGTCACACAAGATACGGTACTAGTACTCTTAAAAGCTACAGTTATCGGGAAAGTATGACTAGGTCATGACTTTCCGATTACAGAGAATAGTTACGCGGGATCCGATATATGCTTCGTACGGGGCAGACACAGAGCCAGCCCTAGGCCTAGCATGTGACATCAGATACTGGATCGTATTACGCATTACATTGTATTACTACGCCTGATACAGATAATATTCCTCAGTGGATATTTCTGGAGAATTAGGTAAGCACAGTGCTTTGCTAGAAGCCAACCATGTCTTGTAATCAGTGAGAACGTGGTACGAGGTACGCACGTGTTCGGATGGTCCGATGACCGTATTTACTGCCAACATATCTAGGAATCTCTTGGGTCGCTTCCCAAAGATTCATCAATGACATTTGACTCATATAGAATTAATCTAGGATTAATTATGAGAGAGAAAATTAATATGGGATTCAATTCGTATAGAAGAGAGAACGCGATTAATTTAGAATTAATCGATAAAATAAATATATCAGATATATTAATTGAAATTGGATTTCAATACGAAATTAAAATTGGATTTTAATTCGGGCGAATGAATTAATTTGGAATTAATTCATAAGCGACTATCGTAATAATTTTGCTAGGCATAATTATTTAATTAAATTGGATTTAATTATGTAGCGACGGAAAATTCATTTAATTCGGAATTAAACGAACTCGGGCCCAAGTCTAGTTGTGTGTTGGAGAAGGCAACTTCAATTTGGAATTTAAAAGTTGTGGGACCCACTTGACTTAGGGCCCAAGTCTAGTTGTGTGTTGGAGAAGACAACTTAAATTTGGAATTTAAAATTTGTGGGACCCACTTGACTTATATCAACTTTTGACATTTGATGGAAGTTGTTGGCCTTAATTAATTGGATTCTTTAATCCACACACCAACCAAGTTTTGAACTATTCACTCTTCTCTCCTTCTTGCAAAAAATCGTGAGCTTCTTAAGCTAGCACTTTGGGAGTCTTATGAGATGATAGGGAAACTCACCCATAGAGCAAACAACAAATCTAAAGCTTGGAGCTTCATCCTACAAAGTGAAAATTTCGAATTTCACCCAATAATCAATGTAAGTCTTTCCGCAACTTACTTGTTAATTTCACACTCAAAATCATGTTTAGGATCTTGGAAGCATGTCTTAGAGACTAACATTCACGCCACTGAGTAATGGAATAGCGTGATCTTGCAATTATTGAGGGGGTAACCTTGCATATTCCTGGAAAATGGTCATAAAGTCAGTCAATAACCCATGCAATTTAGGTTTCTCGTTACAGTCCCGCATAACATCATCACATACAACATCTGCAATTAGCCCCTGCAATTTACAAATATCCATCAAATACATCATGGCATTCCCTTTCATTACTCTCAACAGAGTCTTAAAGGACACATCGGATCTCACCAAAGTATGATCCTCTTGTAGCCGTATCTTTCCTCCCTGCCAATCAAACTGCATCGTGAGATCACTGTAATTAGCAGAGACTTCCCCAAGGCTTTTGAGCCAAACAATCCCCAACACAATATCAGCACTCCCTCAAAAGAGTAAAAATCTTGAACTATCTTATGTCCTTGAATCCACAGTGTCATGCCTCTAAAAACTCCCATCCCCTTGATACAAACTCCATTACCAATCTGGACCCCAAAATGTTTTCCCTGTATCCACACTAGACCCAACTCATTAACAACATCAGTGGCTACAAATTTGTGAGTACCGATGTCAATTAAAACCATCGTGTCTCTACCCCTCACTATACCCCTGATCGGCATCGTGATGTTAGATATGAAAGCCATAAAAGAATGCAAAGACAGTTCCGCCTCCACTCTTTCAGTCGTAAATACCACCTCCTCAATCAACACATCACTGTCGGACACCAAGGCATCGTCGTCGTCGTCGGCTACCATCAACATCCGCAGTTGTAAATTCTTGCAATTATGTCTTGGGGAGAATTTTTCTTCGAAACAGAAGCAAAGTCCCCTCTCATAGCGGTATTATTCTTCTTTGTAAGACAATCAGCGATAAAGATCCCGTCTTCCTCCTACAGTGGTGTTTGACTGATATGATTTTTGATAATTATTGGAATTAAGTGTCTCATGCCTTAATCCAATGCTTTTGGTGAAAGTATAAGAACTGACGTGATTCTGGTCTAAACTTTAGAAACTCTCGAGGCCCCTCGATTAAATTGGCTGATGTATTTACCCAATAAGTTTGCAATGGCCTAATTTTATTTTCATAGGCTCTGCCCAAAGCTGCATTCCTTTCTTCAATTTTATGGGTCATGTCTATAAGCCCACCCAATGTTTCAGGCTTGAACATCCTCAACTCGACCTTGATCTCTTCTCTTAAGCCGTTAAAAAATGGCCTCATTAGCAGTTCATCGGAGGCTTCGTTCAATGGTACTGACAACGATTCAAATTTCTTAGGGTACTATGTAACTGAGCTTTCCTGCTTCAGTACCATCAGAAATTCATAACCACTGCCTTCTTGGGATTTTTTAAAACATTGAATAATGGCACCATTGAAAGTAGCCCATTTCATAATCGGCGTGCAGGTCTCCATCTACTGGTACTAATAAAGGGTCTTACCCTCTATGCACAACGCTGCTGCCTCCACCTTCTCTGCATCCTTCAGTTGTTGATTCAAAAATATTCGTCGGCTCGAAAAAACCACCAATACAGATCTTTTCCAGTAAACACCGGTAATTCAAGTAATCGAACTTTGCTTTCAATTTTTTCCTTATCCACACTTTCCATATTTTCTTCAACCTTTTCAGTTTCTCTATTACCACTAGCTAATGACTCTCCGAGATCTGAAGCCTTCCTTTTTTTCTTTGAAACTCACATTCTCCTCTATCCTCTTCATCCGCCTTTTAACTCTGCCATATAATCCTTGACAGCCTTCATATCCACCCTCATTTCTTCCTGACTCCCACTCATCGTCGCCATATCCACCTTCAATTTTTCAACCTCTTTCTCAAACATCTATGATCGATTGCCTTCTATTCTGGTTGTTTTAGCCATTACCTTTAATCCTTGCTTTGATACCAATTTGTTAGGTTCCAGGGAAGAATACAAGAGTGTTTGTAGTGTAAAACTGATATATATGATGTAATGAACGAATTAAATGGAATAAATGAATGAAAATGGAAATGGATCTGTATTGATAATATTGATGTTTGCCAACTCCAACATGATGATGACAATGAAAACTGTCTCTAGCACATAGGGGTGGAACCTCCCAACAGAATTCCATATAACCAATTCCCCCCTGATACAATTCACTCTCATTTATTTAACTACTAAATACATTATACATATTCCTATTATAACTACTAGCCACGTCTCACATGTTGGGTTTCTACTATAGTCCCAAAATCGATTTCAAGCAAGAAACATGTGCGAAATACAACAATGAAGCATGGCAGAATCATACTTACATTGATCGGATTGCGATGTGAGGAACAAAAACTTTTCTCTCCTTCATGGTGTTCTCGGCAGTGTGGCTATTTTTGAGCTCCTCCAAATTCGGTCACCACCTCCAAGTGTGCTCCAAGCTCCAAGCTTTGCAAATGGTGATTCCATGCTCACAAGTTGGTTTTCCCTATCACCTTGGATGACCCTTTTTGTGCTAGCAATGGAAAGATTTGCCACAAATCTTCCTTCTTTCTTCTTGTTATTTCCGCCTTGCCAAGAAATGGAGAAGAAAATGGCTTCAAAGCCGAGAGAGGGAGAGAGGGAAAAAATTGGTTCCAAACCGTGTGAGTGATAAAGAGAGAGTGAGAATTTGTGTTTGGTATATGGTTTTGATTTTCCAAAAATCAAATACCAAAATAACTTCCATTTCCAAAATTCAAGGCATTAAGCCATCCAACTACCACCATCAATCACAAGTGACAAGTTGTCACATCACTCATGACTAGACATTGTTGGAAATTCTAATCCATTCCCCAAGATCAAAAGAGCAAACAAAACATATAAATGAATGAACAATATTGAAGTATGGCGGAATCATACTCACAAAGATCGGAATGCGGATGCGTTGATGAAACAAAAAATTTCTCCTTTGTGCAGTGAGGGTTTCGGCCAAACAGAAAAGAGAAGCTCCAAGCATTTTTGATCCTTCCAAGCTCTAAGATTAGTTTCCCATAACACCTTTGTATGATCCCTTGATGGTGCTAGCCTTGTGTGTGATTTTATGTTCCAAACAAACACAAATTCTTCAAGTTTTTGCAACAAAAACAGAAAAGTGGAGAGGGCTGTGAGAGCTCACAGTTTCGGTCATGAGAGAATAGGAGAGAGTGAGAGTTTTGATTTCAAAAATCAATTTATATTTATGTCATAATTATTGTCAAAAAAATACCAAATATTTGGTAAAGCAAAAGTCAAATCTCTACCATTTGGTTTGACTTGGAGTGTCCCACTCTTCCAACCTCTCACCTAACCCATCACCTAAAAGCAAAAGCTTTGACTAGTGATGTGATGGATGATGTGACATGTGGGCCCACCTCGATTCCGAATGCAAGTGGGCCCGCAAACACTCCCGGGCTCGAGTTCGATAATTCCGAATTAACGAACTTTCGTCGCGACGTTATTTAAATCGAATTTAATTAAATAATTATGCCTAGCAAAATTACTATTCACGTCGCTAACGAATTAATTCTAAATTAACTCGTTTGCCCGAATTAAAATCTAATTTTAATTCCGCGTCGAAATCGAATTTCGTTTAATATATAAATATATTATTTTAACGATTAATTCTAAATTAATCTTTCTCTCTCTTTGAATAGTACTTTATCCAAGATAAAGTCTCTCCGCAATTAATCCAAGATTAATTGAGTTCGAATCATACATCATCGGTGAATCTTCGGGAAGCGACCCAAGAGACCTCTAGATATGTTGGCAGTAAATCCGGTTGTCGAACTATCCGAACACGTACGTACCAAGTACTACGTTTTTACCGATTTACAAGACAAGGTTAGCCTCTAGCAAAACGCCGTGCCTACCCAATTCTCTAGAAATATTCTTACTGGAATATAAGATCTATAACAGGCGTAGTATACCGTAGTATAGTGTATACTGATCCAGTATCGGATGATCACATGTAAGGCCTGGGGCTGGAGATGTGTCTGCCCCGTACGAAACATATATCGGACATCAAGCAACTAGTCTCTTTGAATCGGATAATCCTGACCTTGTCATATTATCCCGATGGTTGCAACCATTATAGAGTACTAGTTCTGTATCCTGCGCGATCATCATCTCCATATGTCTGAAGTGATACTTCCGTCTTGACATCACACCCAATACACTACGATTCTCGATAAACCTAGAAGAGGTGTACACAGAACCTGTTAAAGCCCTGGACGACCAAAACTAAAGTCTACCGATTGTCGCAAGTACTAGCGATGCAAGTCTCAGGTTAAGACCATATGCACCTACCCTGAAGCGGACTCCCATAGACACGCAGACATACTACCAATGGGATTCCGCGGGGTCTATCCAGAGCGAAGCTGTTTTCCGTACCATCGGTAAAACACAACCTCCTACCGCACTTGCATAAGTATCCTATACTTAAATATACGAGAACTATGCCGTTGTGCCCTCACAACACGCACAAGTGCAGTACTAGTCTATTCCGCATTATCGATGTCCAATCTCGATAATACTACGACTAGGGATATTTAATGATTAAACCTTTATGGATTGATACTGTCTCATATCATCTCAATCCGGAACTAATCATAGGGACTTTTACCATTATATATCAAAGTAAGTAAATTACAAAACGGTAAAAGGCAATTTCATTACTACATAGTTAATTTTGTACAATAATACAATATCATTTACAAAACAGTGACGCTATGGGTCATACATGTCTAACAATCTCCCACTTGGCCTATAGCCAGTCACTCAAGCATCTAATACCTGAACTATGTACATGTCGCTCAAACTTTTCCCGAGGAATTGCTTTCGTCAGCGGATCTGCAATGTTGTCCTCTGATGCGATCTTTTCGATCTTCACATCGCCACGATGTATGATCTCTCGAATCAGATGGAATCGTCGAAGAACATGTTTGGATCGTTGATGAGACCTTGGTTCCTTAGCCTGCGCTATAGCCCCGCTATTGTCACAATACAATGGAACGGGCTCAGCTGCTAACGGAACTACTCCTAATCCCATTAGGAATTTTCGGATCCAAACCGCCTCTTTTGCTGCTTCAGCTGCTGCTATGTACTCCGCTTCAGTTGTTGAATCGGCAACAGTATCTTGCTTGGAAGATTTCCAGCTCACTGCTCCGTTATTCAAACAAAATATGTACCCGGATTGCGACTTAAAGTCGTCTCTCTGTCGGTTTGGAAACTTGCATCGGTATACCCAGATACCTCAAGTTCTCCATCTCCATAGATTAAGAAAGCATCCTTAGTTCTTTTAAGATACTTAAGGATACTCTTAACCGCCATCCAGTGATCTTTACCTGGATCGGCCTGATATCGACTGCACATGCTCAAAGCATGGGACACATCAGGTCGTGTACATATCATGGCATACATGATCGATCCGACTGCCGAAGCGAACGGAGTCCGACTCATGTTGTCTCTCTCATCTTGTGTTTTAGGACACATGTCCCTAGATAGATAGACGCCATGTGATGTTGGCAACAGTCCCCTCTTGGACTGATCCATGTTGAATCTCTTCAACACTTATCAATATATGTACTCTGGGAGAGTCCAAGTAGCTTTCTAGATCTATCCCGGTAGATCTTTATTCCTAGAATGAAAGCTGCTTCTCCCAGATCTTTCATGGAGAATTTCAATGAAAGCCAAGCTTTCACCGACGTTAACATGGGAATGTCATTGCCTATTAGCAATACAATATCGTCGACATAAAGGACAATAAAAGTCAGTGCACTCCCACTTGCCTTCTTGTATACACAAGGATCATCTACGTTTTGAATGAAATCATATTCTTTTATTATGACCTCATCAAAACGTTGGTTCCATGACCTCGATGCTTGCTTCAGTCCATAAATGGACCGATTTAACTTACAAACCTTGTTTGCAAGTCTAGGTGCGATAAAACCGTCAGGCTGTTGCATGTAAACATCCTCCGAAAGGTTTCCGTTAAGGAAAGCGGTTTTAACGTCCATCTGCCATATTTCGTAATCGTAATATGCAGCTATCGCAAGCATTATCCGAATGGATTTAATCATGGCAACGGGTGAGAAAGTTTCGTCATAATCAACTCCAAGTTGTTGACGATACCCTTCGCTACAAGCCTAGCTTTGTACGTTTGTACGTTGCCATCCATGTCGGTCTTCTTCTTGAAGACCCATTTGCATCCAATAGGCTTTACGCCTTCTGGTGCATCAACCAGTGTCCAAACTTGGTTGGTATACATGGAATCCATTTCGGCCTTCATGGCTTCTTGCCATAAAGCGGATTCGATACCTTGTATCGCTTCCTCATACGTAGCCGGTTCAGTATCCTCAATAAGATTAATATCTACATGAGGTGAGATCAGGAATCCATACCTCTCAGGTATTACCCTGACTCTCTCCGACCTACGCGGTCCTTGTGTACTTGAAGATTGTGGTTCAGTCTCATCCCGGATGGACTGTTCATGTTCCGTTGATAATTCACTGCCAGGAACAGTATCACTGCGACTTTCATCGAGTTCTACTTTCCTCCCACTAACCACTGCATTTAGGAATTCCTTCTCAAGGAAAACCGCATGTAGAGCAACAAATACTTTGTTCTCTTGTGGGTGATAGAAGTAATATCCTTTGGTTTCCCTAGGATATCCAACGAATAGGCATTTATCTGATTTGGGTTCAAGTTTGGTACCTTCCAAACGTTTAACATATGCCCAGCAACCCCAAATCTTCAGGAATGAGAAACCCGGTTTCTTTCCTGTCCATATCTCATATGGAGTCTGTTCAACAGACTTTGACGGAACCTTATTCAAAATAAGAAATGCACTGTTTAATGCATATCCCCAGAAGGAAATCGGCAGCTCAGTGCGACTCATCATCGACCTTACCATGTCCAGCAAGGTACGGTTTCTCCGTTCAGACACACCATTTAATTGTGGTGTTCCAGGAGGAGTCCACTGTGAAAGAATACCATATTCTTTCAAGTAATCTTGAAACTCATTACTTAAGTATTCGCCACCACGGTCCGACCGTAATGTCTTAATACTCTTGCCTGTTTGTTTTTCAACTTCGTGTCGAAACTCTTTGAATCGCTCAAAAGTTTCCGACTTGTGCGTCATAGATACACATAACCGTAACGTGATGCATCATCCGTAAAGGTTACGAAGTATCGATATCCACCTCTAGCCTGGCTAGACATGGGCCCACAAACGTCACTATGAACGAGGGCTAACAGTTCAGTGGCGCGTTCACCTTTACCGCTAAAAGGTGATTTAGGCATTTTGCCTAATAAACAAGATTCGCAGACGTCATATGAATTTGGATCAAATCCGTCCAAGTACCCACTCTTCGAAAGTGTGGATATGCGAGTCTTGTTAATGTGTCCCAGACGACAATGCCACATATAAGTTTCATCATTTGGATTACTCATTTTAAGCCTTTTGTTTGTTACTTTATATGTTGGAGATTCGTTTATATTCAAAATATAAAGACCATTATTTGCAACTGCAGTGCATATTTCTGCATCATCTTTATATAAATAACACCCAGTGTTTCTAAATACAAAAGTGTACCCATGCTGGGTTAACAAAGATACAGATATAATATTCCTAGTCAAACTAGGTACAAAATAACAGTCATTTATTTAAGTACATGCCCCGAGGGCAGTTCTAATACAAAAGTGCCCACGGCCAAAACAGCAACAGGAGTTCCGTTTCCAACTCGTAGATCAATCTCCCCTGAAGCCAGTCTCCTGTTGTCCTGCAGATCCTGCACATCAGTACATATATGAGAACCACAACCAGAATCAAAAATCCAATTTTTAAACTAGAAGTAGCCATGTTTATTTCAATAACAAACATACCAGTGGTCGGTGCCTTGCCCGCCTTGATCTCCTTTCCGAGCGCCTTGTTCATGCGGCAGTCACGCTTCCAGTGACCTCTCTTGCCGCATTGAAGGCATATGTCTTGTGACTTGTCATTTGGCTTCCCAGAAGCCATCGACTTCTTGGCCTTGCCTTTGTTCCTATGCTTCCTCTTTTTCACCCCTCCAGTTGCCTTGGGCCCAGCCCTTGACGTCTGAGAGGTCGATGTAAAGTGCGCCTCACGCTTGTTGCCTTTAAGAAGCTCTTTCTCTGACTCCTTAAGAATGGACAATAGCTCTCCAAGAGTATCGTCCGTATCCATCAACTTGTAGTTGATGATAATCTGCTTCCAAGTATCGGGAAGTGACTGTAAGACCATGTCTATAGTCAGCTCAGCCTCCAAGACTATTCCCATCTTGGCCAGCTCATCAATGTCGGCTATCATTTGAGTCCCGTGGGCCTCAACTGAACCGCCATCAGTCATACGGGAGCGAAAGAGTTTCTTTACCAACTCATACCTCTCCATCCGCTTATTAGTGCGGTGAAGATCCTTTAGTCTAGCCATCATATCATAAGGATCCAAGTCCCTATTCTGGCGACGAAAGTGTTGAGTCATCGAAGCAAGCATGATCGACTAGTCGTTTCACAATCATCGCTGTGAGTTTTCTCCATAACTCCAGCTCAAGTAGATCAGTAGGCTCAGGTCCAAGAGGTTTCTGTATGGTATACAGCAGCCTCTCTGCCCCAAGGACTATCCTCAGGTTCATTTCCCAGTCAGCGAAGTTCGTACCCTTAAATACATTATCACCCATGATTATGTCTCGGATATTTCCCTTGTTTGCCATCTTAACTACGATAGTCAAACTATCTAGTTAACGATATATGGGTACAGTCAAACTGTTACAAAAAATAACATTATATTAGTCCAACTAATGTTTAAAATAAATATTGACGAAATAAATTTTGTAAGCGCGTAAAGCTAAGTATCTGAATGAAATTGCAAATTCAATACTAGCCTCCCACTATTTTCTACAAGTCTCTAACCCTCTGTCGAGTACTCGGGAAATCCAATTTCCTAGTGGGCTAGGATCCCGTTAAATAACACACAACCTTGACTTTGGCCAACAAGTTGTATGATATTTAACTAGGTAGATCTCGAAGATCAATTGGATCCCATCCAATTCCTAGGTCCGGTAGGTGGACATCCAAGTCCGAAACATATATATATCCAATACATATGTCAATGTATCCAATACATTTTCCTAACCTTTTCCTCTGAATCAACTAAGTCTTGGCTTTGGCACAACAAACTTAATGATTCCAGTTAAGCGGGACCCATTGACATGGAAAGTTTCGTAATCAATGTCGTGGGACAAGAAGTGATCTTGACTTTGGCCAACAAATCACAACTTGGACAAGACACCGATGTGGAACAAAACTCTCATGATTCAAACACATCCTCAATTGACAAAGGTCTTGACTTTGGCCAACAAACCAATGCCAATTTCGGATCTTGAGAGAGAATCATTCAACGGAAGGAAAATCGCTTAATATTGTTTGAGGGATTTTCGCGTAATTGGCAACCAATTAATTTATCTTTGTTAGGTCTCATCATCATACACCCTTAAGCATGCTTCTAAAACATCATAAAGCGCGTAAAATAAAATAATAGTGATATTCGGATGGATATATAACAATTTGCTCCTAGAACAAATCACTCCCTTTCCTCTCCCCGGCTAGCACTATTCTACTTCTACCCAATTACATAATACAATAAGAGAAACCTCATTTTCATTGAGGGGAATTAGGTGAGAAGAGAATACAAAGAGATAATAAGAGAAAGGCTGGACACGCAGGTCCAATTTATAAATTCTGAATTTACAATAATTTCTAAAATTACCCTTCCCTTCTAATATCCATCCGATATACACTATTCATTCATCACATCCACATTCATTCATTCAAGGCATGTTATACAACCAATCTAATCCAATTAATTAGTCTTTAATTAGGTGACAATACAATGTTCAAACAATTGTTTGCATTTGCGCGAGTCCAACTCGTTTTGAGAATAAGTACTTATAGTACGAATTCATGAATCATATCGAACTACTCGTCAAATCCAATTTAAGTCGTATTCAATACTAATCCTTTTATTTAATTCTAAATTAAATATTTACACTTTTATTGTGCTTTTATAACTTAGATTCCAAATCTAATCCAATCGGGTCTCAAAGTCCCAACTAACATCTAATGTCCGTTTAATTAAAGTCCGATGGGCTTTCAATTGATTTCATTAGGCTTGGGCTTTGGTCAATGTGGGTCAAACCCAATTACCAAGCCCAATAAGGAATCACCCTCATTTGCCTTAAAATCAATATCAAGCCCATAAGGCCCAATTAAACATAAAAGCCCATTTATTACATTTGGACTTAATGGAGTCATTTAGGCCCAATTTTGGATCCAATCCAATTGGCCCAAACCTACTTGGCCCAACCAAGCCCATTATGCCCAAATATAATAGTTTTAGGCCCAATTCAAAATTAAGCCCAATTAATCAAATTTTAAAATTCCAAATTTTATAACTTAATTAATAAATAAAGTGTAATGTCATGATTAATCCTTTAAATCAATATTTCCAAAATTATCAAATTAATCCATTAATCATATTTTTATCTTAAATACATGTCCAACATTATTTAATCAAAAAATCAAGTCCCTAATCATCCATTGCATTCGGCCAAGGTGTTAAAATGGTTCCGATTTCGTTTTTCAATCCGATCGAATTACAAATCGTCATTCCATATTGTTTCAAGTCATCCAATGATCTTAAAATCAAAAAATCATCAAGTCCATTATGCCTACATGTATTCGGCCAAGCCACTTTTTAGGTTGAAAAATTAATCCAATTTATTTTCCATGAAATTGATGATGTATAACCTTAAGTAACATACATCTAAGCATATTTAATCAAACAAACTCATCAAATCATGCTTCATCAATTTTTCCCAAATATCACCCTAATATATTTTCATGCTCTTTAGGCTCAATGATACCATTGTTGGAAATTCTAATCCATTCCCCAAGATCAAAAGAGCAAACAAAACATATAAATGAATGAACAATATTGAAGTATGGCGGAATCATACTCACAAAGATCGGAATGCGGATGCGTTGATGAAACAAAATTTTTTCTCCTTTGTGCAGTGAGGGTTTCGGCCAAACAGAAAAGAGAAGCTCCAAGCATTTTTGATCCTTCCAAGCTCTAAGATTAGTTTCCCATAACACCTTTGTATGATCCCTTGATGGTGCTAGCCTTGTGTGTGATTTTATGTTCCAAACAAACACAAATTCTTCAAGTTTTTGCAACAAAAACAGAAAAGTGGAGAGGGCTGTGAGAGCTCACAGTTTCGGTCATGAGAGAATAGGAGAGAGTGAGAGTTTTGATTTCAAAAATCAATTTATATTTATGTCATAATTATTGTCAAAAAAATACCAAATATTTGGTAAAGCAAAAGTCAAATCTCTAACTACCATTTGGTTTGACTTGGAGTGTCCAACACTCTTCCAACCTCTCACCTAAACCCATCACCTAAAAGCAAAAGCTTTGACTAGTGATGTGATGGATGATGTGACATGTGGGCCCCACTCGATTCCGAATGCAAGTGGGCCCGCAAACACTCCCGGGCTCGAGTTCGATAATTCCGAATTAACGAACTTTCGTCGCGACGTTATTTAAATCGAATTAATAAATAATTATGCCTAGCAAAATTACTATTCACGTCGCTAACGAATTAATTCTAAATTAACTCGTTTGCCCGAATTAAAATCTAATTTTAATTCCGCGTCGAAATCGAATTTCGTTTAATATATCAATATAATTATTTTAACGATTAATTCTAAATTAATCTTTCTCTCTCTTTGAATAGTACTTTATCCAAGATAAAGTCTCTCCGCAATTAATCCAAGATTAATTGAGTTCGAATCATACATCATCGGTGAATCTTCGGGAAGCGACCCAAGAGACCTCTAGATATGTTGGCAGTAAATCCGGTTGTCGAACTATCCGAACACGTACGTACCAAGTACTACGTTTTTACCGATTTACAAGACAAGGTTAGCCTCTAGCAAAACGCCATGCCTACCCAATTCTCTAGAAATATTCTTACTGGAATATAAGATCTATAACAGGCGTAGTATACCGTAGTATAGTGTATACTGATCCAGTATCGGATGATCACATGTAAGGCCTGGGGCTGGAGATGTGTCTGCCCCGTACGAAACATATATCGGACATCAAGCAACTAGTCTCTTTGAATCGGATAATCCTGACCTTGTCATATTATCCCGATGGTTGCAACCATTATAGAGTACTAGTTCTGTATCCTGCGCGATCATCATCTCCATATGTCTGAAGTGATACTTCCGTCTTGACATCACACCCAATACACTACGATTCTCGATAAACCTAGAAGAGGTGTACACAGAACCTGTTAAAGCCCTGGACGACCAAAACTAAAGTCTACCGATTGTCGCAAGTACTAGCGATGCAAGTCTCAGGTTAAGACCATATGCACCTACCCTGAAGCGGACTCCCATAGACACGCAGACATACTACCAATGGGATTCCGCGGGGTCTATCCAGAGCGAAGCTGTTTTCCGTACCATCGGTAAAACACAACCTCCTACCGCACTTGCATAAGTATCCTATACTTAAATATACGAGAACTATGCCGTTGTGCCCTCACAACACACGCACAAGTGCAGTACTAGTCTATTCCGCATTATCGATGTCCAATCTCGATAATACTACGACTAGGGATATTTAATGATTAAACCTTTATGGATTGATACTGTCTCATATCATCTCAATCCGGAACTAATCATAGGGACTTTTACCATTATATATCAAAGTAAGTAAATTACAAAACGGTAAAAGGCAATTTCATTACTACATAGTTAATTTTGTACAATAATACAATATCATTTACAAAACAGTGACGCTATGGGTCATACATGTCTAACAGACATCACATCAATCGATTGACTAGTGTTTGACGCTTGATGTGACTTGTGGGCCGCATTGAATTTGAAATGCGAGTGGGCCCACAAACACTCATGTCCCAAGGGCTCGGGTTCGCTAATCCCAAATTAACGAATTTTCCGTTGCGACGTAATTAGTAATAGGCCTAGTAAAAGGACTATTCCATCGCTGACGAATTAATTCTAATTAACTCGTTCGCCCGAATTAAAATCTAATTTTAATTCCGCGTCGAAATCCAATTTCGTATAATATATCGAATATATTATTTTATCGATTAATTCCAATTAACCGTTCTCTCTCTTTTAATAAGATTTTTATCCCAGATAAAATAAATCTGAATTAAACCCAGATTAGTTTTCTCTCTCTTATAATTAATCCCATATTAATAAAGTTGAGTCATACGTCATCGGTGAATCTTCGGGAAGCGACCCATGAGATCCCCGTATATGTTGGCAGTAAATCCGGTGGTTGGACTATCTGAACACGTACGTACCTAGTACTACGTTTTTACCGATTTACAAGACATGGTTGGCTTCTAGCAAAGCACCGTGCCTACCCAATTCTCAAGAAATATTCTTACTGGAATATGTTATCTATATCAGGCGTAGTGTACGTAGTATTGCGTATTACGATCCAGTATCGAATGTCACGTGCAAGGCCTGGGGCTCGAATCTCATATCGAATGTCACGTGTCTGCCCCGTACGAAGCACATATCGAATCTCTGGTAACTAGTCTCTATTATCGGATAAACATGACCTAGTCATAATATCCCGATAGGTGCAGCATATAAGAGCACCAGTTATGTATCTTACGTGATCATCATCACCACTATGACTGGAGTGATACTTCCGTCTTGACATCACACCCAATACACTACGATTCTCAATATACCCAGAAGAGGCGTACATAGAACCTGTTAAAACCCTGGACGACCAAAACCAAAGTATATTGATTGTCGCAAGTATTAGCGGTGCAAGTCTCAGGTTAAGACCAAATACACCTACCCTGATTCGGACTTCCATAGACACATAGTCATACTACCAATGGAATTCCGAGGGGTCTATCCAGAGCGAAGCTGTTCCCGTACCATCGGTAAACACAACCTCCTATTACACTTGCATGAGTATCCTATACCCAAATATATGAGAACTATGATGTTATGCTCCCACAACGCGCACAAGTGTAATACTAGTCTATTTCGCATTATCGATGTCCAATCTCGATAATACTACGACTAGGGATATTTAATGATTAAACCTTCGTGGATTGATACTGTCTCATATCATCTCAATCTGGAACCAATCATATGGACCTTCTATCATTTATACATCTTGGTAATCTAATTACAAATTATAGAAGAGCAATTTCCTTTGTCACATAGTTAATTTGTACAACAACACCATGATCTGTACAAATAGTGATGTTATGGGCCATAATCGTCTAACAATCTCCCACTTGGCATATAGCCAATCACTCAAGTGTCCTACACCCGAACTATGTACGGTTCGCTCAAACCTCTGCTGAGAAAAAGCTTTCGTCAGCGGATTTGCAGTGTTATCATATGATGCGATTTATTCGATCATCACATCGACACGATGTATGATCCGAACGAATCAGATGAATATTTGAAGTATATATGTCTGGATCGTTGATGAGACCATTAATTCTTTAGCCTGTGATGTAGTCTAGCTCAGCTGCTAACAGAACTACTCCTAATCTGATTAGGATTATTATCGATCCAAAAGGCTTCTATTGTTGCCTCAGCTGCAGCAATATCCCAGTTTTGTTGTTTATTCGGTAACAGTATCTTGCTTGGAAGATTTCCAGCTCACTGTTCCGTTATTCAAACTGTTTAGTACCTTTGTTACGACTTATAGTCATTTTTATCGGTTAGGAAACTTGCAACGGTGAACCCAGTCACTTCTAGTTCTCCTTCTCCATAGTATAAGAAAGCATACTTAGTTCATATAAGATACTAAAGGATGTTCTTAACATCAATCCAGTGACTATCACTCGGATTGGCCTGATTGTGACTCCATATGCTCAAAGTATATGAGACACCAGGTCGCGTACATTTATTTCAATGTACGATTTCTCGGAGAGTATTAACAACTTTTAGATCTATCCCAGTAGATCTTTATTCCTAGTATAAAGGTTGTCTCTCCCAAGAATTCTATGGAGAATTTTCATGGAAGCCAAGCTTTCACCAACTGTTATATGGGAATATCATTTCCAAGAAATGACATATCATCATTATTTTATAGGACAGTCACTTTCAGTGCGCTCCCACTAACCTTCTTATATACACAAGAATCATTTTCGTTTTGAATTAAATCATATACCATTATGATTATATCAAAACGATAATTCCAAGAACCCAATGCTTGCTTCAATCCATCCATGGATCGAATTAACTTGCAAACCTTGTTTGCTCGTTTTTGATACGACAAAACCGTCAGGATGTTGTAAACATCCTCCAAAAGGTTTCCATTTAAGGAAAGCGGTTTTGGAATTCAGCTGCCATATTTCATGAATGAAACATGCAGCATCAGCAAGCATTATCCAAATGGATTTACCGTGGCAACGAGTAAAAGGTTTCATCGTAATCGACACAATGTTGATAACGATAGTTTTTCGCTACAAGCCTAGCTTTGTACGTTGGTATGTTTCCTTCCATATATGTCTTCCTTGAAGACTTAAATAGTACCAATAGGCACAATGCCTTCCGGTACATCAACTAGTGTCTAAACATAGTTGATATACATGGAATCTATTTCAGACTTCATGGTACTTTGCCATAATAGGGAGTCGATACCTTGTATCACTTCCTCATACGTAATCAGTTCGTATTCCTCAATAAGTTTGACATATTTATGAGGTGAGATCAGAAACCCATACCTCCCAGGTTGTTTTCCAACTATCGCGGTTCTTGTGTATTCGAAGATTATTGGTATAGTTTCATCCTTGATGAAATATTTGTGTTCCATTAAGTAATCGATGCCTGGAATAGTATTACTCCGATTTTCATCGAGTTTTACTTTCCTCCCACTTACCACTGCATATCGGTATTCCTCTTAGGAAAACCGCATGGTGAGCAACAATTAAATTATTCTCTTGTGAGATGTATAAGTACTATACTTTGGTTTCCCTATGATAACCCATAATTAGGCACTTATCCGATTTGGGTTCTAGTTTGGTATCATCCAAACATATGCCCAGCATCAGTGGCGTATCCATAAATTTCAATCAGTGGGGGCAAAAATTTTTTCCTACCAAAATAATATATAATGAATTCATACATATTTTTTGAAATTACAAGATGATCCCTATACTTTTGAAAATTATGAAATAGCCCTTAGTTTCTAAACTTATATATTAACCCAAAATTTTCAGAATTATATTTTTATTCATAATTTATAAAAATACAAATTTACCTTAAAAATTTAAGTAAAAAATTATTTTTAAAATTATGTATTTTAAGTTTATGTAGTCTATTATATACTAAATTTCCGCTAATTTATTATAGATTTAATCACTTTTTTAATTAAATTATTAAAAGCCTAGTGTTAAAACGCAACATTTGTGTTTTGAACAGCTATAAATAAAAATAAATAAATATACAAACTAATATATACAAAATAATTATATTTATATTAATATGTGAATATTTTATACATAACAACTATACACGACGTGTTTTAGTAAAAGAATCACTACAAATATATCAATAAATTATAAGATCAATAACCAAACCTAAGTATAAACATAGTTATTTTTATTTTTATTTTTATTTTTATTTAAATGTAATGGAATCTCTATTCTTTTGCAAATGGAAAAACACATAAATGAGTGGATTTAAAATGAAAAATAGTCAATTATCTATATACATATAAATTAAATATAACTATTTTAAATATGTTTAAGAAATAAGATTGATACAAAGATGTATTGGAATTTTTTTTAATTAATTTGGGCTTGGGCCTACATATTATATTAAAAAATATAACTCAAAAAATTAAAAAATAATGTATTTATATGTGTTGTTTATTATTTATATTTTCTAATATAAATATATATATATATATAATTAAAAAAAAAAAAAAACTAGTGGGACCAGTGGGGGCAACTGCCCCCACTGGTCCTTAAGTGGCTCCGCCACTGCCCAGCATACCCAAATCTTCAAGAATGAGAAAACTCGGTTTCTTTCCTGTTCATATCTAATATGAAGTATGTCTAACAGATTTTTATGGAACCTTATTTAAAATAAGTTTTGCACTGTTAATGCGTATCCCTTGAAGGAAATTGTAGCTCAGAGCGACTCATGATTAACCATATTATGTCCAACAAAATTCGGTTTCTCTGTCCGGACACACCGTCAAACTGACGTGTTCCGGGAGGAGTCCTCATTGAAAGAATACTATACTCTTTCAAGTATTTGAGAAACTTATTGCTTAAGTATTTTCATCATGGTCTAACCGTGACGATTTAGTACTTTAGCCGATCTGTTTGTCTATTTCGTGTCGAAACTCTAAAAGTTTCTGATTTGTGTTTCAAAAGAAACACATAACCATAACGCGATGCCACATCCGTAAAGGTCACGAAACATTCATATCCACATCTAGCCTAGTTAGACATGGGCCCACTTACGTCACTATGAACGAGGGCTAACAGATCGGTGGCACTTGCACTTTTACCAAGTAAAAGGTGTTTTAGGAACTTTGCCTAATAAATTATATTCGTAGACATCATTTGAATAGAATCAAATTCGTCCTAATATCCACTCTTCGAAAGTGTGGATATACGAGTCTTGTTAATTGTGTCTCAGACAACAATGCCATTAATAAGTCTCAACTGATTAAATCAGTTTAAGCTATTTGTTTGTCATGTCATACGTTTGAGATTTATTTATATTCAAAATATAAATATTGTTATTCACATCTAATGTGTTTATCTCAATATCATCTTTATAAAATAAAACACTTTAGTGTTCTAGAATATAAAGGTATACCCGCAACGGATTATACTCTGATATAGAGATAATGTTTCTAGTCAAACTAGTTACATTGTAACAGTTTCCTAATTTAAATACACACCCGAATGGTAGTTCCTAAACTTAGGTTTCTACGGTTAAAACAGCGACTCTCGTCCCGTTTCCAACTCGCAGATAAATCTCAACTGAAGTCAGTATACTGCTTATCAGCAGATTCTGAACACCAATAAGTATATTTATGTACCACATCCAGTATCTAAAATCCAATTTTAATACTAGTAGTGAACATATTGATGACAAACATATTTGAAGTCGGAGCCTTGCCAGTCTTCAATTCCTTCATGTCTGCCTTGTTCATACTGCAATCACGCTTCCAGTGACCCCGTTTGCCACAGTTTAGGCAGACATTTTGGGATATGTCCTATGTCTTCCCAGAAGATTATAATGATTTTGCCTTTGCCCCTTTTCCACACCCAGAAGCCTTTGGCCAAGCCTTGGCCTTCCGGAATGTCGAAGTAAGATGTGTCTTGCGCTTCTTGCCCTATTGCAAACTCTGGCTTTAACTCCTTGAGTATAGCCATTAACTCTCCAAGAGTCTTTTATTGCAATTTGTACTTCTAAGATCTAAGGATATATCTATGAAGATCCTTCAATTTCATTATCATACTATAAGGATCTAATCCTTAGTTCTGGCTAAGAAATTAAGGAGTCTTTGCGGCAAGCATAATGGATTAAGCACTAAGGTTATCATCACATGAATCTTCCAAATATCATGCTCTACTATTTGCTTAACTCCGGCTTAGGCTCGAGACGTCATTCTATCAAATAAAATAACTTCTCGGTCCCCAGGACTATCCTGAGATTTTATTCCCAATATGAAAATTAAAGTCGTTTAAATACATTTTCACCCAGGATTATGTTTTAAACACTAATCTTTCATTTATCTTGATTCTAATAGTCCAACTATTTAATCAACGATTTTAGGTACTATTTATTATAATGATTACTATAGTCTAACTATATAATCAACTATAATTTAAATTAGTTAAATTCAATTATATTGATTACTATAATCCAATTATAAAATCAACTATTAATTGAAATAGTTTGAATACAGTCCAACTGTACAATTAAAACAACAATTAAATATTAGTCCAACTAATATATTAATTTATATGACGAAAAATTTGTAATGAGCGCGTATGGCAAGTAACTAAACGAATATTGCAAATTTAATACTTGCCTCCCACTATTTTACGGCGAGCCTCTAACCCTTTATTGAGTACTCGGGAAACCTTGTTTCCTAGTGGGCTAGGATCCCGTTAAATAACACACAAACTTGACTTTGGCCAACAAATTGTATGATAATTAACTAGGTAGATCCCTAAGATCAATTGGATCTCATCCAATTCCTAAATCCAGTAGGTGGACATCCAAGTCCGAAACATATATCTTATATATGCCAATATATCCAATATATTCCCTAACCTTTTTCCTCTGAATCAATTAAGCCTTGGCTTTGGCACAACAAACTTAATGATCCCAGTTAAGCGGAACCCATTGACTATGGAAAGCTTCGTAATCAATGTCGATGGACAAGAAGTGATCTTGACTTTAGCCAAAAAATCACAACTTGGACAAGACACCGATATGAAACAAAGCCTTCATGATTCAAACACATCCGCGACGGACAAAGGTCTTGACTTTGGCCAACAAACCAGTGCCAGTCTTGGATCTTGAATAAGAATCACTCAATGGAAGGGAAAACGCTTAATATGTAGTGAGGGTTTTTCGCGTAATTGGCAACCAATTAATTATCTTTGTTAAGGTATCATCATCATACACCCTTAAACATGCATTCTAAACACATAATAAGGCGCGTAAGTAAATAAAATAATAATGATATGCGGATGGATATTCAACACATTGTTCCTAGAAAAAATCTCTCCATTTCCTCTCTCCCGCTAGCACAAGTATTACTTCTACCCAATTACATAACACTTCTAAAGAAACCTCAATAACATTGAGGGGAATAGGTGAGAAGAGAAATACACAGAGTCAAGAGGTAATAGGCTGGACACGCAGGTCCAATTAATAAATTCTAAATTTATTACAACAATTTCCAAAATTGCCCTCACCCATCTAATATCCATCCGATATACATTATTCATACATCGCATCCATGTATTCACACAAGCATGTTATCAATCAATTTAATCCAATTAATTAATCTGATAATTAATGACCATCCAATGTTCAAACAACGATTTGATTTTGCGCGAGTCCAACTCGTTTTGCGAATAAGTACTCAAAGTACAAATTCTTGAATTATATTAAACTACAACATTAAATCCAATTTAATTTGTATTTAATACTAATTCTTTATTTAATTCCAAATTAAATATTACACTTTATTAATGAACCTTTAGCGACTTAGATTTTAAATCTAATCGTTACGGGTCTCTAAGCCCGATTAACATCCAATGTTAATTTAATTAAAGTCCAATGGGCTTTTAATTAATTTCATAAGGCATGGACTTTTGGTCAATATGGGTCAAACCCAAATACCAAAGCCCATTTAAGGAATCACCCTTATTTGCCAAGAAACCAATTTAGGCCTATTAGGCCCAATTAATATTAAAGGTCCATTAAGTCATATTTGGACTTTATGGAAATGGTTTTGGGCCCAATTGGATCCAACCAATTAGCCTAAACCAAACTTGGCCCAACCAAGCCCATTAAGCCCAATTACAACTTTACAAGCCCAATTTGCAAATTAAGCCCAATTAATTAAATTACCAAAATTCCAAATTTCATAATTTAATTAACCAAAGTGTATGCCATAATTAATTAACCAAATTAACATTTCCAAAATACTAATTCACTCAATTAATTATGCTCATTATCATCAACACATGTCCAACACATTTGAATAAAAAAATCACATCATTTTACATGCTTCAAGTCACGACAATTTGGGGTTTTTCATGTCCGATTCAGTTTCAATCCAATTAAATCCACAATCAACATTACCCAATGTTTTCCAACTCATCCAATGATCAAAAACACAAAAATCACCATGAAATTATAGGGCATCATGATTCGGCCAAGCCAACCAATTTGGGGAAAATTTTATCCAATCCAATTTTCATCAAATTGACAATGCATAACACTATGTTATCATAATTTAAGCATATCCAAACAATCAATTTCACTCAAACATGCTCAAATCAATTTTGCCCAATTTTACTCTAAATTCATTTCATGCTCAAAATGGCTCTGATACCATTGTTGGGTTTCTACTATAGTCCCAAGATCGATTTCAAGCAAGAAACATGTGCGAAATACAACAATGAAGCATGGCAGAATCATACTTACATTGATCGGATTGCGATGCGAGGAACAAAAACTTTTCTCCCCTCCATGGTGTTCTCGGCAGTGGGTTGTTTTTGAGCTCCGCCAAATTCGGTCACCACCTCCAAGTGTGCTCCAAGCTCCAAGCTTTGCAAATGGTGATTCCATGCTCACAAGTTGGTTTCCCTATCACCTTGGATGACCCTTTTTGTGCTAGCAATGGAAAGATTTGCCACAAATCTTCCTTCTTTCTTCTTGTTATTTTCGGCCTTGCCAAGAAATGGAGAAGAAAATGGCTTCAAAGCCGAGAGAGGGAGAGAGGGAAAAAATTGGTTCCAAACCGTGTGAGTGATGAAGAGAGAGAGAGAATTTGTGTTGTGTATATGGTTTTGATTTTCCAAAAATCAAATACCAAAAATAATTTCCAAATTTCCAAAAGTCAAAGGCATTAAAGCCATCCATCTACCACCATCAATCACAAGTGATAAGTTGTCACATCACTCAAAGTGACTAGACATCACATCAATCGATTGACTAGTGATTTGACGCTTGATGTGACTTATGGGCCGCACTTGAATTCGAAATGCGAGTTGGCCCGCAAACACTCCCAGGCTCGGGTTCGCTAATTCCAAATTAACGAATTTTCCGTTGCGACGTAATTAAATAATTATACCTAGAAAAATTACTATTCACATCGCTGATGAATTAATTCTAAATTAACTCGTTCGCCCGAATTAAAATCTAATTTTAATTCCGCGTCGAAATCCAATTTCGTATAATATATCGAATATATTATTTTATCGATTAATTCCAAATAAACCGTTCTCTCTCTTTTAAATAATATTTTATCCCAGATAAAATATCTCTGTAATTAATCCCAGATTAATTTTCTCTCTCTTATAATTAATCCCAGATTAATAAAGTGCGAGTCATACGTCATCGGTGAATCTTCGGGAAGCGACCCATGAGATCCCCGGATATGTTGGCAGTAAATCCGGTCGTCGGACTATCCGAACACGTACGTACCTAGTACTACGTTTTTACCGATTTACAAGACATGGTTGGCTTCTAGCAAAGCACCGTGCCTACCCAATTCTCCAGAAATATTCTTAATGGAATATGTGATCTATATCAGGCGTAGTATACGTAGTATTGCGTATTGCGATCCAGTATCGGATGTCACGTGCAAGGCCTGGGGCTGGAATCGTGTCTGCCCCGTACGAAGCACATATCGGATCTCTGGTAACTAGTCTCTATAATCGGATAAACATGACCTAGTCATAATATCCCGATAGCTGCAGCATATAAGAGCACCAGTTATGTATCATACGTGATCATCATCTCCACTATGACTGGAGTGATACTTCCGTCTTGACATCACACCCAATACACTACGATTCTCAATATACCCAGAAGAGACGTACACAGAACTTGTTAAAGCCCTGGACGACCAAAACCAAAGTATATTGATTGTCGCAAGTATTAGCGGTGCAAGTCTCAGGTTAAGACCAAATACACCTACCCTGATTCGGACTTCCATAGACACATAGTCATACTACCAATGGAATTCCGAGGGGTCTATCCAGAGCGGAGCTGTTCCCGTAACATCGGTAAACACAACCTCCTATTACACTTGCATGAGTATCATATACACAAATATATGAGAACTATGATGTTATGCTCCCACAACGCGCACAAGTGTAATACTAGTCTATTCCGCATTATGGATGTCCAATCTCGATAATACTACGACTAGGGATATTTAATGATTAAATCTTCGTAGATTGATATTGTCTCATATCATCTCAATCCGGAACTAATCATATGGACCTTTCGTCATTTATACATCTTGGTAATCTAATTACAAATGATAAAAGGGCAATTTCCTTTGTCACATAGTTAATTTGTACAACAACACCATGATCTGTACAAATAGTGATGCTATGGGCCATAATCGCCCAACATCACACTATAGTGATCCTCACACAGCTTAGATCATTCTCCTGGTTGTGATTTTTGGGCTTGGGCCTCCTGGAGTATACTTGAGTCACGTGAGGCTTGCTTTAGGATTAGATGAGTCTGTTTCTCAACCTACTCTGATCGGGCAGCTAAAAATGAACTATATTTATTGAAGCAACGATGATGAATTTTCTGCAGTTATTGAAGCATTGAAAGCTAAAAAGTAATAACAGGGATCGAAGGCGAAATTCAGCGTCTATAATTTGGAGCCCACCGTGAGTCCCCAATGATTCATAGCAAGCAAAGATCCATCAGTCTACGATCCATACAACACACTTACACACATGGCTTCTGGCAGCGAGAGCACACCAGACTTCGCGGCTGGATAGTTGGCCGCTCTTCAAGAACGGTTGCGAGCGCTTGAGGAAGAGAACCTCGCGATGTGGTGCACCAACACTAGCCTCCAGAAGCAATTGGAGCAGATGTCCTCGACTTCTCAGTAGCGAGGAACTCAGGACCACTCCAGTGGCCCTGTGATTCAAACCAACCTCTTAGGGGCATTCGATGACGTGGTTGGCGACGATCCACCACCAGACGACAGCCTTCAGAGTCGTCCGACGACTCACCATATCTCTCCGACGGACCCAACACAACAAATCGCCTCCACCATGTGCAAAGAGATGGAGGAGTTCAAAGAGACAATTCTCTCCAGCCTACTTGGAGTGAGGCTACTAGTGAAGAAGAGCCAGGCCGGGACAATTTCGGACACTCCTCTCCTAGAGACCATCACTTCCGTAGAGCTTCTACGGGAGTTTAGCCCCCTAGACATGAGACTTTACGATGGATCCACTGACCCGGACGATCACGTTGTCCATTACAAATATAAGATGATGTCTACATCCCTAGCTCTGCACCAATGGGAGACTAGAATGTGTAGATGGTTCAGAGAGATGCTAGTGAGCCCGACCCTTATATGGTTCATTATCCTCATGTATGGTCTATTGGTTTATACCAAGAGTTGGCAGATAAGTTCGTGGAGCATTTTGTAAGCTCTTGCAAGCTTGAGAATACCATGGACGATCTCAACGCAATCCAATAGCGTAAAGGAGAATCTCTACAATGCTACGTGGCTCGCTTTAACAAGGAAATGATATCAATATCGGATCTCCACTGGCCGACGGCCGTAGAAGCCTTCAGGAACGATCTGCTCGCCGATAATGGGCTCTACAAGAAGCTAATGAAATTCTGATTCTACACTATGGACCAGACCTTGGCCCGAGCCCAAATTGAGATTAGGTAGGAGGAGGACAAGAGGAACAAGAAACGTGAGAGTTCAACCAGCCAATTTGGAGAGAAAATCTCGAATCCCCCCAAACGGCTAAAAGACTTTAATGATAAGGCCCCACAACCAGTAGATAGGAAGATTCCACGAAAAATGGAGCATCGACTGCTAAATCGGGATTACGAGCGTTGACCCTCATCCTATGGGATTCATAACCTGTCATCGCCAAACAGGCAGAGGCTCCCAGACTACAACTTTAATGTGTCTCCCAGTGAATTGGTCTCAGTCCTCAAGAAGATGGGAAATGAAGTAAGATTGCCCGCACTCCCCAGAGACAGATCTTCTAAGAAGGACACGAGCAAATGGTGCGAGTTCCACCGGAATTATGGGCACATGATAGCCGACTGTGTCGTCCTAAGGTTGGAGGTCCTAGAACTGCTGAATAAAGGATATCTGAAAGACTTGCTTACAGAGAAAGACAAGGATATCCAAGTTGGGGGTTTAGAGAGGGTGTTTACTCTTTGGAAATCACGAGAGGCGATGTCGGGAAGATTGAAAGAGTGGGCGGAGGAGATGAAAAGGAAAGTGAAGAGAAGTTTTTTCTTTGTCATTGATGGAGACAATTTCGTATAAACTTTTTGTCTATGTTGGTTATATTGGATTTTGTTTTACTTATATTATTTAATTTGCTTCGATTCTGGGGATCAAAGAAAAAAATATTTATAATCAACAATATAAGTTGACGAGAACAATCGATATTGTTGACTTCGGATTCCGGTGGCATGCTTTTTCATGTAGAATAATGTAGTTTCCTCGTAACATCAAAATCAAACGAAACTATATGAATATTTTGATATCATTCTGCTTTAAAAAAATAATAATAATAAAATAACGGCAATATATAAACAGACAATATAATTTTCTTATAATTTTCTATATAAGAGAGCACACTACATTAGAGCATTTTTAACTTCATAAGTCAAGAGGTATTATGTGAGAAATAGTGGAAATTATTGAAATCGAAAAATTTTGATTTTCCGCGTTTTTGCTGCGTTATCGGATTTTCGCCATAAAACCCCTACAGGACGACCTCAACGCAATCCAATAGCGGAAGGGAAAATCTCTACAAAGCTACGTGGCTCGCTTTTAACAAGGAAATGATATCAATACCGGATCTCCACCGGCCGACGGCCGTAGAAGCCTTCAGGAACGGTCTGCTCGTCGATAATAGGCTCTACAAGAAGCTAACGAAATTCTGATTCTACACTATGGATCAGGCCTTGGCCCGAGCCCAAATTGAGATTAGGTAGGATGAGGACAAGAGGAACAAGAAGCGTGAGAATTCAACCAACCACTATGGAGAGAAAATCTCGAATCCCCCCAAGCGGCCAAAAGACTTTAATGATAGGGCCCCACAGCCAGTAGATAGGAAGATTCCACAAAAAGGGAGCATCGACCGCTCAATCAAGATTACGAGCACTGACCCTCATCCTACGGGATTCATAACCTATCATCGCCAAACAGACAGAGGCTCCCAGACTACAACTTTAATGTGTCTCCTAGTGAATTGGTCTCAGTCCTCAAGAAGATGGGAAATAAAGTAAGATTGCCCGCACGCTCCAGAGACAAATCTTCTAAGAAGGACACGAGCAAATGGTGCGAGTTCCACCGGGATTATGGGCACATGATAGCCAACTGCATCGTCCTAAGGTTGGAGTCCTAGAACTGCTGAATAAAGGATATCTGAAAGACTTGCTTACAGAGAAAGACAAGGATATCCGAGTTCGGGGTTTAGAGAGGGTGTTTACTCTTTGGAAATCACGAGGGGTGATGCCGGGAAGATTGAAAGAGTGGGCGGAGGAGATGAAAAGGAATGTGAAGAGAAGCTTTTTCTTTGTCGTTGATGGAGACAATTTCGTATAAACTTTTTGTCTACGTTCGTTATATTGTATTATGTTTTACTTATATTATTTAATTTGCTTCGATTCTAGAGATCAAAGAAAAAAATATGTATAATCAACAATATAAGTTGACGAGAACAATCAATATTGTTGACTTTGGATTCCGGTGGCATGCTCTTTTCAGGTAGAATACTGTAGTTTCCTCCTAACATCAAAATCAAAGGAAACATAATTTTTTTCACATTATTTCAGATCGACTATATGAATATTTTGATATCATTCTGTTTTAAAAAAATAATAATAATAAAATAACGGCAATATATAAACAGACAATATAATTTTCTATATAAGAGAGCACACTACATTAGAGCATTTTTAACTTCATAAGTCAAGAGGTATTATGTGAGAAATACAGAGTTATTATGTCACCAAGAGAAATATGAGTTTGGAAACTGACACTGAAGAAAGACTAGTCTAAGTTATTCTGACTTTTATCACCACTGAAAATGTGAGATTTAAACTTGTCAAGCTCAGCCAGAACATCTTCTTCAGGCCGGTAAATCAAATCGATCATCCTCCATATCTGCACCACAAAGACGGCTACATCAATCCATGTAATTCGCAAATTAAACAACAAAGTATGGCATAATTATAATGCTTTAACAGAATATTGTGATTCATAAAGAGAACTTATAACAAAGCGGGTATTTAACTAATACAGGAGTCTAGGATGGAGCATAGCCATCTCATTTTGAAAAAGAAGAGCGAATTACCAATTTCTTTGGATCCAGTATCTCCCCAAAATAGTGTTTTTTCAACATACACTATCATAATTTGCCACAGTTGAATTAGGGATGGCAATGGGGGGATTGACAGGGTATGAGGATCCCTGAGCGGACCTGAACTCTAAATAATAAGTAATTTTTTTCAAAAAAAATAAAATAAAATCATTTAAAATCTATCCGCTAAACTAAGTAAATGCCATCGACATTACAACAGTCTTTGAAATTATCCAAAAATAAAACATTAAATTTGGATAAATCCATTAAAATGACTATATATATTACATTAGTCCATTACATAAATTATAAAATATATTAATTAGTAAATGCTAGTTCGCTCAACCCCATTATTTTGTGGCTAAATGTTATTATGGGCAACGAAATTCGGTCGTAGCAAAAGCACCATTTTTCTTGTAGTTATAAAATTACATCTATAAACCAAACCAAACCAAGCTTTTTCCCACTATGTGGGGTCGACTACATGGATCTTTTGACATCATATTGCTCTATCTAAGATCATTTATTCATCAAGCTCCATAAAACTTAGGTCTTTTTTTATGGTTTCTGTCCATGTCAACTTAGGCATTCTTCTTTCTCGCTTGACATATGACAACACCATTTGCTCTCATTTTCCCACTGGATCACTTAAAGGCCTTGTTTCTCTCATCTTCTCATCAATCGATGCTACCCCTAATTTCTTCCTAATTACTTCATTTGTAACTATGTCTTTCCTAGTCCACCCACATCCGTTTGAGCATTCTCATTTCAGTCACCCTCATCTTTTGGGCATATTAATGTTTTATAGCCCAACATTTTGTTCCATAAAACATTACAGGTCTCACGGCGGTCTTATAGAATTTGCTTTTAAGTTTTAAAGGGATGTTACGTTCCCATAAGACCCCAGACGCACATCTCCATTTCCTCCAACCCGATTGAATTCTATGCGTAACATCTCGATCGACTTCTCCATTCTTTTGAAGAATGGACCCGCAGTACTTAAAACACTCGTTACTTGAGATTGGTTGGCCACCAATTCTTATTTATGCCGCATTATCTCTACGACCTTTGTTAAACTCACACACCATGTGTTCAGTTTTTAACCTACTTAGTCGGTGGCCTTTAGCTTCTAAATTTTTTCACATCTCAAGTTTAGCCTCTATACCTTCTTTAGACTCATCCACCAATATTATATCATCAGCAAATAGCATACACCATGCCAGCTCATCTTGGATATCCTTAGTAATTACATTCCTCACTAAGGCAAAAAGATAAAGACTCAGTGCAAGCCTTGGTGCAAGCCTATGGTAATAGGAAAGTGCCTTGTTATTTCTTCTTGAGTCTTGACATAGCCAAAATATAAATTTCTCTATACTTTTTCCATGCTTTTAACAAGCTTTATTTAAGTCCTCACATTGTTTATTATTTATATATTTTTTAAATATTAGGATATTTTATATTTACATCAAGGTTTTTAAAATCGCTTTTTTTTTTTTTTTTACGTAAAATCGTTGGAGGGTCCGAAAAATAGAATCGTAAAAATTGTAAGATTTTACCAACTATTCGATTTAATCACACTTAAAACATGGAATAAGATCATACATAAAATTTCAAGGTCCAAGGATCAACAAACAAATCTACAAGTTGCAAATAAGTTAGCAAAGTAACAAAAGTCTCAAAGTTCCAAGCAAAACAAATATGTTAACAACAAATGACAAGTATATGTCTCTAATTTTGATAAGAGTAAGTAATTAGGGGGATGGATGTTATTTCTCCTAGGGGTGAGCATCGGTTCCGGGTCTACCCGGAACCTGGACCGGAAATCCGGGTTTGGAACCGGAACCGGTTGTAACCGGTCCGGTTCCGGTTCCAAAAATATGGAACCGGTTGTAACTGGTCCGGTTCCGGTTCCAGAATAATCGGAACCGGAACCGGACCATAGAACCGAAACCGGAACCGTATTTGAGAACCGGATCATTTGTTTTATAATGGAATAGATACCTCATAATTTTGGATTGAGAACTTTGAAAATATCTTTCCTTTTTAACATAACATCTCTCATTGCTTCTGTTCTGTTTCTTTATTTCTTCTGTTTTGAGCTAATAGCTGCTCCTCGGGTCATTTTCCTCTGGAAAATTCTGGAGACTTTTAAAGAGAGGGGGCCTAAAATTGCTTAGAAAACTCAGCCACCAGAAATGATGAAATCTCTTCTAATAATCACTAGATCAACGAAGTGGTCTAAATTTAATTTAATTAATTGATTGCCATCACAGTCATTTAATCTGCTGCTCTCAAATCTCAATACATTACATTTTGTAAGTAAAAACATTAAAGACTTAAGAGTATGTTTGGGATTAACCGATTAAGGTCCATTAAATTTTAATACACGGGAATAGAATTACAGTTACTAGCTAGTAGCTATCAGTAATGCCAAATAGATTCATAATGTGTCATGTCAATAGGATAATTCGGAACCGGACCGGAACCGGATTGGAACCGAATAATAGGGTACCCTGTTTAATTGGGTAGGTTCCGGTTCCACTTAGTGCGGAACCGAATTTTTCCGGGTAGGTTCCGGTTCTATGCGGAACCGGAACCGAAACCGATTTTGCTCACCCCTAATTTCTCCAACAATTATCCAACCATTTTCACTTTGTAAGTTAAACAAATTTCACAAAATTTCCATAAACGAAAAAACTAAAAAAAAAATTACTGTTTTAAGACCCCCCAAATCACGCTAACATTTGTCTCTCCTAAGATTCAATTCTCTCTCTAACACACACTCAGTTCAATTCACAATGACCCTCTTATCATATTATAAAACAAACACCACTAAAATTATTATTATTATTATTATTATTTTGGATTTTTCTAGAATCGGCTTCTTCATTCAACAAGAAGAAGAAGAAGATGGCAGGAAACGTTAAATTGTCGTTGCTTTTGCGAGAAAGAGGGAGGTTCAGTCTGACGATTCTAACGCACGATTTCACGATTTCAAAAGCACAAAATCATGATTCAACCCGTTTTTGTTCCCTGAAAACGTAAAATCGCACGATTTTACATTTTAAAATGCAATTTTAACAACCACGATTTACATTCTGTCATTGAAATTAAAATTTTCACTAAAACTACAAAAAATAAATTGGGGAATGGGGATATAGGTATTTAAGTCCTCACAATGTTAATATTTACATTCATGTCATTTAAGTCCTCACATTGCATCAAATCCCCATCCCTTCCCCAAATACGATATAGGTATTAAGTTTTTGAAATTTCCATCCATGATACCCAAACCTTCCCATCCTCCCTAAGTTGAATAGACAGACAAAGATTGACCACCAACTTGGAGCCTCCGCTACGCAATGGGGCAATCCATGTGTGTGTGTTGTGTGTGTATACACGCATATATATATATATATATATAGGACTGAAGTCAATTTTTATTACCTGTAGCGTGCCACCTCCTCCAGTACTTTCACCATCATCAGACACACTGACAATTGTCCATGGATCAGATGCATTCCAATGGAAGTCAACAACTTTGTCTCTGTTCATATGCATAAATTACTTAATAGTGAATGACAATCTTATGAAATTAAACGACAAAGAAGGTTACATCCATGAGACCAGACGTTTACATTATCATCTTATATTGCTCCATTACCTATGCCCAGCATGTCGGAAGAATAGGCCTGGTGGATAATTGGGCATTTTCAATCCAACAGAATCTTGCTTCTTACCAATCTGAAAAACAGCATACACAACAATAAAACATGATTCAGGCACCGTAGATTGCGTTATGCATTTAGCCATCAATACCTGCAATCTCATATCAATTATGTCAAAGTCTTATACAGAAAACAAAATAGAAACTGCCAATTCAATGAATCATATATTGTAATTCTAGCTGGAGAAGATAGAAAGTGTGGGGGAGAGGGATGGAGACCTTGAAAAGAACTCCAAATCCAGAAACACACAGGCATATGGACAAAAACAACAAATTCATGAATGATTTCAACATAACACGCAAGCAGCATGAATAAAAGGCCAATTCACACTTCGGCACTCATATGTCTATCAAAAAAATTCCAGATGAGAGAAAAGAGAGAGGGAGAGAGATAAGGTGTAAGGCTGGCAGAGAGAAAATTTTCAGGGCTTTACACCTTCTCATGATCCCAGATGTTTAAAATTCCATCCTCTGCAGAGCTTCCGAAGATTGATGACTTGTCAGGAGACCACTGGAAACAAATGCATAGTTAATGTTAAACATAACAGAAGAAAAAAGTAAGATACCTCATTCCTAAAGATCAAAAGAGAAGGCAACCTAAGTTACCTGTACACAAAGGACAGCAGCAGTATGGCCCTCAAACTTATGAATAGGAGATCCAACTCCATCAGAAGTGAGTTTTCGGCGGTCAAACATGTGAATAGAATTATCAGCAGACCTATAACAAAAGCAGGGGAGATTAGAGCCAACAAAATGGAAGGTGTGTATCCATGAAAATGGAATTATTTATTCACAAGCGAAGCATTCACTAATGTAAAATGCAAAAGGTACTGGGAGAAATTTGTCACATATTCTATTCAGTCATAATGTCTTAAAAGAGTAGGACAGAGAATGTCCAAGAGATATAAATGAAATTGTCACATATTCTGTTCAGTCAAAATGTCTTAAAAGGGTAGGACAGAGAATGTCCAAGAGATTTAAATGAAATTTATCTCATATTCTGTTCGGTCATAATGTCTTAAAAGAAGTATAGGGCAGAGAATGTCCAAGAGATATCAATACCCTGTCAGAATGAGATTTACATCATGATAGTTCCAATCAACACAATGAATATCGGCATCATGAGCTTTCTCAACCTGCCCTCACAAGTCACAACAAAAGAAATTGCAAACGCAAGTCAACACCAAAATTCAGAACTATTCTCTAACCAGTGAGAAAATCACATAGAGCAAAACTGAAAGAAGAAATGGATAGATTATAGATATGATGTGAAGAACAATGCCTTGACAGCTGGAGTAGAGCCAGATCTGGCATCCCATAGTATAAGGCACGAATCATCACCCACACTGCAGAACTCCTGTGCACTACACAAATAATAGAAAAAAAGATCCCATCACAAAACCAGAAACGGTCATTGTGATGTAAAGCAGAAGAATCGGCACAGAAAGAAGAGCAGATTATCTTTGTAGTTTATTGCTTCCGATAATATTTTTCTAGTTCAGTAATTCAAGACCAAATTACTGAAAAAGAGAGAAGAGCAAGAATCAATGACATCTAAACTTCTGAGATGTCAGTATTACTTAGCAGATAGTAAATTATGCCATCCATCTGGAAAATCATGAATACATAAGTACTTAGCTACATAAAACCAATGCATTGACAGAATAATGCCAAATACCTTGATGGACAGAACTGAACATCTTCAACAGTATCTTCATGCCCTAGGTAGATACCTCGTGCCCCAATAGAAGGGGTCTCTAGAGGTTTATCACCATTCCCACTGCTCTTGGAAGCACTTTTTGAGTTGTCTCCACCAGATCCTAGAGGCTTTCTGGAAGCTGGTTCTGCTGCCAAAGCCGAGACATGATCTTGAATACTCCATAAAACCACTGACTTGTCCTTGCCTGTCATGAAAATCTCATCAATCAAAATGATAGTTTCAGAAAAATATATAATCATGTAAAGAAGATGAAAAGATTTAGCTCAATCAAGAAGATACTTGACAAGAAAATCTAACTTATATGCCAACAGAATTTTTTTTTAAAAAAAAGGCGGGGGATGAAAAGAAGTGATAAATAAGCATTACTTGAGCTTAGCAGCATAAACTGGCATTTCATAATATTGAGGACTATGTTATGCAGCTATTTTATCAAGCCAGGAAAAAGTACCTCCAGAGAGCACAAAGGGTTCAGTTGGACACATGGCAAGAGCAAATTCGGCATTATCCTGATGGCCAGTCAATGTCTGCAAGATAGTGTGCTATATGTTAACAAAGCTTAACTTGGATATCAGAAAACCATAACAAAGCAATGTAATATGAGAACTCTCTATAAATGTGTGTGCATGCATGTAAACGTACATGGACAACAACAGATAAATACTTAGTTGCAAAATTTAAATTCACAATGGTAAAAAATTGATGGTGATGATAACAATTTTCTTAGCACAGTCAATTTTCTTAGCACAGCCGCACCAGATCTGGACGAGATTCTGCAGCTCCCAGGACAGCATGACGATTAGGTTGCGCCTCAACATCCCAAATGAGGACCTGTTTTGAAAATCCCAAGAACTCAATTCGCATGAGCTTCTTTAATTTAATCAATCTGAAATTGTACAAATATAATTCAAGATATTCACACTCGATTCTCTTTATTAAAAGGATCACACATGAAAATGATTACTTACATCAGGACTATCAGTGTGTGTGGCTATTATTTTACTGTTCTGTGGGAGTTCCCTTATTCTGTTCACCTGCAAATCCATTCGAAAATCACTCTTGAAAACTAAAATACTAATTAGCGACATGATAATCTAATAAATAATTGTGAGAGAGTGTGCACACAGGTTTGGATAGGTTACAATTATGAACCATCACAAAACGAAAATGTGAGCAGTGAGAGTTATATAAATCAAAAAACTTCCCATGATATCTCATAAAGCTGCAAAGGGAGAAAGGTGATAGATACCTCACCAGGATGTATGATTGTTTTATATTTCTTTACAAAGGGTGAGCGTGCTTCTTCATTGAACTGTAAGATCAAGGAAAAGGATACCATTTTTACGTAAAGAACCAGATAGAGCCAATGTAATCAGATATAAATAAAAATGAAAGGGGAAGCGTGGGCCAAAATGAGTAAAAATGAGCAACAACAATTCACAACAACCTCACCTGTGATATGTGCTCTGCAGCTGCAACCCGAGGCTTGACAACCTCACAGTTTGCTATTACGAGCGTATTTGGAACACTGCCATCTGTCTGAAATCAACAAAATATAAAAAAAAGAATTATAAGACAAGCTAACAAAGACAGTAACAGAATATAAAATATGTTATCGCAACAACAAAAAATATGATCACGCACTGACAAAAAAACAGTGTCTAACTTAATAAATGCAGTATAAGCTAAATTGGAAGAACATAATAATACGTTAACATTCTAAAAACTTGAAAGCAGCCCAACTGTAAAAAAAAAAGAAAAAAAAAAGAAATGAGCAGTCGATTGCTTAACAAAAACCGTAACTTGCCTGTTCGGAAAGGTAGAGACGTTGGCGATTCTTGTACGTAGCTTGCTCAAGTTGTGGACCCCATCTATCAGTATAAACTTACAGAAGGATTAGAGATTTACTCGAAAATTTAGCCATACCTAAGATGAGTTTTAAGCTAACACAGCGGCACTGCCTAAAAAACTAATATCTCATTTTATAAGAACAGAAAAGCATTAAAACATAAATTTGGATATTTGTTCCCCAAGTTTTCACTTTAAGAAACCAAAGGGTTCAACAAAACAAGAAAATCACTCCTTTTGCCCTACGAGTGTCGAGAGGTGAACAGCATGAAAAAGATAAATCAAAAGACAAACACAGGGAGGATAAAAAAGCAAGTGAGAAGCCTATTGCAGGCAGTACTGAGCTGAGAACTTATCACATTTTAGATAGGGATAAAAAGAAGACAAGAGAAATCTACATTTCATATTCTTCCCTTGAACACTTTCTCACCGACTAACAAATAATTCACAAATAACCACCAGATAAGAAAACTACTTGGCCCCAAACAAAATTACACTTTCAAATAACTGTACTCGTTTGCCTATGCCTCATTTTCCCAACAACCAAACAGAACAATAAGTAAACCCTAGCCATTTTATCTCACCTTAGCTAAAAACAAGTACCCAAAAAAAAAAAATCAAACCCTAAAATCCTCTTAAAGGGAAAAAGGAGAAAACTTGGAAACAGAAATGCATACATTTTGAAACCACATCCTTAACTTTTTATGTCACCAATGTAGCAAAACATCACTAAAAGCCCTGATATTTTTTTTTACCCGCACGTTTCCACTAACACCAATATTTTCAAAAGCAGCACACTTTTTACTTCAAATTCAAGATACCCATATCAGGAAAATGGTGAAAACACCAAAAAACCAAAAAATAATAATAATAACTCATACATCACATTTTCATCAACAGCTAAACAAAGACACTAAACTTAAAAACAAGATCAACCCATAAAAGAGAAATAGAAATAGAGATAGAGAGTGTGCAAGGACCTGCAAGAAAGAGAAGGCCAAACAAGATTGTGATTGGCGAGCCAGTCATAGAGTACAGGAACTAAAGACTTCCATTGTGAGTATCTATCATCGACCGATCTTTTCACTCCTTTGCCTCCCTCCTTCATTTCTCTTTCTTGTTTTCTTTACTTCTTTTTTGCCCCCTCTGTGCTTTCGGCTTTCCCGCCTCTGCCACTGCCTCTGCTGTATTTTTCTCTATTTTTGAAGTAAATTGGACTGTCCGAACGCAAAGACGAGTGAGTTGAGTTGCCCACAACTAACACCTTTAGTTAGACTCGGATTTGGTTTGATTTGAGATAGATTCGTTTTATAAATCAATTATTGTCATTCGAAAATAATAACTCGATTATTAAAAAAATAATTATTTGTAAAAACTTGTTATTTAAAATTTGAATTGAATAAAAAATAAAGACTTAAAGTTGTTAAATTAATCGAACTCAAGTCAAATCATTTATTAATAGAATTCGAATCAAGTTTGATTATAATTATTTTTAATGAGTTGAATTCGAATAACATCGAACTCAAGTTGAACTCGAACTCATATAAATACTTATCGCGTCGAATCGAACCGAGAACTGTCTGCCCACAACGAAAAATTTACTTGGTTAGCAGAAGTACACCTCGGATTATTGCGACATGTTCATCATGGTCACTTTTCATTCACGAAGTTCTAGTATACATATAATCATGTATTAGTGGATTTATTACCTGTGTAACATTCCTCGAGAACCCTAGATAAGTTTTTTCAATTTTAGTATTCTCTTTAATTTAACAGTACTCATGAACAGCCCTCAGTATTTTTGTAATATCCCGAGTTTTTGGAATAGTTCTGAAAAATTCGTGGATCGTAGTTTCAGTCTCGGAATGATACAATGTTGGAGAATATGAGTTTAAGCATTGAAAATTATGCCGGAGTGACTAAAGTGGAATATTGTTGCTTTGGAAAGCGTGAGATTCGAAAGAACTGGTTACGCGATTTTTAATTTCGGAGAAATTTTATTGTTTCGGCTATAATAAATCAAATGAACTCCGATTAAGATGATTTTGCATCCGTTGGAAAGATCTTTCGAAGACGAACAACTTTTGTGTTGAGCACTTTTCGAAATTTACACCAGCATGTCTTTAAAAATATGAATTTATGAAAGATTCCAATGATAGGGGACTATTTATAATTTTCGGGGGCTATCTTGTAATTTTAGATATTATTTATAAACACCCAGAGTTTTTCATTAATCCCAAAAGGACCAAAATTCAGAAAACCCTCTCACTTGACGCCCTGATGAGCGGAAAATATATCAATATTTACCGCCCCTTTAACTTAATATTTTGTTTAGTTTCTCGGGTTTGATGAACGTTTTGATGTGTTTTAGTTTATTTTGCAGATAAAATAATATCGGATCTCAATGAAATCATTTAGGACGAAATATGGGTCAAATAAGGGCAATTATTGGACTTGAGATTTTAATTTTGGAGATTGGAAACTTGAAAGGGCGTTTTTGACGAAGTGCAGTTTTGGAAATTCCAATTTCGCGCATCTGTCGTATTTTGGGCATAACTTTTTACTCCGATATCGGATTGAGCTGATTCAAGTTCCAGATTAAATAAGACTCAAAGATCTACAGCTTTGAAAGACAAATTAATTTTGAATTCTGACGATTTCATGCCCGAAATTGATGAACCATCCAGAAGTGTGTTGTGTGTAATTATTAAAGTAACTTTCAATCATTTTCAAAGCAAAAAATAAATTAATAAATAAATAATAAAAATTATCAAATCATCACCAAACATGATAAGAAATTAGTGAAGCAATTAATAATGGATTTGGTGGAGCAATTAGTGGAGCAATTAGTGGAGTAATTAATAATTGATTTGGTGGATGATTTGATGGAGGCAAAATTTTACCTATAAATACCAAGCCATTTCATTTGTAAAATTCATACTTTCTTCTAAGGAATTCCTTAAGAATACTAAGAAGATTATATCTTGTTTGTTTATTTACAGCTTTCAGTAATTAATTTCCGCTTTCGCACTTTCTTTTCTTTACTTTTCAGTTTTTACTTTCCGCAATTTACTTTTACGCACAGTACTTTTCTTTCTTTAATTTTCAGTTTTTACTTTTCAGTAATTTACTTTCAGCAATTTACTTTTCAGCAATTTACTTTTCAACAATTTACTTTCAGCATTTAATTTTCAGTATTTAATTTCAGCATTTACTTTCAGCATTTACTTTCAGTATTTAATTTTCAGTATTTTACTTTATGTCTTTTATTTTATTTAAGTTTTTTTTACTACCCGTAAATATGTGTCGTAACTAAGCCAGTTATCTGGGGTTGTGATGAAATCCAATATCACCGGTTTATAAGGGGTTAGATTATAGCTTGGGTAATATAAAGATTTATTTATTGAGTCTTAATCTTAATGTTTTTTCATTAACTGGTCATTAATAAAATTGAACTGGGAAACTTAAAATGAAATAGACATAGGAATTTTAGGTTTCAACCTTAGACTTAATAGCCCACGATCTTCCTTGATGATAGATAACCCTTTAATAGATTTCCTTACAGGATAGACATATATATGTCGGGCGGGGGTAGCCATAATTGGAACTTAAACTTAATGAATCCAGATAATTTGGTTGACATAGACATATGGTTCAATTGGGTTAAACTGGGTATTTGTGTCTGACCATCGACATAGGTTTACACATAATTTAGTGTTCCAGGTTAATAAATCAATATATTACCAAACTTTAAGATAACCACTTCATCTTTAAAATGATATTGGAAGAAATCACAACCCTAGATAGTTTTTATATTGAATTTTCTTAAAATCTACTTTCGAACAATTTTATTTACTTGTTTTTAAATTTAGAATCGTCACCATTTCAAATCAATCAAACAACCTGTTAGATACTAGTAATCATTTGACCTCATAAAATTAATAGATTAGATATTAAGTCCTCGTGGGATCGATATTTTTATACTACTTGAATGATATGTGCGCTTGCGTTATACGCGTGTGTAAGCACCGGTCAAGTTTTTGGCGCCGTTGCCAGGGACTTATTTATCTTTTACTATTAGTTTAGGGGTTAGATACGTTACTTGTATCTAATTTCTTTTTACTTATTGTTTCTGTTTTCTTGTGTTTCAGGTTCTCAGAAACTTCATGAGACGAACCAGAAGCTTTGAACTCCGACCGCTTGACCCGGAAATTGAAAGAACCATCAGACAGTTGAGAAAGGAAAGGCGAGAAGGCCAATAAGCTTTAGTCAACATGGAACCTGAACCGTTGGAGGTTGCACCACCAATTCCCATTCAAGACAGAACCATTCTAGTGGTTGACAGACTCATTTCCTGTATTGTACTTCCTCCCTTACCAGCAAATGCGTGTGACATCAAAACATGCATTCAGATGATTCAGCAGTCAGTTCAGTTCAGGGGGAATGCAACTGAAGATCCTAATGCCCACATCAGCAACTTCCTGGAAGTTTACGGCACTTTCAATTACAACCGAGAAGCTGAAGAAGCAATGAGATTGCGTGTTTTCCCATACTCCTTGAAGGACAGAGCTAAAGCTTGGCTACATTCACTACCAACAGGTTCCATCACAACTTGGAACACTTTAGCCACCAAATTTCTTGCAAAGTACTTTCCACCAGCCAGAACCGGAAAGCTGAGGAATGACATCACATCCTTTGTACAACAAGATTCAGAATCCCTCTGCGAAGCTTGGGAAAGGTACAAAGATTTGCTCCGGAAATGTCCTCACCATGAGATTCCAAAATGGCTTCAAGTCCAAACATTCTATAATGGACTTTCTGGAATAATGAGAATCACAATCGATGCTGCTGCTGGAGGAGCTTTAATGGCAAAAGGAGAAGATGAAGCCTGAGACCTAATCGAAGAAATGGCCAACAACAATTCTTTATGGCCAACAGAAATGAGCATGATCCAAAGAATTGCAGGAATTTATGAAGTTGGAGCCAACACAGCACTGAATTCCAAGCTGGATGTGATTTGCAAAAATCTGGAAACTCTTAACATAAAAGTTAATGGTGGATCCACAAGTTCACCATTTGGAGGAGCACCTGAGTCAGAATCTTTCAACCAACATAAAGAAACGATGAATTATGTCAACAATTTCAACAGACAGGGGAACAATCCATATTCCAACACCTACAACCTAGGGTGGAGGAATCATCCCAATTTTTCATGGAGCAACAATTCAGGCCAACAGCAGAACTATCCACCACCTGAATTCCAGCAACATAACAAAAGCTAGGAGCAGGCAAATGAACCAGGAATAACAGAAATGTTGACCCACTTGAAAAAGATAGAAGCAAAACACGACTCTCAAGCAGCAAGATATGATACTATGTTTCAATCTCAAGCAGCAAGATATGATGCTATGTTTCAATCCGAAGCAGCATTAATTCAAAGTCAATCTGCTTCTATTAAAGCACTGGAGAATCAAATTGGACAACTGGCAAATGCTCAGAGTTACAGACCGCCAGGTACCCTTCCTAGCAACACAGAGCCAAATTCAAGGAACATGGGGAAGGAGCAATGTCATGCCATCATGTTAAAAAACGGTACTGAAATCAACAAAGATGTTGGAGCCAAAACAGCTGCTGAGGAAGTTCCAAAAGAAACAAAGCAACAGATGGAGGAAAAAGAAGCAAAGGAAAAAGAACAGATCATTCCACCTCCATATTTTCCTCAACGTCTTCAGAAGAACAAATTGGACAAGCAATTTTCTCGGTTCCTGGAGATGTTCAAAAAGCTGCATATCAACATTCCATTTGCAGAAGCGTTGGAACAAATGCCCAGTTATGCCAAATTCATGAAAGACATTTTTTCACGAAAGCGGAGATTGGGAGATTATGAGACAGTAGCATTATCAGAAGAATGCAGCGCCATCATTCAGAGAAAACTTCCTCCAAAGTTGAAAGATCCTGACAGTTTCACTGTTCCTTGCACCATATGAGAACATGACTTCGGTAAGGCTCCGTGTGATTTAGGTGTTAGTGTTAACTTGATGCCTTTTTCTATTTTCAGGAAACTGCAGATTGGAGAAACAATGCCCACTTCAGTCTCACTACAACTTGCTGATAGAACGCTCGTATTTCCAAGAGGCGTAGTTGAGGATGTGCTGGTCAAGGTTGACAAATTCATTTTCCCAGCAGATTTTATTGTCCTTGATATGGAGGAAGACGCAGACGTGCCAATCATCCTCGGGAGACCATTCTTGGCTACAAGTCGAACCATTATTGATGTTCAAAAAGGAGAACTAACCATGAGGGTACAAGACCAAGAAGTAACATTCAATGTTTTCAAAGCCATGAATTTCCCAGATGATGAAAAGAAGGAGGAATGTTTCAGACTTGATGAAAGATAAAGTTCTACTGACAAACTTAAAGCATGTCAATTACCTGTGGAGCCTGAAGATAAAGCGCACTGCGTACTGAAGAAGCCTATTCTTGCACTACAAGCAACAGAAGAGAAAAAGTTCCACCAGCTCAACGAATTGGAGGAATTTCACATACAGCCTTTTGAGGATGCCAAATTGTACAAGGAAAAGGCAAGGAAAAGACATGATGAGAAGATAGTGCGCATACAACTGGAACTAGGGCAGAAGGTAGTGTTAAACAAATCAAAGGGGAAATTCTTCCCATGGAAGCCAAAATCACGGTGGTTAGACCCGGCCAAGGTTCCGGTTCGGAACCGGAACCGAATCGGAACCGAACCGGTTGGAACCGGACGGTTCCGGTTCCAATCGGTTCCGGTTCCGGTTTCGGAACCGAACCGGAAACTAACCGGTTCGGTTAGGGTTCTCACCCTGACCGAACCCGGTTCCAGCGGTTCCAACCGGAACCGTACGGTTCCGGTTGGAACCGAAAGTAAAAAAAAAAAAAATTATTTACTTGGAACCGTAAGGTTCCACAAGTAAATCTCAATTTTTTTTATTAATAATAATGAGGTTTAAAATTGCAACCTTGAGCACAATAGTCAATTTTTAAGGAGGTTTAAAAATCTTATTTTTATAACCAACTCTTGGTTATTGACTTCTTTATATAAGCGATGTGGGACACAATAGCCAAGTAACAAATATATCACATCGCTTATATGAAGAAAACACTAGCCAAGAGTTGGCTATAAAAAGGATTATATGTTAAAAGAATTTTATAAAAAATAATTCTATAAAAATGATGTGATAGTTTGAAAAAACATTACGATTATAGAATTTTTTTTTTTAAATTTATTATTAAAAAAAAAAAACCAAAAGGGGAACCGTAACCGAACCGGAACCGAACCGCCGGCCGGGTCTAACGGTGGTCAGGTCCATTTGTGATCACCAAGGTTTTACCAGACAGAGCCATTGAGATACATGATCCTGACTCCAACAAAACTTTCAAGGTTAAAAACAAGCGTGTTAAGCACTACTGGGGAGAATCATTTAAGCGACAAAAAGAAAGTGTCACACTTTCAGATCTAGCCTAACGTTCGAGAAGTCACGTCTAGCTGACGACTTTAAACCTAGCACTCGCAGGGAGGCAACCCATGCAATTTTTGTATATATTGTGATCTGGTGTGTTTTATTTTTGTGTGTTTAATTTTTGCAGGTTTAGTCATTTCACGATGGAAGAAGCTCTCGCAAATCTTCACAAGCAATTTCCTTCTCTCCCTCAAAAATCTCTGATGAAAGTATACAAAGCTCGCTTGGAACGGATGAGACTACTGATGATCAAAGGTATTCCTAATGACATTCGTTGGGTAATTGAAGCACGAGTCCGATTGGCAGGTGAGTCTTCTGACTCTTTTATTTCACATCTGCCTGGTTTTGGAAGAAGCACCTATGCAAAGAAACGTAGAGCTAAACAAATGGGTGTTTGTTACAAATGTGCACGCTGGAATTGCAATACTCGTTGTCGTTCTTTAGGAATGGTGTCTGATAATCGCGAAGACAAAATTAAATTCATTAGGGATGGCTTGAGTTAGGAGTCTTTAGATGATATATCTTTAACTCTTGAGACGCATCCCAGTGGATATGTTCACATAGTCATTCGCAAATTACATACACAATTCCAAAAAGAAAGACAACAATTAAGTCTTGGGAATCTGACTCAAAAAGACCCTGTTTGCCAGTTTATAAGAAAATTGGATGGGAAGCTTGTCCATGACGCATAGACGTTAATCAAGCCGTTACTTTTCTTGTAAATATTATATCTCTTTGTCTTTTCTTAATAATTGTGATTTGTTTTGTTGTTTTCTTTTATTTTCTCCGACAGGATCCAGACCTTTTTGACTATCACAATATTATTTCGCTACTAATCGTCCTCTGGAAGATACTTGTGCTATTTTTACTCACCCTTTTCAGGTACTATAAATTCAGCCCGTCATTGCACTTTTGAAGGCATCCAGAGTTGAGAAAGAAATACATATAAAAAATGGAAGCCACTTCAAGAAGACGAGTTGAAAACATCTGTGTGTTTTGCGGTAGTAGTGTTGGTGTTAAGCCACAATACGTAGAAGCAGCACAAGAATTGGGTCGAGTCTTAGCTGCAAGAAATATGCACTTAATATATGGCGGAGGCAATCTTGGACTTATGGGGATCGTTTCAAAAGCTGTACAGGAATGAGGCAGTCACGTTTTGGGAATCATCCCAAAACCCTTGGCAGAAGCAAATCTTATTGAACCATCAAACGGAGAGGAACTGATCGTGCCAGGTATGTCTTAACGTTTGGTAGAAATGATTAACCGTGCTGATGTTTTTATTGCTTTGCCAGGTGGCTTGGGTACATTGGAGGAAATTTTTATTGTGCTATCTTGGGCGAACCTGAACATACACCAGAAATCAATTGGGTTGTACAACATTGATGGATTTTATGATTTTCTTTGTGTGTTTCTTGATGATGCCCGGAGAAATGGGTTCGTGTCAAAACCTTTGAAAGAACTCCTCTTTACTCCCTGAATTGTTCCGGATCTAATAGACCAACTCATAGCCTATGAACCACGAGTTGACCCTATCCTTTCAAAGATAAATTGGTCTGAGGACGATCGTGGTAAGAGGCGTATGATTAATCTGGATCTTAACCTTTAATTTCCTGTAGAATTTCAGCTAACCAGGTATTATTTTCTAAACTCTTCTTCTACTTTTTAAGACATTGGGGACAATGTCTCATTTAGGTTTGGGGGAGGGAATTAGTTGATCAGTACCTTGTTTTTAGTTTGTGTGTTGTTTTTATATTTAGTCCAAAATTTTTTGAAAAATACAAAAAAATTGAAAATTTTCAAAAATTACAAAAATATTTTGCGTTTTTGTGTTTTTATTTTGACTAAAAGGGTGAAATTGGTAAGAGATAGCTGAGTAAGGAGTTTCCACTACTGAGACGTATCTCAAGCCTATTTTCGAAATAAGTTAATTTTTGTTTATTTCCTTTTGAATTATTTAATTTGTGAATTCTCCATAAAACGGACTAAAATGGATCTTCATATGCTCAGTTGACAGGTATTATCAACATATATAGTAACATACGGACATGAGCTAAAATTGAAAAGTTTGTAATATTCAGTGCTCTAGTTTAATTAGATGAAGCATCTCAAAAAGCAATGGAGTAAAAAAAAAAAAAAAAACGTCTGAGATCGGAGTTATTAAGTCTGTAAGGGTGTTTTAACACCTAGTGCCCTAAAACCAACTGGTTTGGGAGTCACTGGCCCAAAGCTCGTTACATGGATCAAAGATGCTGCAAAAATATATATATCTGAAGTCTGAGTAATTAAGTTCGTAGGGGTGTCTTAACACCTGGTGCCCTAAAGCCAACTGGTTTGGGAGCCACCGACCCAACACTCGCTACATAGATGGAAGATATTGTATATAAAAAAAATAGAGAAAAATCAAAGAAAAAATCTGAAAAATCAGAAAAATTATTCCATTGCTACAAAAAAGTGTGAAATCTGATAGAACTTTAGGACAAAAATATTACTCTCTTATCAACTGCACTTATGACTGTTGTGGGCAAAAATGAGTTGATTAATATTTTGTCGACTGTGTATATGGAGAATGGTAAAAATAATCGGAGAATTTACTTATTCGGTAATTTAGAATGAAACAAAACAACTATTGATTTGGAGTAGAAGTTTCACCTGATTAGTCACTAACTTATTTATTCTCTTTTCTCTTGTCTTTTTGCTTTTGTGTGCATTAGTTTCACTACCTTTTTACTTTTGTAAAACGTTTGTGGGTATCGTTGTTGTAAGCCCTCACGAGACTATAACTCGTCCACTATGGACACCTAGAGGTTTAAAGGCTTGTTGCATATGCTAAATGCAACAGCGATCCCTACGAAAATGGCTTAGTTTAATTTTAATTGTTTCTTGTATTTTATTTTATTGTTTTGCTCGAGGACTAGCAAAATGTTAGGTTTGGGGGTGTGATGAGCGGAAAATATATCAATATTTACCGCCCCTTTAACTTAATATTTTGTTTAGTTTCTCGGCTTTGATGAACGTTTTAATGTGTTTTAGTTTATTTTGCAGATAAAATAATATCGGATCTCAATGAAATGATTTAGGACGAAATATGGGTCAAATAAGGGCAATTATTGGACTTCATATTTTAATTTTGGAGATTGGAAACTTGAAAGGGCGTTTTTTACGAAGTGTAGTTTTGGAAATTCCAATTTTGCGCATCTGTCGTATTTTGGGCATAACATTTTACGCCGATATCGGATTGAGCTGATTCAAGTTCCAGATTAAAGAAGACTCAAATATCTACAGCTTTGAAAGACAAAATAATTTCGAATTCTGACGATTTCATGCCCGAAATTGATGAACCATCCAGAAGTGTGTTGTGTGTAATTATTAAAATCAATTTCAAAGCAAAAAATAAATTAATAAATAAATAATAAAAATTATCAAATCATCACCAAACATGATAAGAGATTAGTGGAGCAATTAATAATGGATTTGGTGGATCAATTAGTGGAGCAATTAATAATTGATTTGGTGGATGATTTGATGGGGGCAAAATTTTACATATAAATACCATGCCATTTCATTTGTAAAATTCATACTTTCTTCTAAGGAATTCCTTAAGAATACTAAGAAGATTGTATCTTGTTTGTTTATTTACAGCTTTCAGTAATTAATTTCCACTTTCACACTTTCTTTTCTTTACTTTTCAGTTTTTACTTTCCGCAATTTACTTTTACGCACAGTACTTTTCTTTCTTTAATTTTCAGTTTTTACTTTTCAGTAATTTACTTTCAGCAATTTACTTTTCAGCAATTTACTTTTCAGCAATTTACTTTCAGCAATTTACTTTCAGTAATTTACTTTCAGCATTTAATTTTCATTATTTAATTTCAGCATTTACTTTCAGCATTTACTTTCAGTATTTAATTTTCAGTATTTAATTTTCAGTATTTTACTTTATGTCTTTTATTTTATTTAAGTTTTTTTTACTACCCGTAAATATGTTTCGTAACTAAGCCAGTTATCTGGGGTTGTGATGAAATCCAATATCACCGGTTTATAAGGGGTTAGATTATAGTTTGGGTAATATAAAGATGGAAAAACCCACCTTGAGGCCCCTGTACTCTCAATGGTTTTTACATTGCACCCCTGTACTAAATTTTCTACACATTGCACCCATGTACTCTCAATATTTTTTACATTGCACCCCTGTACTAAATTTTCTACACATTGCACCCCTACACTCTAAAAAAATTGACATTTCACCCTTATTTTAACGGTAAGTTAACAGAGTTGAGAAATATATTCTGACATCACTCACCCTTATTTGTGTCATATCTGTCTGGTTTAGGAAGAAGCACTTATGCTAAAAAGAGAAGAGCTAAAAAAATAGGTTTTTCTATAAATGTGCACGCATGACATGTAATACTCGTTGTCGTTCTTTAGGAATGATGTCTGATAACCGTGAAGCATCTTTGTTTGTTTTTTGTTGTTCATTAATAACACTCCAAGATTGTAGTTTTGATCTAATTTTTGCAATAAATTAGTTGGATTTTTGAATGTATCAGAAGGAGCATAATATTTATGCGCCCTAACATATAGTTATGCGCCCTAGCATAACTTCAAAGTAAAAAAATTTTCTCAGTCCAATCCGAAATAAAGGTGGGTGATGTCAGAATATTTCTCAACTCTGTTAACTTGCCGTTAAAATAAAGGTGAATGTCAATTTTTTTAGAGTGCAGGGGTGCAATGTGTAGAAAATTTAGTATAGGGGTGCAATGTAAAAAACATTGAGAGTATAGGGATGCAATGTGTAGAAAATTTAGTACAGGGGTGTAATGTAAAAAACATTGAGAGTACAGGGGCCTTAAGGTGGGTTTTTCCTATAAAGATTTATTTATTGAGTCTTAATCTTAATGCTTTTTCATTAACTGGCCATTAATAAAATTGAACTGGGAAACTTAAAATGAACTAGACATAGGAATTTTAGGTTTCAGCCTTAGACTTAATAGCCCACGATCTTCCTTGAGGATAGATAACCCTTTAATAGATTTCCTTACATGATAGACATATACCTGTCGGGCGGGGGTAGCCATAATTGGAACTTAAACTTAATGAATCCATATAATTTGGTTGACATAGACATATGGTTCAATTGGGTTAAACTGGGTATTTGTGTCTGACCATCGACAGAGGCTTACACATAATTTAGTGTTCCAGGTTAATAAATCAATATATTACCAAACTTTAAGATAACCACTTCATCTTTAAAATTATATTGGAAGAAATCACAACCCTAGATAGTTTTTAATATTGAATTTTCTTAAAACCTACTTTCGAACAATTTTATTTACTTGTTTTTAAATCTAGAATCGTCACCATTTCAAATCAATCAAACAACCTGTTAGATACTAGTAATCATTGGACCTAATAAAATTAATAGATTAGATATTAAGTTCTCGTGGGATCGATATTTTTATACTACTTGAACGATACATGCGCTTGCGTTATACGCGTGTGTAAGCACTGGTCACGCCCCCACCTCCATAATCACGTCCTTTAACCTTTGGTCACGCCGGCCACCACTAGCCGACGGGCTGGCACTTTTCGATGTACTAGGATGCCCCATGATCACCGGTGGACGATGGCTGGCCTAAAGCCACCGGTAGCGGCGAGAAATAGGCAAGATACGTGCGCACATCAATGTCCTAATCATGGCTCGACGTTTTGATACACGTGTCAAGTCACCCACCAAATCGAAGCTCTCGAATAATGCTATAAGATGAAGGTGACGGTTTCTCTTATTCGTGCTCGATTGCATGTTAAACGAGATAAAAATATTTGGATGAATAGTGACAGATTTTCACAGGAGCTCCAATTCAAATTTTGTCGATTCCTGCGCGTTCGTGGGGGCGTAGGGAGTCTATCGGTACCCTCAGAATTTCGGTAAGACATCCCAGTAAAAAATGTCGTTATTTTTTTTCTCATTTTGTATTCGGATGATTCAAATAGTGTCGTAGAGTAATGTAATGACTTGTATTGAATTGGATAAGTTAGAATGTGTCAATATTGTGCTATTGGTAGAATCCGGGTGAAATCGGAATAAATTGGATCGATCTGGTAGGTATAGCGAGTCTCTGGTAAAATCGAATCTCGCGTGTTTCTGCGCTTTGATGAGCGTAATGATATATTTGAGTCAAATATGATGATATGATAATGTTTAGATGGTTTCAGATAGTTTTGGAGGGTTTAGGATACTTTTATAGGGTTATCGAAAGTTATTACGGAAGATTTTTCAAAAACGTGAAAATAGAGAATTTGAAATTATCTGGTAGTCCTGGAATGATATGTTATGATGTATTAGATGTATTTGTTTGGTTTTATGAGGAATACGATAGATCCGAAAGGTTCCGGATCCGTTTCTAATGATTTTGGACTTTTCGAAGGATTTCGGTTTTTGGATCGGAAAGTGAATTTGACGCTTTGGATTTGTAGTACAATATGCTTTAAGAGTAATGAAACTGAAATCGTTGAAATCAACTTAATTTGGTTGTTCCGAGAAGATCCAGAAGTTGGTTATAAATGAGTCGAGAATTCCGCATAACACTGGTTCTAATTATTTCCGTAGTTTGTTTTGACAGATTTGACTAGGACCATAAGTGATCGCAAAACGAGGTAAGTATTCCATGCTATGTATACCAACATATTGGCTGTTTTATGTTCGTAAGAAAGATGTGTATAAAGATATGTGAGTATAAGTATATGTATCTAATAGATATGGAAAGTTTAAGTTGACTAAACCACCATGGATTTGGGTTGGTTAAAACCACGGGTTTGGGTGGTTTGGTTTGTATATATGTATATTGAGCTAGTAATATGTCGTTGATATTATGTGATAGGGTGATAATTTATTCCGACGTACGAGTTATTTGACAATTTTTAATGACTATGAAATGTGATGTGTGATGTGTGATGTGCCCTCCATGTGGGCTTCTTGTCAAATGATGACAAATAAATATGTGTTTTGGGATGTACATGACATATGAATGAATGTCTTTGAATGTGTGTCTTTTGTAATAAGTGATATGCATGTGATTTTTAAAAAGTTTTCCTAAACAACATAAATGTTTTGACTCCGCTTTTGATGTGAAATGATTTTGCCTCATTGTACATCCTTTGTTTTATGGGGCTCTACCCATCTGACTACATACGTTCTGTTACCCTCTGTCGGCATGGTCATGATCGATGCATATATAATTTACATGTTTACAAGTATAAGTATTTGAATGTTTTCAAAACACTAGTAGAGTGTCGTCCTTTCATGTATAGCTACTCGAGTACGCTCATGATGCCTAATGGTTCTTAAAACCTTTTTAGGCTTTTCCATATTCATGTTCACATTCTCATGCTTATGCGGTACTGGGTCCCGCTAAGTAGGTTTCACGCCCATAGGTTATGATATTGGTGTTGCTTTAATGACAGATGTATAAAGTATATGTTTTTAGTTTATGTTTTTAGTTTACAATTCAGTTATAGTTTATGATTCAATTTGCAGTTCATGTTTTAGTTTACGTCATACAACCTAAGTTTACAGTTTACAATCATGTTTATGGTTTTCAGTTCACATTACAGTTTTCGATTCACGTTTACAGTTTACTGTTTCCAGCTTGTGCTTACAAGTTTCCATTCATGTTTGCAGTTACAGTCATGATTTATGGTTTTATGGTTTATAGTTTACTTGTTACGATTTTAGTCATGTTTATGTTTTTCAGTTACAGCTCATGGTTTTCAGTTGTAGTTTATGAATTACATATCACGTGTCATAATTTACAAGTCATGTTGTATAGTGTGCATTTCACGCCTTATAGTTTACATGAAATGATTTACGGTCCACATTTCATGATTTCCAAATCACGTTTCATGATTATAGTGTTAGAGTTGGTGCTCGGCGGGCTAATTTTTTATTGTATTTTCTTATAAATACATATGTAAATATTTTATTTTATTTTGAATTAAAAAAATAGTTTCATTAATATTTTATCTTTCTATATATGGTAAAAACATAACAGACCTTAGAATGATTAGTTATGATACAGTTGCAAAAGTGTCGCAATTGACATTGAGTTGCATCATAATAGTATCATTTAGACGTCACGATATTCCACTCCAACTAGCCCATGGTATTTGGACCGTAACTTTCTCATACGAACTCTGATCTTTATAAATTTTATATCTTCGAAAATCTAAGACCGAGATCTACAACTTCTGCGTTTAATATATTTCCAAATTCGGACCAGAGATAGGTCAAAAATACAAGTCAAAAATTGGGATGAATAGTGATTTCAGACCCAAATGGAAAAGTCTCAAACTTTCTTCATTATTTTACACTCTTCCTCATTATTTTTAATATCAATTAAGTCCTACTATATTAAGAGGACTACTATTCAAGGTTTGGAGAATTTGGAAACAAAAGAAAGAAGAAAGAAACATGAGAGAGAGGGGAAAGAAAAATGAAAAGAGAGGAAAGAAGAGAAAAGAGAAAGAAGAAGACGGAGAAGGATGGCAAAAACAATTATTCAAGAGCTTGAAGGAAGAGGAGCAAGTAATGAAGATTTGAAGGGGAATGGAAATCAAGTAAAGTAAGGTAAGAATTGATCTTGACCCAAATTATTATGTATTGAATCTTGGTGTTTTGATGATTGTTATGTGATGATGATTTGAAAATGATGATGGTTGAGTGGTTGTTATGCTAAGAGAATAATGATTGTTTGAATTCCCCAACTATCCAAATTTGGGTATGAAATTAAAATAAAAGTCTTAGTATTGATTTAAGTTGATGGAAGAATGATATTGATGGTTAGGGGAAAAGGTGGAGCAAATTGGGTATGGGAGGATGAAGATTAAGGCCTGATTCTGGCCTTGCGTCGCGACACAGAAAGCCCCGCGTCACGCCGTAATCAGGGAAAATTAGCCAGAAACGCCTCTGGTGCAGGTCGCGTCGCGACGCGAAGGGCTCGTGCGTCGCGTCGCGATGCGAAGGGTTCATGCGTCGTGACGCGCCCGACAAAAACAAGGCCACCTCTCTGGACAATTTGTGTCATGATGCGAAATGCCGTGCGTCGCGACGCGAGACCAAATAAAGGCCCAAATCAGTTCAAATCATCTCAGTATTACCCGAACACGTCAGAGGCTACCTTATAAGTCTCAAATCGACTCGTATGAACATACTACATCATGATAAGAATAAAACACCCTCAAAATGAAAATCCTTAAGCAAACCCTACTCATTTCGATCGATATATTCTTAGTCCAGATTTTAATCAAAATTATCAATGATAGATCATCGCAAGAACCACAAGCATGATTTTTGTACATTTTGAGATTCAAAGCATGATTTTTCGAGGCATGGGGCAAAAACTCACCTCAGTATGCAACTTGATACAGTTTGGAATTGACGGGACAAAGACATGTGTACATGTAGAGGACTGGGGGGACGGCGATATGTAACGCCCCCAGATCCTAGTTCAGGGCTAGGGGGACGGCGATACATAACGCCCCTAGACCCTAGTTTCAGAGCTTGGAGGGTAGCATATATCTGCACCCTCAGTTCTAGTTTGTGACTTGGGGGACGGCGATACGTAACGCCCCAAGACCACCAGTTTCAGGGATATGAGTGGCATGCTTTGGGGGACGACGATACGTAACGCCCCAAAGTCATGGTTTTGCATTCCTGACTTCAGATAGGCTTATGGGGGGGCGGTGATACGTAATGCCCTCATACGTCAAGTTTTTCAGAAAAAGATCAGTTATCAGATACCAATTTTTCAGAAACCGTTTTAGATTTCAGATATAGCTTTCAGACATAGTTTTTCAGAAAAAGTTCTTTAGAAAGAGTATTTTTCAAAAATCAACAGATTTATAAGAGACATTCAGAAAAAATAAGTTTTATGAAGAAAAAATTCAGATGAGATTTCCAGAATAGAGTTTTCATACAAGTTATTTCTGATTTGAGATTTTAGAATCAACTGTTTTTGATTCAGTATTTAGTTATTATTTTAAACCGTCCACTCACTTAGATCGTTCAATGATCTAACCCATCTTCCAGTTTCCTTGTTTTGCAGGGTTTCTCGAAGGACGAGCTCTGGAGGATGGATATTGATGCAGTCACTAGGGTTTAAAGTCTACCAGATCAAGTCAGAGAAAGTGTGAGTCCAGTCAGTTCAAGAAAAAGTTATGTATTAGTCATTGTTTGTCATAGTCGTTGTATAGTGGATATAATTGATTACACAATCATTATTATTGAGTTGTGAGTTATGTTATGAAGCTTGGGCCTTGGTCCCTCACTTAAGATATTTAAATAAAAGAAAAAGAGAGTTTTAGTATATGTTTATGACGTGAGAGTCATAGACTCAGGGGGATAGTACGGCCTATTCCCTGCCGGTAGCATCTCCCGGACTGGGGATGTTACAAAGATGGTATCAGAACATGGTCTAGGGAGTCAGTGACTGCAGTGGGTAGAGTGATGGGGTCTTATATACGCAGTATGTCCGTGATACCCGTATATGAGGCACTACCTCTCCAGTATCTGATTCTCGAGTACATCCTCAAAGTTTCACGGACAGGTTAGTAAGTATTCCCAAGGCTACCTAAGTTGCTTTCCAATAAGTAACCCTAATTCTTATTCCAATCACGAATCATTCCATAATTATTCAAGATTAAACTGAGCTACGAACCTAGGAAATACAAGTACTGAGGATAGTTACTTAGTGAAGTGGGCGTAAAAGCTATAAGAAAGAAATAAAGGATGTATAGAAGCTTGAACAGCCAGAGACAGAGAAGTAAAGAGATATAAAGAAATAGTAAGATTCTAAAGATACTCACCCATTAAAGTAGAAAGATAAAGAGAAATGCTAGAAAGGAAAACAGGAAATGTACCTAGATGTTCAAGTAACCAGAGATAATAAAGGGAAAGATACAAAAGTAGATGATAGAGAGGAAAGCTAAAAGAAAAGTAAGGAAAGATGTAACAGTGTAAAAATAACCAAATGTAAGAAGAGATAGAGATATAGAATCAGATCGATAAGAAAATACCAAAATCTATAGTAGTAAAGAGAATAGAAAGAGCCCGAGCAAGTTTTAAAGTGCCTAGTAGAAGTGAGATTCATTTCCTCCTTAGAAAATTCTTCCAAACACATTCAATAGCTCCTGAGCATCTCATATAGATAGCGAGTTCCCCGAATAACCAATGACAGTTATAAGGTAGAAGAAGCAAAAAAATCGAGGTCGATCGTCGAAACTTCTAATGAGTGTGGGATGCCATAAAGATGTAGAGATCTTAGATTCCCCAAACCCAGGCTCGTAAGCGAATAAGATAAATGACGTCAGAAAGTGATTAGTTTCCCTAGTCAATGAATTCAATAAATAAGGCTCCGACCTACCCAGATCCTCACTCCTCCTTGAGCTGTCCTGACAGAGTCTATCTCATACCTACTCTACATGAGCAATAGACTCCATCAGGACACAGAATACCAGAACAAGGATGTAGAAACCCATAGAGACATAAACAAAAGAACCGATGAGATATAGAGCAATTCCTACCAACATAGCTATAGACGACAGTAAGAAAACCCAATGGAAGTTCACTTTAAGAAATAAAAAGACCATGGCATGTAGATAACCAAGAAGAGAATTCAGGAAGTCTCAGAAGGTATGAAGAGGAGAACCCAAATAACCCAAAGATTTAGACATGTCAGCACAAGGTTTGCAAGACTAGTAGAAGTCCATAAGATAGACCAAATGCCGTAGAACCCACAGATAAGCCCGAGTCAGTAGAGATCCATAGAAGAATATAAGAATAGACCTATGAAGTTGGAGATATTTAGAAAGTGTAAAGAATACCAGTATGAACAATAGAATATAGTGATCAAATCAAGGTTTATAGCAAGAACATGAAGTGGAGATCTAAGAAGTAGACAGAAGAATGAACTACCGTTAGCATCAGTAGCAGGGCGTAGAATAAAGAAATGGGAGATACAAATGGTAAAAGGGATGCGAGAAGTAACAAGGAAAGTTAGTAAGACCATAAGACATGGCATAGTCGATCAAGTTCCTGCAGAATGAATGACAACCTCACCTTCAAGAAACCTCGATTTTAGTAAGCATATAAACATCCAACCAGATTATCACTTAGTTTAAGTGTCAAACAGAATGTGTACCACAGGATCCCTATGGAATATATATTTATGCTCACCCATCAACCTATAGTCTAGTAAAGAGAAGAATCAGTAAAGAAGAGTAATGAACAGATCAGACCAATCATGAGATGGCTAGATAGTCAAGTTGATAAGTTGAATAGAGCATAGACAAGAAACATGAGATAGAATAGTCTGAAGTCAAGATGAACCGAACAAAATATAGGAATTATAATGAAGAATAACAAGAGGGGATATAATAGGTCATTGAGAAGAAGTAAAGACTTAGAAGTAAGAAGAGACCAGAGAGAATAAATCTTAGGAATATAGCGAACAACTTACAAATGATTGCATGGTATTGAGTAGAAGAATTAGGTAAGAAGTAGCACCTGAACCGAAGATTTTGTAGGAGATGTCCTAAGAAATCGAAATAATGGAATATTCAGGAACTCATAGGAGTAAGAAATTTAAGGAACTAAGACGAGGAAGAAACCTTTGTAGCGAAGCAAGTTTCTTAATGAAGAATAGCAAAGAGAGTACAACAGCACTCAGAAGAGGAAAATAACGAATCCAGAGAGTTAAATAACAGAGGTTGAATAGAAATAAGTACGGAGATAGTACGAAGAAGTTGCTAAAAAGCATGGTTTTAGAAGAATTTCACAGAAGAAGTGGAAAGATCTATTGTTTAAGATGATCAGGAGTAAAGTGGATAAAGGTAAACCAGACAGTTTTAGTAGTAGTGCCTTAGTATCGGAACAGACATCAGACATGTATGCACGAGAATCCTAAACTCTTAGATAACGAATTTGTGCTACCATACCATAAGCACAAAAGCCTCAAGATAAGTTCCCACCCTCCCAACCCTCGTTAGACCACAATAGTAGAGATGGACCATGAAGGATGTCTCAAGGTAATCCCAAAAGAAAGAAAATGTTTAGCTAGAAGAGAAGTAATTAGATGAAGCAATGAAGAAAGGAAGTATTAGTTAAACTGTGACAATGATGGAGGAGAACAGCGTTAAACATGAATAGGAACATGTGAGATGTACTATGATACGGATAAAGAGATAAATATGTAGATCATAGAAGATTCAGACACAGAACAGAGCACGAGAGGAGACAAAAAAGCCAGCAAGTAAAAGGTTTAGAAGTAATACCGCCAATGTGCAACAACGGTAGGAGAGTTACCCAATATGCAAAGACAGAAGTATGCAACAACAAAGGTTCTTAGTCTCAGCAATGAAACCAAAGATCCCTTACGTTCTAGTTTACATAAACCACGTAAGTACCCAACCCTAGTTTTAATTGACCAAACCACTACGGGTTTGGGACGGCTTTAGCCACGGCTATGGGTAGTTTGGTAAATATATAGTATAGTGAGGAATTTGTTGGATAATATGACCCATAGCGTCACTATTTGTACAGATCAAGGTGTTGTTGTACAAATTAACTATGTGACAAAGGAGATTGCACTTTTATCATTTGTGATTAGATCACCTTAGATGTATAAATGATTAGAGGTCCCTATGATTAGTTCCTGGACTGAGAATGATATGAGACAGTATCAGTCCCCGAAGGATTAATCATTAAATATCCCTAGCCGGAGTATTATCGAGACTGGATATCGATAATGCGGAATAGGCTAGTATTGCACTTGTGTGCGTTGTGAGGGCACAACGGCATAGTTCTCATATATTTAAGTATTGGATACTTATGCAAGTGTGATAGGAGGTTGTGTTTCACATTTGGTACGGGAAACAGCTTCGCTCTGGATAGACCCCTCGGAATCCCATTGGTATTATGACTATGTGTCTATGGGAGTCCGACATTAGGGTAGGTGTATTTGGTCTTAACCTGAGACTTGCACCGCTAATGCTTACGACAATCAATATACTTTAGTTGAGGTCGTCTAGGACTCTAACCGGTTCTGTGTACGCCAACTACTGGGTATATTTAGAATCGTAGAGTATTGGGTGTGATGTCAAGACGGAAGTATCACTTCAGTCATAGTGGAGATGATGTCACGCAGGATACGGTATTAGTGCTCTTAAGTGTTGCGCAACCATCGGGATATTATGACTAGGTCATGCATATCCGATTATAGAGACTAGTTACCAGACATCCGACATGTGCTTCGGACGGGGCAGACACTTATCCAGCCCCAGCCCTAGCACGTGACTATCCGATACTGGGCTGATATACATAATACTTGGTATACTACGCTTGTTACAGATCTTAAATATTCTTAGATGGATATGACCGGAGAATTGGGTAGACTTCGTGCTTTGCTAGAAGCCGATCGTGTCTCGTAAATCGGTAGAACGTAGTACTTGGTACGTACGTGATTCGATACTCCGATGACCGTATTTACTACCGAATTATCCGGGGATCTCATGGGTCGCTTCCCAAAGATTAACCGATGACGTATGACTCGCACTTTTATTAATCTGGGATTAATAAGATGAGAGAGAAAATTAATCTGGGATTAATTACAGAGATATTTTATCTGGGATAAAATATCAATTTAAAGAGAGAGAATGATTAATTTGGAATTAATCGAGGAATTAATATATTTGATATATTAAACGAAATTGGATTTCGACGCGGAATTAAAATTAGATTTTAATTCGGGCGAGCGAATTAATTTAGAATTAATTCGTTAGCGACGTGAATAGTGATTTCGCTAGGCGTAATCATTTAATTACGACGCGACGGAAAATTCGTTAATTTAGAATTACCGAATCCGAGCCCGAGATTATTTGCGAGCGCATTCGTATTTCGAATTCGAGCGCGGCTCGTCAAATCAAGCGTCAAATCGCTAGTCGCATCTAGCGTCACATCAAGCGTCAAATCATGTCACTTTGAGTGATGTGACAATTGATTAGATTGATTGATTGAGTTGACTTGATGTGACTTGAGTGATGTGATGAGTGATGTGTGTGGTTGGCAATTAAAGCCAAATGTGTGTGAAATGAAATGAAAATTCATTTCATGTGTATTAGATACAATTTAACACCAAAACCGTATACACACATCATCCCACTTTCCCTCCTCTCTCTCCTCTTCTTCTTCCTCTCATCTTCACGCCATTTTCTGGTTTTATGAGGCAGTGAACTGCCGAATTCAACAAAGGAAATGGAAGGGAAACAAGTGTGTTTTGTGGCAAAACAAGAGTGCTAGCACACTCTAAGATCAATGCGAAGGTGATAGGGAAGTCCCCCCATGAGCCGGGAACGTTTTGATGAAGCTTGGAGCTCGTTTTTGATGTTCAAAATGGCCAAAAATAGCAGCCCATTTCAGCCACTGTCACAGCAGTTCACGCCCAACAGTGAGCAGAATTTCAGTTCGTTTTTGTTGCCAAATCGTCTCTCAACCGCTCGATGTAAGTATTCCGCAACTTCGTCGTTGTATTCACTTATGATTCATGCTTGAGTTTTGATCTTGGGACCTCTAGAAACTCTAACAGAATTAAGGAGATAAATTACTGCAATGTTACAATTAATATAGTAGGAAAATCCTCAAAGTTCAGTAAAAAGGGCATGTGTTTGAGTAATTACCATTGGCGGCATTAGGATATGGAAAATAAGTTAAGGTGGAATACCGTAACCAGATTTTTAGTAGCAATGGAAGCAAGGTACAAAAGAATATGAGCTTTAGCCAAGACCAAATTGCCAACGCTGATGTTATTAGCTGAGAATATAGTTTAGGCACCAGAGTGCATACAATTAAGTCTGAACATGTAGCTAATTAAGAAGGACCACTAGGAAACTACCCAGAAGCAACATTATGAGTACCGGCGCCATCAGTAGACCACATCAACAAGCTAAGAAGCCTTAAACCCCATAGGTAAGCAAAACTGGTGGAACATAAAGAAAAAAGCTCATAAACCATTGAAGTTTCGCAAAGAGAATATAGAAAATTAAGTACCTAAGGGATGAGGAAGAATATTAAGATCAAGTTGGACAAGTGAAGCACAATAAGTGTCAAGTACAAGTATTGTTAATAATGACAATGACCAAATCCGAAAAAGGGAGTATGGTAAGCCTAACCACGAGTCATCAGTATCTCTAGTGAAAGTTAAAGGTAATAGTGTGGACACAGATGGGCGACGCTTTCCAGGCTCACGGCCCGTTGGGAGTACGATGTAGCCCGCGGGGGACTAAACTGGAGAATAAATGAGTCGCCACCCAGTGTGAACTGGGAAATGATTTAAGGCCGCACTCACTTCTCGCAAGGGAAGACCTCAAACCGTTGGGTTCAGAATGGTCCCTTACTTATGCCAGTTGTAATGAACGGGTTTACACAATGATATAACCAAGTCTTATGCATCACATGCAAGGTAATTCAAATAACACACAAGTTTGCACACCCATAATCATAAATATAAACAATGGAAGCATATTACATTAAGGAGTACGAGATGCGGAAATGAAAATAATAAATAATCAAAGGCGGAAAAGCGTCAATGAATAAATAGCAAATAAATGGGGGTTAATCAGACTTATGCGAGTATTTCCCGAGTGGTACGTGGAGTTGTATCCCAAGTACAGACCGCACTACCGTCCATTCGGATTCGGCTACGGAATTTATGTCTGGGTTTCCATCTGATATACCGCAAGGGATAACACATACAATCATTAACATAATGTAAATAAAAATAGACGTGAAATATAATAATGCATATGGTAAAATAACAATAAATAATCGAAAAGACAAATATGCGAAATAACAAAGAAAGATAAATAACACAAAATAAATGCGGAATAATAAAATAACAATGAATCAAAAAAAGGTAAGCAACGAAATAAATGCGAAATAGAGAAAAGTGTGACCAAAGAATTTGGCCGTTTTTAATGTAGAACTTCGCATATCCGGCTGGACGTATTTCACGTCCAGCCAGGCGTGCCGTGTCCGGAACTATAAAAATAAATAGTAAAGGGTGCCCTCAGGTCTTACCTTTTAAGTCGTTGGGAGTGCGTTGGGACGTCGCCGGAAGGGTTAATTCTTCACTATTTTTTCTGGTTTGCTAGTTCACTATTCTTTTGTTCGTTGTTTCACAGTTTTTTATCATTGTTTCACTGTTTTGGGCTGCTGTTTCGGACCATTTTAGGGACTATTTTTGGGTTATTTGTGGTCACTATTTTACTGGTTAAGGGGGTATTTTTTGGGACTATTTTTGTCTCGGTTTAGGGGCTGTTTTGGTGGTCAGAGGGGATGTTTCTGGACTGTTCACGTGAGAAAGTGTCCAAGTTGCAGTGTGTGAGTGGCATGTGTCTTGGGAGTGAGTGTGTGTGTATTGTTAACGTGTAAGTGCGTGTGGCTTCATTGAAAGAGTGACCTGTGTGTGATGATGTCGTGGTGAATGTGAGTGTGGACAAGAGAGCCGTGTGAGGTTTGTGAGTGTGTTCTCGCGCTTCTTGCCCTTCAGAAGCTCTGGCTCTGCCTCTTTGAGCATAGCTATAAACTCTCCAAGAGTCTTCTCTTAGTTCATCATATTGTAGTTCATGATGAACCCGCCCCAGCAGTCGGCCATAGACTGTAAGATCAAATCTATAGAAGTATCGGTCTCGAAGGTTATGCCCAGCTGACCTAGCTGTTCGATGTCAACAATCATCTGCGACATATAGTGCTTGACAGATGTACCCTCTGACATATACAAGCGAAAGAGCTTCTTTTACAATTCTTACTTCTGAGATCTAAGGTTAGATATGTGAAGATCCTTTAATTTCAACATCATACTATAAGGATCTAAAAGACATTCTCGCCCATGATTATATCTCTAACGCTAATCTTTCAAGCCATCTCGATTGCAATAGTCCAACTATCCAATCAAGGATATCGGGTACACTCAAAATGTAATGGTTACTATAGTATAACTATGTAACCAACTACAAGTGGAGTAGTGTGAAAACAGTCCAACTGTTCAATGAAAGCAATAAAAGATATTAGTCCAACTAATATATATTTATAACGACGATAAATAAAATAAAAGAGCGCATTTAGCAAGTATTAAACGAAATTGCAAATTTAATACTGGCCTCCCACTATTTTTTGGCGAGCCTCTAACCCTCTGTGGAGTACTCGGGAAACCCAGTTTCCTAGTGGGCTAGGATCCCGTTAAATAACACACAATCTTGACTTTGGTCAACAAGCTGTATGAAACTTAACTAGGTAGATCTCTAAGATCAATTGGATCTCATCCAATTCCTAGATCCGGTAGGTGGACCTTCAAGTCCAAAACATATATCAAATATATCATCCTAACATTTTCCTTTGAATCGAATGAGCCTTGGCTTTGGCTCAACAAGCTTAATGATTCCAGTTAAGCGTGACCCATTGACAGTGGGAAAGCTTCATAATCCACATCGATGTATAGAGGTGACCTTGACTTTGGCCAACAAGTCACAACTGCCCAAGACATGCGATATATAACAAAGCTTTCGTGGTTCAAACACATCCGCGATTGACAGTGATCTTGACTTTGGCCAACATATCAAAGTCAATCTTGGATCTTGAGAGAGAACCACTCAATGGAAGGAAAACGCTTAATATTAAAGTGAGGGTTTTTCGCGTAAATTGGGAACCAATTTATTATCTTTGATTAGGTCTCATCATACACCCTTAAACATGCATTCTAAAAGCATAATAAGACACGATAAAATTAATAATGATATGCGGATGGATATATAAAACAACTTGTTCCTAGAACAAATCACTCTCTATTTCCTCTCTCCCGCTAGCACTTTACATTCTTCTACCCAATTACATAACACTTAAAGAAACCTCATTTACATTGAGGGGAATTGGTGAGAAGAGAAATACAAAGAGTAAAGAGATGATAGGCTGGACACGCAGGTCCAATTTAATAAATTCCAAATTTATTACAATAATTTCAAAAATTGCTCCACCCGACTAATATCCATCTGATATACATTATTCATACAAATACATCCAAGTATTCACACAAAGCATGTTGTTCAATCAATCTAATCCAATTAATTAATCTTTAATTAATGACCATCCAATGTTCAAACAACGATTTGATTTGCGCGAGTCCAACTCGTTTAAGAATAAATACTCAAAGTAAGTATTCTTGAATTATATTGAACTACAATTTTAAATCCAATTCAAATTTTATCCAATACTAATTCGTGTTTAATTCCAAATTAAACAATTACACTTTTAATAGTGCCTTTTAGACTTGGATTCCAAATCCAATCCAATTGGGTCTCAAAGGCCCAATTAGCATCAATTGCCAATTCAATTAAAGTCCAATAGGCTTTCAATTAATTCTTTAGGCATGGGCTTTGGCCATTATGGATCCAACCCAAGATGCGAAGGCCCAAGTTAGGAATCACCCTATGCCACAAAATCAATTTAGGCCCGTTAGGCCCAATTAAATTATTAAAGGCCTAATAGTCATATTTGGATTTTATGGAAATGGTTTTAGGCCCAATTGTCCAAAACCAAACTTGGCCCAACCAAGCCCATTAGCCCAAATATAACAAATTAGCCCAATCCAATTTTAAAGACTAATTTATATTAACATAATATTCCAAATATCACATTAATTTAATTAAAGTGCAATTACCACAATTAATTAATTAATCAAATATTTCCAAAACATCAATTAATCTAATTAATCATGCTTACTTCTCAAATTCATGTCCAACACAAAATTGAGGCAAAATCAACTCATTCCAACATGCTACATGTTGGGGTTGGTGCTCAGAGCGCCAATTCCCGGTTGTATTTCTTTATGAATACTACTGTAAAACGTTATTATTATGAATATATATGCAGTTTCTATAATATAATATATCTTTTAATATGGTAAAGACGTAATGACCTTAGAATGACTAGTCATGATACTGTTGCAAAAGCGTCGCAACTGACATTGAGTTGTATCATGATGTTATCATTCTCAGAAAGTTCCTGGTCAAGGTTTACACTACTTGGTCAGTAAAGTAAACCCGTTGAGACCGGTACATGTCGTATACTAGAATATATGATTCCAATGGTTTCTCAGTGAACCATGAGTCTTGGAGACTAGTATAGACATGTAGGTATTTATAGCGGATAAACACTGAACGACTCACCAGAGATTCTTAATGGATGGTACACCAACGTCATAAGAATCTTCTCGGGTTGAATAACATTTGTGATTATTAGACTTGAGATACCATTGTGGGCACATGAGACATCTTCTACACTTAGATGGCAGTCATGTCACCGATCTATTAAGATCATACCTCCGTCTGTTCGTTGGGTGTAGATAGATCCTCATGGTGTCTTGTGTGTATCGAGATAGGATCCGCCAGTTCTGTGTACAGAGCATAGGTAGTCCATATATGATTAGCAATCAGATAAAAACCATGGGCCCGTGGTACAATTTAGAAGCCAGTTCTAAATATTCTTTTTGAGATTGCTAATAGAGACGTCGACAAGATAACCCCTATAGAGATTTGACGTTTACATCTATATCTCTGGGATATATCCGGATACCTGTGACGGAGGAATTATACATATATCATGACCTCGACCTGTATGATTCAGCGAGTTTATCTGTGGTCGTCATAATTTACGGGTGAGTAAATTATGGACACGGAATTGAATTTCGTGACGGATATGCTTGAATCTAGAGAGTCTCACTATAGAAATATACCCGTAGAGCACTAGGGAAATATTTATAAATAATATTGATTATTTATAAAGTCGTTTAAAGGTTAAACGCAAAATACATGTGTAGGGACCCGATAGTCATTTCCCGATTTTTGTGTATTTGCTTTTAATGATAGATTAATTCAAATACACATTAATTAATTGTCAAATTGAGATATTTGACTAATATCATAAATATATATGTATTTAATATTTAATGTAAATATAATACATATATTTAATATATTTGTATTTAAATAATTAATTATTTATTTAATTATTAAATGATTAAATTAATTTTCATATTTTAAGTTATGATATTTACTTTATGACTAAGTTGCAATTGTTGACTTGTTTGAATTATTCATTAAAGGTGTAATGATCATTTTTTACCAAGTGGACAAGTTGCATTTAATTAAAACAAATTGAAAAAAAATATCATGATATTTTTTATATGCCAAATTCGGCCAAGGCCAAGTGTAAAGGGTATATATTATTTTGTTTTATTTTAGGGTTTTATAACCTTATACACTTATCAAATACTCCATTAAAAGAAAACAAAGAAGCTTGAAGAAAGAAAAAGAAAACATGGAAAAACTTGGATTTTAGTAAGTTTTTCCAACTTGTTATTAGAGAGGAAAATGTTCCTTGAGTTCTAGGCTTCTTGCTATGAGTTTATTTTGTTTTTCTATTCTTTATTCTTTGTATTTTTGGAGGATGGAAGATTTGAAATGTGTTGAGCATGTATAAAATTCAAAGGATGATTCTAATATGTTAATAAGCATACTTTTGATAGTTTGAGAAACTTGTTGCTAATCTAGAGTTATTGACCCACTCTTAAATGACCTAGATTTGTTCTATAGTTGTTTCATTGTGGTGAGGCTTGATTGTAATGGAAGAAACATGATTGAAGTATTGAATTTAACAAATTTGGTCTAATTTGTCCAATTTGAAGAAATTGAAAAATTAGGGTTTGAGACCACTTCCAAATTTGGGGATTTTCATTTATGTTGTGTATTTGGATGTGTATATGATACATATAAAATATTATGTTGATTGGATTTCATTTGGATTTGTTTTGAACATTGAAAATGCAAAATGCACACTTTGGACACATATAAGGCTCTCAACTTTTGCTAAAATTTTTGGAATTTTTGTTTCAATTTGAATTTCAATGTGTAGGACATATTAAATTTATATTTGTAATGATTTAGAATCATCCAAAATCGTTTCGAACAATTTCGGATTAAAATAAACAAAATGTAATGTTTAGGGGTAATTTGGTAAATTCACATAAATTCGATTTATTGTGTTTTTTTTTCATAATTTTGATAATTGGGTAATTAAATAAATATGTTCTTTTAATTATCCAAGAAAAAGTTTTGAAATTGAAAAAATTTGATTTTCCACTGTTCCGCTGCGTTACCGGATTTCCGCCCTAAAACCCCTTCAAAATGGTATCAGAGCGAGTCTGATTCTAGGCCCCCTAATATGATTAGCCCTTTAAATTCAATGTTTAATCATGTTTTCTTGACTTTATACATGCTTGTTATAATCTAATTTGATTAGATTTAAGGTGTATGACACTTAGCGGAAAATCCCTAATTAATAAGGTTTAAATGTAATTATGTATTTGATGCATGTTAGATGGTCCGTCTTGTCAATACGGTTTATAAATATTTCTCTGTGACTACATCCGAGACTGTGCCACTGCTGTGAGGATGTAGCCGATAGAGATTTATTTATACTGGATGTATATCAGATACTAGATAAATTCAAGCAAATACGGAATCCTGAACATGCCCTAGCTGTCAGGGTTACACAAATAGCTTGAGTTTATCATTGACGAGTTTTAACCTTGGTACGTCTCCTTGTGGGCCTGCCTTAGCAGTCAAAATGAGAAATGACTAGGACCGGAAACCCAAGAGTCACTAGTGAGTGATTGAAAAATGAGTTGTCTACTTGACGAATATACGTAGGCGAGACCGTGCCTCTGCTGTGAGCTGAAATATATTCATGGGATCCACTTTTCACTATTTGTATTTAATTTAATTATTAAATCTTTGTATTCTGTTTGGAGATTACAGTATTGCATGATTTAGTGGGAGAGGTATTTTTAGATTAAAAATTCATGATCTAGTTTATGCTTATGATATTATATGATATTATATGAAACTGCTTAAATTTCTGCTAACCGTTTTTCGTGATCTATATGATAGATTTACGATGGCGGCACCATCCACTAATCAGTTTGCTCGTATGCTTGATGTGAACAAACTTAAAGGCGCTGATAACTTCGCTGATTGGGATTTGGATTTGAGGGTTGTCCTCGATTCCGAGAAGTTGGGATATGTTCTTGAGGGTCCACTGCCCCTTGCTGTGGCAGAGGACGCTACAACGGAAGAATGCGAAGTCTTCCAAGCTTGGAAGGATGATGATTTAAAAGTTAAATCGTAAATCTTAAGTTCGCTTTCACCGGGACTCAAGAAACAATATTATGGCATGTCAGATGCTTATACTATGATGACACGTTTAAGACAATCATTTGAGAACAAAGAACAAGTTGTTGTTCATAAGGTCGCAATGGAACTGTTCCATGCGCGATTGGATGAGAGGCAAGCTGTTAGCCCGCATGTTCTTCAGATGATCGATTTGATCGATCAATTGAGGCAACATGATCTCACTCTGAATGACATTCTCAGTAGGAGTGTCATTCTTGGTTCGCTCCCAGCTTCTTATTGCCAGTTTATGATGTACTTCAACATGAACGAGATTGTCTGCACCTACTAAGAGCTGCATAGGATGTTGCTCACGGCAGAAGAGGACCTCAAGAAGGGAGTACCGATTCGCCCTCCGAGACCTACTTCTCTATCTGCTTCTTCCCAGACTTGGTCAAAGGGAAATAATAAGAAATGGAAGAAGAAGAAGGGTTTCGGTCATCAACCACAGGCAAAGATAGCAAAGCCCAAGAGGGCTTCTGAAGATAAGTGACATCACTGTAGCAAAGTCGGGCACTGGAAAAGGAACTGTCCTGACTACATTGCCCAGCTGAGGAGGGAGAGAGCATCGACATCAGGTACATTTATTTTTCCAGTTATTGATATATCTTTGGCTTGTGAAGCCGTTACATCCACCTGGATTTTAGATTCTGCTTGTCCCATTCACATTTGTAATTCGTTGCAGGTGCTGAAGGAAAGTAGGAAACTGAAGCCTGGAGAGATGCAGTTGCGGTTCAGGAGTGGAGACTCACTGGATGCAGTTGTAGTGGGAGTATGCGAGATCTCTTTGCTGAAAGGGACACTTTTGTTAAATGATTGTTATTTTGTACCTGGATGTGTAGCTAATATTATATCACTTTTTGTATTGGATACAGAAGGCTTTCGTATTAATATTAAGAATTATTCTTTATATTTGTATGATAAATGTAATATTCAGATCATTTTTTGTCCAAATAAGCATGGTTATTATACATTGCAAACTTCAAAAGATATTTTAAACACTGGAGTTAATAAACGTAGTTTACCTGTAATTAATAATACTGAACTTTGGCATATGCGACTAGGTCATATAAGCGTTAAATGTCTTACCCAATTGGTTAGGAATGGTTTGATACCGGATCTCACTATTGAATCCTATCCAACTTGTGAATCGTGTATTCAGGGTAAGATGACCAAAGCCCCATTTTCTGGTGTTGGACACCGCGCCACTAACTTACTGGAACTCGTACATTCTGATGTATATGGTTGACTGGCGTAAACACACATGTATAACGCAAGCGCACGTATCGTTCAAGTAGTATAAAAAAATTGATCCCACGAGGACTTAATTCCTACTGTTGTTATTAATTGTTGAATCTATTTATTTACAAGTATCTAATTATAGGAAGAAGAGAATTGATTGCTTTTGATTGATTGAATGTGGTTTTGCAAAATAAAATAAAAACAGACTCAAAAGAAAATACTAAGGAAAATAAAAGAAAGACTCAAGGTCTAGGGTCGTGACTCCACACAATATTATTCAAAAGATGAATTGACTCTCTTATTTATGTGTAATAAATTAATTTGCTAACCTGAAACACGATGATATGCAAAAGCCTCTTCCGATGGTCAGACGCAAATACCCAGTATAACCCAATTGAACCATATTCCTATGTCAACCAAATTACCTGGATTCATTAAGATTAAGTTCCAATTATGGCTACCCACGCCGGACAGTTATATTCCTATCCTATAAGGAAATCTATTAAAGGGTTATCTATCCTCAAGGAAGATCGTAGGCTATTGAATCTAAGGCTGAAACCTAAAATCCTTATGTCTAGTTCATTTTAAGTTTACCATATCAATCTTATTGGTGATCAGACAACAAGAAGCATTAAGCTTAAGACTCAATAAACAAACTAAAGAATTACCCATAAAAAGAAAATCAATTATTAAGCCTAGTAATATTGTGTTTCATCACTTCCCTAGAATAAAATAAAATGATGGGGTTAGAGGATCCACTTTTAGAAATCTCAAATTATTATAATATGGAAATTGCCAGTATTATCTAATTAAGTTGAACCAGTCATAAAGGCGGTATTATTATTTATCCATAAACCAGCCATATAGGCGGTAATTATCTGTTAACTAAAGACCAGCCATAGGCGGTGTCACATTATGTTACATAATTAAAACCAGCCATTAAGGCGGAATCAACTCTTAATTCATATTACTATTTCTATATTATAATTAAAGTGAGATTAATCTACCTTTACTATTTATAATTTAGAAATCTCCCTTATTATAATATATAAATCTTTGTGATATTTACCAACCAGCCATATAGGCGGTATCATGATTAAGTCAAATTAATAATTAATTACCAACCGACCAACCAGGCGGTATCCTCATTAAGTCAGGTTAAAACCAGTTTAAAAATAATTACCAACTGTACGGGCCAAAATTGGGCCCAGGGATAAAATCGACATTTACCACCAGGCCAACCACTAAATCTGGAGCCCATTAGTAGATCCACGGGCCGCCTCACGGTCCCAAACTCGTAAAGATAAAGAAATTCAAACGGACACCAGTTACGAAAATCAAGAAGAGGATCCGAATTCATAAATATCATCGTGAAGTCGACGGTTTCGAGTGAGACATACGATCATCGGTTATCAGACATAAACCACCTGAATTAAACCATCATTGAAGAAGACTCCAACGGGCAGAATAGGGACCCCGCGTCAGAGAACCTATAAAAGAGGAAGACGAAGCAATAGAGAGGGATCGGCTCCTAGACACTACTCCTACATCAATATACTACTCCAATACACCGCCCTCACGGCTAGCAAATCTGTGGTTGAGGTATTCCATAGACCTTAACCCTCTCATCCTGAACTCATTTCCCCTTAAGCTAACTTGAGCGTCGGAGTGCCTACGGCTTCCACCACACCGGTGGGCAGTAACCTCTTCTCTCGCTCTACTCTTATTTTGTAGGTTCGTTCGTGCCCCTCAGCTCACTTTCTTGATTGTGGACCTCGACCGAAATCAGTTCCCACAATTTGGCGCCCACCGTGGGGCTAACGAGCGGATTTCGCAAAAATAAGACACACCAACAAAAAATACAGAAATGGCCTCAAGCAATGAACAAAACCAGGATCCCTTAATGGCTCAACTTGCCATGCTCCAAGAACGACTACAAGCCCTTGAAGAGGAGAATCTAACGATGCGAAACACTAACGACAGTCTACAGAAAAAGATGGAGCAGTTAGCATTATCATCAATCCCTGCATAATCCTCAAGGCCAGACCAGCAATCCAGACGACCGAAGCAATCCAACAATCCCGCAAAACAACAATCACCAGACTACTTCACAAGAGCCGAACACCCTCATCGATCCATCCCAACGGATCGCCACCTCTATCAGAAGAGAAATGAAAGAATTCAAGGAAGCGATAATATCGAGACTACCAGGGGTAAGGCTACCAGTCAGGAAGAGCAGGGCCGGAGCAATTTCTAATACCCCGTTCGTGGAGTCAATTGTTGCTGTCGATTTGCCCCGGAAATTCAGCCCACCCGAAATGAAGCCATATGATGGATCTGCCGATCCAGACGACCACATAATACACTACAAGTACAAGATGATGTCAACCGGCTTATCCCCAAGTCAGTGGGAGGCTGGAATGTGTAGATGCTTTGGGGAGACTCTGGCGGGACCTGCCCTTACTTGGTTCATTAACCTACCCTACAGGTCGATCGAGTCCTACCAAGAGCTAGCTGACAAGTTCGTGCAGTACTTTGCAAGTTCATGCAAATTAGAAAAGACTTCAGACGACCTTAATTCTATACAACAGAGAAGAAGAGAGTCATTGCGGAGCTACGTGGCTCGGTTCAACCGAGAAAGAATTACTGTCCCGGATCTCCACCAGCCTACAGCAGTTGAAGCCTTCCGGAACGGACTACTTTATGACAGTGGACTCTACAAGAAATTGACAAAATTCTGATGCTACACCATGGACCAAGTCATGGCACGGGCCCAGGTTGAGATAAGATGAGAAGAAGATAAAAGAAATAAAAGAAGGGAAGATGTTGCGAATGCCCGAGTGGACCGAAGGCCTGCTGCTCCCAGGCGACATGATAGCAGTATCCACTCTCACAAGGAAGGGAGAAACCAACCGAGAGGAGAACGACGACCTTTCTACACAAGTACTGACAGACGACAAAGGCCATACAAAAGTAGGGAGGAGCTGCCAACAAGCAAACCCAGGCTACCGGATTACAACTTTACGATTTCTCCCGGGGAACTGGTCTATGTGCTTAAGAAGATGGGGAATGAAGTAAAGTGGCCTCCACGCTCCAGGGACAATTCGACCAAAAAGGACACCAGAAAGTGGTGTGAGTTCCACAGGGACTATGGTCATACGACTGCGGAATGTGTGGCTTTGAGATTAGAAGTTCTGGAGCTACTAAACAAGGGTTTCCTGAGGGATTTGCTAACTGATAAAGGAAAAGCAACATTGGCGCGAAGGGACGAGAGAGATGGTCAAGGAGAAATTCCTACCCCACCACCCCCAATTAATAACACCGTTAATGTCATTTCAGGAGGATTGGGAATCAGTGGAGCAACATATTCAGCGGCTAAACGACATTCAAAGGCTCTGGCAAATAACACTTTACACACCTCGATGTCTGTAGAAAAAGTCTTCACGGATTTGACAATATAGTTTCCAGACGACAGGGATTCACACAATTTAAATCCCCACCATGATGCTTTAGTTATTTCCTTGCAGGTGGCCAACTTTATGATCAAACGAGTACTGGTCGACACAGGCTCCTCGGCTAATATAATTTTCGACATGGGGGCCGAGCTAGATAAGGTAAACCGGCGGACGACAATACTGATTGGGTTTAGCGGAGAGCAGAAATTCACCATGGGGGAAATATCACTCCCAGTCTACGTAGCCGGAGTCAACAGAATGACCACGTTTCTGGTCTTGGACAGCCCTTCAGCCTACAATCTGATCATGGGCAGACCTTGGATTCACGACATGAGGGTTGTGTCGTCTACTTACCATCAGGTAATAAAATTCCCTACCAAGTGGGGAGTTCAAGAGATTAAAGGTGATAGATTGGCGTCAAGAAGCTGCTACCAGACGACTTTGAAGGTGAAAACGCTGTCAGCATAGCAATTACAGACTGGGCCTAGTGAACTGACTCTACCAAATATAGAGAAGCTTGACGAGGTCCAGATTCACTCTCAGTTTACAGATCACAAGGCATTAATTGAAGCTGATTTATATCCCAAACTAAGGGCCGATCTAATTGAATTCTTAAAAAGGCGACACGACAGTTTTGCATGGTCTCACAAAGACATGACTGGAATCGATCCACAGCTCATCACTCACGAATTACATGTTGATCCAGACCACACCCCTGTTAGGCAGAAAAGAAGGAAGTTCGCCCCAGAAAGGAACCGAATCATTGACGAAGAGATTCAGAAATTATTGCAAAATGGAGCAGTTAAAGAGGTACAATTTCCGGAATGGCTTGCGAATGTTGTTGTTGTGAAGAAAAAGAATGAGAAGTGGAGAGTTTGCATCGACTTTACGGATCTGAACAAAGCTTGTCCTAAGGACTCGTTCCCTCTGCCACATATCGATTCAATGGTCGACGCAACAGCAGGGCATGAGTTACTAAGCTTCATGGATGCGTATTCAGGCTACAACCAGATCTTCATGCATCCAGACGATCAAGAGAAGACAGCCTTTGTCACAAACCGAGGGATTTTTTGTTACAAGGTCATGCCATTCGGCTTAAAAAATACGGGAGCAACATACCAAAGGCTGGTCAACAAAATGTTCGACGAACAGATTGGGAAAACAATGGAGGTTTACATAGACGACATGCTAGTAAAATCCATCAAATCGGAGCAACACCTTAATCATCTGGAAGAAGCTTTCGACATCATGGACAGGTATGGAATGAAATTGAATCCTACTAAGTGTGCGTTTAGTGTAGCCTCAGGGAAATTCTTGGGGTACGTTGTCACTCGGAGGGGAATAGAAGCGAATCCAGACCAGATTAGATCGATCCTCGACATTCCATCCCCTTCCAGCCCGAAGGATGTCATGCGACTGACCGGGAGGATCGCCGCCTTAAACAGGTTCATCTCCAAATCAACAGATAAGAGTTTTTTGTTCTTTTCAGCTTTGAAGAAGGCAAACAGCTTTGAATGGACTCCTGCTTGTGAGGAAGCACTGGAAGGACTCAAACTGTACCTCACTACACCTCCCTTATTGTCAAAACCACACGACAATGAGCGACTCTACCTCTATTTGGGAGTTTCAGAACACGCGGTTAGCGGAGTCTTAGTGAGAGAAGAGTCGGGAACTCAACAACAAGTCTACTACGTAAGCAGAGCATTGTTGGGAGCAGAATCGCGCTACCCGTTGATGGAAAAATTGGTTTTCGCCCTTGTCACAGCCGCTCGAAAGCTGAGACCTTACTTTCAAAGACACCCGATCACGGTGTACACGACATATCCTTTAAGAAGCATACTCCATAAACCGAAATTGTCAGGTAGATTGATCAAGTGGGCAATTGAACTTGGGGAACACGACATAGCTTACCAGCCTAGGATCGCCATCAAATCTCAATCACTGGCAGATTTCGTGGCCGACTTCGCCCCCGATCTCCTTGTAGCAGCTGAAACTGAGGTCAACTCCATCCAGCCGACAATACCTTGGAAGTAAGCAGTCGACGGGTCCAGCAACAAGAAGGGCTGCGGTCTTGGAATCATGATCACAACCTCGACAGGCGACACCTTGCAACAGGCAATCAAATGCGGTTTTAGAGTCACCAACAACGAAGCAGAGTATGAGGCATTGATCGCAGGGTTACTGTTAGCTAAAGAACTGGGAGCTAGGGAGATATAAGTAAAATCTGACTCACAGCTGATAGTCAACCAGATCGAGGGATCTTATCACGCCAGGGGTCAAGCAATGGCATCCTACTTAGAGAAGGTAAAAGAAATTCAGTCGACATTTGAGAAATTTTCCATAACCCAAGTCCCAAGAAGCGAAAATTCCCAAGCAGATGCATTGGCAACCTTTGGATCAACAATGGAGGGTGATAAACCACGGACAATTCCTGTAGTATATTTGTACTGGCCTGCAATTTGGAAGGAAGAAACAGCCATTGCAGCGCTCGATTCGGTCGACACCAATAGTCGAGTACTTACAAACAGGCTCGCTTCCAGACGACAAAGTGCAAGCCAGGAAAATCCAGAGACAGTCTGCAAGGTTCGTAGTGTTCGATGGCCAGTTGCTGAGAAGATCTTTCACAGGACTTTATTTGAAGTGCCTAACACGCGACGAAGCACAACTTGTGTTGACCGAGTTGCATGAAGGGGAGTGTGGGAACCATTCTGGTGGCAGGAGCCTAGCTCTTCGAGCGCATTCGACTGGGTATTATTGGCCGACAATGAGAATTGACTCCACATAATTCACTAAAAAGTGTGACAAATGCCAGAGATTTGCACCAGTTTCTCATCTTCCCCAGAAAGACTAAATCCCATTATATCTCCATGGCCTTTTATGAAGTGGGGGATGGACATAGTTGGAAAACTCCCAACCACGCCCGGCCAACGAGTCTACATACTTGTCATGACAGATTACTATTCAAAGTGGATAGAAGCCGAATCGTTCGCTAGAGTACGCGACAAAGAAGTTCAAACATTCGTATGGAAAAACATCATTTGTCGGTTCGGCATACCAAGAGAAATTGTGACTGAAAATGGCTCTCAATTCATCAGCCATCACTTTCAAAACTTTTGCAGGAATTGGGGGATAAAGCTGAACTTTTCGACACCACGCTTTCCACAAGCAAACGGTCAGGCCGAATAGTCCAACAAGACAATCATGAACACCTTGAAGAAGAGATTGGAGAAGTCTAAGGGCGCATGGGCGGATGAACTACCAGGGGTGTTATGGTCATACAGGACAACGGTGAGATCTTCGACAGGCGAAACTCTTTTCGCATTAGCATTTGGAACGGAAGCAGTCATTCCAACTGAAGAAGTCATCCCTTCAACACGCTACCAATGGCTTAACGAAGAAAACAATCAACGACTAATGAATTTCAATCTCGACACGATTGAAGAAACAAGGGACCGAGCTTCCGTTCGACTGGCCGCTTATCAATAAAGGATGGCCAGATACTTCGACAAAAACGTCAGGAGCAGGACTTTCAAGGCTGGAGATTGGGTCCTACGGAGAGTGTTCCAGAATACCAAGGAAATTGGAGACGGAAAGTTGGGTCCAAATTGGGAAGGCCCTTACCTCGTCACGACAGTTGTCGGGAAAGGAGCCTACAAGCTACAGACTATGGAGGGGACTCTCGTGCGCAATAGTTGGAACGCGGTGCATCTTAAGCGCTTCAACCGGTAAACACTTATGTTTGTGGCTTGTTTGTTTGCAATTATATTTTCTGTTAGTAGTTTTAAGAATGAATAAGGAAATCTGTTGAAGTCGTTCGACTAATTGCAATAAAAGAATGATCATTAAAATTTATGTCGACATTTGTACAACAAATCAAAAGACCGTTCGATAGAATATCATACGACATGATTAACACATACAAAACACGATTGTTCAATTGAGGCTTCCGCCTTCCTCCTAAAACCACTAATTCAAACTTCATACAAAAAACTCAAAGTTAAGTTCAAGCCCTTAAACTTCTGAATCATTTTCGGGTACATCGTCGGTAGCCGTAGGAAGATTGGCAGAAACATCATCTTGCGTTTCAACAGCTTCCGGAATGACCTCCTCTTCATCTAAATGTTTTTCGACCTCTTCCATTTCAACAACAGCAATCGCATCTGGTTCCACCTTGTCCTTCTTCGACTCGACCTCCAACCCTTTCTCTTCACCATCGTCCTCCATCGAAGAAGAGATACCGGCCTCGCGCCTTTCATATTCTCTAATCCACTCCTCAGGCTTCCAGTCTACGTGTTTTCCAGCTACAAACTCCCTCATTAAATCACACCTGTTTCTCATCATGGAGTCGATGGCAATGTCCTCCATTTGCTCTAGCAGTAATTCTTTTTCTTTCTTTACATTCTTGAAACCTTCTTTATAACTGTCGATGGTCAGCTCGGCCGTCTCTTTCTCCAACCTCAAAACAGCCTTAACTTCCTTTAGTTCTTTCTCAAGCCCTCTTTCCTTCCTTTGAGATGCGACCAGCCCGGACTTCAGCTCTGACGACTCATTCCTCACCACCGACAACGATTTCTCCAGCTCCTTGATTCTCATTTGATTGGATTCCACATTCTTCCGCATGAATAGGCTACATTCCAGTGCCTAATGAAGTCGAGTCAGAACGTCATTCGACAAAAAAAAATGAAATAGCTCTACTCACTTGATAATTTAATGCGATGGCTTTCTTCATGGCCTCCACCGGGCCAATTTGTGCCAACCTTACTTCATCCCCTTCAAGAAGAAGCCCATCCACGAAAGAGTCAATGCTCGAAAGGTCAGATATTGCAGTCGACTCTCGTGGAACCTTTAAGATAAGGTTATCAAAGTCCTCTTCTACTTCCACTTCAGCAACAGACTTCCTTTTTTTCCCTGCAGAAACCGTTGCAGTCGACTTCCCTTTCTCTGCGGCACCCTCACTTGAAACAACTTCTCTTTGTTGAGGCACAGCCTCTTTTTCAGCCTCTAGCTCTTTTTTCTTCTGCTTCCTTGACTTCTTCCGGTTCTTCATTTCGTCGAGTGAAGCTACGGTGAATGGCTCAGTCATCATTTCCTCTGCGCATAAAAATTCTTCGGGTTTTAGAGGCTCTCGATATCTATATCCTCCATATAACTTTTGACACGACCATCTACAATTTATCACGGACAAAACGTCGTTACATGAGGCCAGAACCTTACCTTCTTCCGTTGATAGATTTCCTTCCACAACGGAGTCGACCTTAACCTCTTTTCCGTTTAAATTTTTTTTACAATCCCTTTTTTCAGCCGACAAGGACAGAATGGCTTTGGTGTTGGAGATTGTGCGTGCAGTCGTGATAAATGACTTGTTTCGTAGAGGATCTGCAACAACAAAAACTTGGTTATTCAAAGACACAAGTATGACTCAAAGATTAAAATTAAGCAAAAGTACGTTACTCACTCGACAAACACCAAAATTCGGGGATTCGACCAGCCCCGGTCGATCCAACTATACCCTCACCCTTTGCAAAGAAATAATAAGACTGCCAATTTCCCCTATCATTAGTCGGCAATCCAGTAACTAAGTGCGTCTTTCTCTGACGAAGGATCAATGTATATCTTCCTTTCTCCTTCAAATGCTCCTTCAGGTAGTACGTCTCTAAAACATCCTTTACCTCAAAAAGTACTCCCAATTCGAAAGACAAACATTCAATCGACAATAAAATCCTCCACGCATTCGGCATCAGCTGTGAAGGAGCGACTCCGAAATGATCCAAAACCTCCCAAACCAGTCTCGGAATAGGAAACCTCAGCCCTACAAAAAATGGACGTACGTAGAATCCCATCCACCCAGGAACCTTGTAATCGATTCTTTCATTCGACGAAGGCACCTGGAGTTCCAAAGAATTAGGGAACCTATACATACAGCTAAGTTCCCTCAATACTTTCCCAGTCATTCGACTTGCAGGATTTTTTGATAGCAAGTTAGTAGGCTCACTCGTGCATGGAAATTCACCCGGCTCCCCAACTGCGGGCAAAGACCTTAATGGTATAGCCTCAATAGGAGTTTCTTGAGAAGGCCTAGCCAAGGTAACTACGCCACCATCGATCAACTCCTGGTACGACCGATCTCTGTACTCTACATCCTCCTTGGTCTCACTTGATGATTCTTTAGTTTCACTTGACGACTCGACGTAACTATCAATCTTGGCACCTAAGCTGCCTAAAGATTCTCCACTCGACATCTTCCAAACGACAAGCATAAAAACAACTACACTCCCTAGTGACCTACCTCCTAAAGATCAAAACCCACAAACACAAATTTAAAACAAATCACGCAAACCTAGAGATCAAACAACCTAATTTACCTAAGAACAGTTTGAATATTCACTATGAATGTTAAAAGAAATGAAGAACAAGAGGAAGATTTCGAAGAATACCTTGAAACTCTTGAGAGCATTCCTTACTCGACTTCCGAATGAGGAGAAATGAAACACACAAAGCTCTTTTATACACGCTACCTAAGATTTGGCGCCAAAATTCCCGCCAAAAGACGCCTCGTTATTTGCATTAGGTCATACAGCATCTAATGGCACGTGGAAAAATCCAGAATTTTTCTATCGGGTATCGTCGAATGGAGAAAAGAATTACAACATCAGATGTAGTGCACTCACCACAATTTCATTTGAGTTATCCCCGTTTGACACGACAACATCAGAAATCGAAATACATATAATGGACTCATCAAGTCAGAGGCTGATTCTACGTTTAAACAACCACTATTTCGAGTTGTTTGATCATTCGACGCCACCTCAAACATAAGATCAATGCAATTGGAACATCGATTCGACACAACATCTATACAAGGCTTGACGCAGTATCTACTCTCCATTCGACTTAACACCTAATAAAATATCGGAACCATAGTAGCGACCACTCGACACTCGCCTCATACGACAAGTCGAGTGTGATTGTTCCCGAATCGCCATCTGGTTCGGTCGACCAGGGGACATCCCCCTGATGACTCATGTCGAGTCATAGAATCATGGAATACACTCGTCTCATACGACAAGTCGAGTATGATTATTCCTGAACCACCATCTGGTTCAGTCGACCAGGGGACATCCCCCAGATGACTCATGTCGAGTCATAGAATCATCGAATACACTCGTCTCATACGACAAGTCGAGTGTGATTATTCTTGAACCACCATCTGGTTCAGTCGACCGGGGACATACCTCCGATGACTCATGTCGAGTCATAGGATCATCGAATACACTCGTCTCATACGACAAGTCGAGTGTGATTATTCCTGAACCACCATCTGGTTCAGTCGACCAGGGGACATCCCCCAGATGACTCATATCGAGTTATAGAATCATCGAATACACTCGTCTCATACGACAAGTCGAGTGTGATTATTCTTGAACCACCATCTAGTTCAGTCGACCGGGGACATACCCCCGATGACTCATGTCGAGTCATAAGATCATCGAATACACTCGTCTCATACGACAAGTCGAGTGTGATTATTCCTGAACCACCATCTGGTTCAGTCGACCATGGCACATCCCCCAGATGACTCATGTCGAGTCATAGAATCATGGAATATACTCGTCTCATACGACAAGTCGAGTGTGATTATTCCTGAACCACCATCTGGTTCAGTCGACCAGGGGACATCCCCCAGATGACTCATATCGAGTCATAGAATCATCGAATACACTCATCTCATACGACAAGTCGAGTATGATTATTCCTGAACCACCATCTGGTTTAGTCGACCGGGGACATACCCCCGATGACTCATGTCGAGTCATAGAATCATCGAATACACTCGTCTCATACGACAAGTCGAGCGTGATTATTCCTGAACCACCATCTGGTTCAGTCGACCGGGGACATACCCCCGATGACTCATGTCGAGTCAAATATAATCATTGAACTCACTTGACTCATACGACAAGTCGAGTGAAATTACTCCTGAACCACCATCTGATTTAGTCGACCAGGAACATATCCCTGAGGATTCATGTCGAGTAAAAAAGATATCATGAAATACACTCACCTCATACGATAAGTCGAATAAGATTTCTCCTAAAACACCATCTGGTTAAGTCGACCGAGGACATACCTTTAATGATTCTTGTCGAGTCAAATTAAAATATGCTTTTGACCATCTTCGTATTACATGCCAAATGAAATGTCTTCTAAAAACCATTAACTGGTTCAGTCCGCATAAGGAAATTCCCCATAAACCCACGCGGACCACAAACTAAAGGTATGAGTTCACCTACACTATGCAACATGTTTATCAAGGTTAATATCCAAAAAGCCTTCGACAGTTTCAAACAAACCAAGGACATCTCTTGGGCTATTGTCGAAAGCGAAAGAAGACCTGAATTCTTCCTCCTCCTGACTGCATGACGGGACATCATGTGGATTAGCTCTAAACCGACGCCAAGATCAGAGAAATAATTATCCATATCTTGATTCATTCGACAGACTCGAAGGTACTCCCTAAGTCTAGGGCTTCCAGACTTAGAGAATAGGGGACAAACTGTACGGGCCAAATTGGGCCCAGAGATAAAATTGACATTTACCACCAGGCCAACCACTAAATCTGGAGCCCATTAGTAGATCCACGGGCCGCCTCACGGTCCCAAACTCGTAAAGATAAAGAAAGTCAAACGGACACCAGTTACGAAAATCAAGAAGAGGATCCGAATTCATAAATATCATCGTGAAGTCGACGGTTTCGAGTGAGACATACGATCGTCGGTTATCAGACATAAACCACCTGAATTAAACCATCATTGAAGAAGACTCCAACGGGCAGAATAGGGACCCCGCGTCAGAGAACCTATAAAAGAGGAAGACGAAGCAATAGAGAGGGATCAGCTCCTAGACACTACTCCTACATCAATATACTACTCCAATACACCGCCCTCACGGCTAGCAAATCTGTGGTTGAGGTATTCCATAGACCTTAACCCTCTCATCCTGAACTCATTTCCCCTTAAGCTAACTTGAGCGTCGGAGTGCCTACGGCTTCCACCACACCGGTGGGCAGTAACCTCCTCTCTCGCTCTACTCTTATTTTGCAGGTTCGTTCGTGCCCCTCAGCTCACTTTCTTGATTGTGGACCTCGATCGAAATCAGTTCCCACACCAACCGACCAATATGACGGTATCCTTGTTAAGTCAGGTTTTCAATAATTTATATATTATAATTAAGGGAGATTAATCTAAATTATAAAAGTAAAAAGCTTCACCTTTACCCCTGCAGAAATTTAACTACAAAACATAAAAGAAAAGAGAAGAAGAAGAAGAAGAACTATTATTACTACTGAAAATTAAAATACATAATTAAAATATTATTTATATTTGAAAACTAGATGCAATCCTCTAAAAACAGGGAAAAGCTCCCAAGGAAAGCACACCAAATGAAGTGAAGAAGGCCTGAATTTATAGGCAAAATCGGCTTCTGGCGTCGCGACGCCAAGCTCCCAGCGTCGCGACGCTGGACATTGTCGACGTGGCACGCTTTGGTTCGTCGGCTCAGATTCTGGATAAGGTGAAAGGTGACACGTGGCAAGGTGGTTGGAATCTCAATTATTGTGACACGTGGCGACTTCTGATTGGTCGGCTCATATTCTTATCCGCCACGTGTCAAATACGGATAAGTTGGTCAATAATTGATGCTGACGTGGCGCTGACGTGGTGACACATGGCAAAGTGACTGTCGACACCATAGAATTGCAACACGTGGCACGCTGTGATTGGTTGATGATGACGTGGTAGTTTGACTCGCTCAACCGATGATGTGGATGATGACATGGCTGACAGGTGGAGTGACACGTGGCGACTGTCGGCACTGTAGGATGATGACACGTGGCACGGCGGACGTTAGCAGATCGGCTGTGATGGTGACACGTGGCATGGAGCATATTAGCAAAGCCAAATTTTCTCAGATTCTGATTTATGGACCCGGCTCACGTTAGCATTGTTCGGCGCATGTTAGGCGTCGCGACGCGGAAAAATTACAAAAATGCCATTTTTCCAATTTTCACTGTTTTGCTCCAAATCACCTCCAGAATGTCCTGAAATTTTATTTATCTATAAAATAACACAAAACACATCAAAATATTCACAAGACTGAAGAAACTATACAAAATATTAGGTTAAATGAGTGGGAAATAGTGATATAATTACCACTCATCAATGGTCCACTAAGTCAGACTGCTCACAGTGGTTATTCATACTTCATTACCTTTACCGATGATCTGTCACGGTACGGTTATGTCTATTTGATGCGACATAAATTGGAAACCTTTGAAAAGTTCAAAGAGTTCCGAAATGAAGTAGAAAAATAAACTTGTCAATATATTAAATGCCTTCGATCCGATCGAGGCGGCGAATATATGAGTAGTGAGTTCACGGATTATATAAAGGAAAATATGATTCTCGCTCAATATACTCCTCCAGGTACTGTACAACACAATGGAGTGTCTGAGAGGAGAAATCAAACTTTATTGGATATGGTCCGATCAATGTTGAGTTTCACAGATTTGCCCTATTTCTTATGGGGCTACTCTCTTTTAACAGCTGCACATCTTTTGAATAAGATTCATTCAAAATTTGTTCCTACAACTCCGTATGAGATATGGTTCGGTAGGAGACCAAATCTTAGTTATATTAAGGTTTGGGGTTGTCCTGCTTATGTTAGGGTGACTCAGCAAGATAAGTTTTCGCCTCGAAGGTAAAAGTTTAGGTTTGTCGGATATCCTTCGAATACGAGGGGATATCTGTTCTTTAATACCGAGCATCGAAACATGTTCGTAGCTCGCTTCACAAAATTTCTAGAAGTAGAATTTTTGTCAGAAGGTGGTAATTATAGACAGGTTGAACTTTATGAAGTCCAACCTGAAAACAACGAACCAACAGAGGAACCTGAAGTTCAAGCAGATGAAGGACCTTCAACACACACACTCCGTAGGTCAGAAATGGTATCTAGACCTCCTGAACGCTTGTATTTGATAAAAGAAAATAGTCTAGATGTTCTCTTAGTAGAAGAGACTGATCCTTTCATCTATAGAGAATCGATATTGGACATTGACTATGTGAAATGGCAAAGTGCCATGAAATCCGAGATAGACTCAATGCATGAGAATCAAGTTTGGGACTTGGTTTCGCTTCCCGAATGAATTGTTCCTATCAGTTGTAAATGGGTTTACAAGAGGAAGCGAAGGTCTGACGGTAAGGTTGAAACTTACAAGGCCCGACTGGTAGCAAAAGGTTACACGCAGCGACCTGGCGTCGACTACGATGAAACTTTTTCACCAGTAGTAATGCTTAAGTCTATTCGGATTTTGCTTTCTATGGCTACGTATCATGACTACGAGATTTAGCAAATGGATGTCAAAACGGCTTTTCTAAATGGATTTCTTGATGAAGAAATCTATATGGAACAGCCGGAAGGTTTTGTGTCCAGCAAAAACTCGGGTATGGTGTGTAAGCTTAAGAAGTCCATTTATGGACTTAAACAAGCTTCACGAAGTTGGAATCTTCGATTCGACGAGATTATTAGATCGTCTGGTTTTCTCGAGAATTCGGAAGAATCCTGTGTGTATCAGAAGGCTAGTGAGAGCATAGTCGTATTTTTAGTCCTATATGTTGATGACATCCTAATCATTGGGAATGATTTAGGTATGTTACAAAGCGTCAAAACGTACCTCTGTAAGAATTTCTCCATTAAGGACCTGAGAGAAGTTTCCTATGTTTTAGGGATAAAACTCTATAGAGATAGACAAAGGAAGCTGATTGGGTTATCACAATCAACGTACATAGATAAGATCTTGGAACGGTATAATTTTGGTAACTGTAAGACATCAAACATACCGTTCAGGCATGGGATTCATCTTTCAAAGAAGATGAGTCCACAAACAGAAGATGAGAAGGTTAGAATGTCTAACCAACCTTATGCTTCGTGTTTGGGTAGCATAATGTATGTCATGTTATGTAGGAGGCCTGATACCAGTTTCCCTGTTAGCGTAACTAGTCGATATCAGTCCAATCCAGGCAATGACCATTGGATGGCCATTAAACATATCCTGAAGTATCTTAAATGTAATAAGGATAAGTTAATAATTTATAGAGGAAACGAACTACAAGTTAATGGATATACAGACTCCGATTTCCAATCGGATCCTGATGATAGAAAGTCTACATCTGGATTCATCTTTACCCTTAACGGAGGTGCAGTTTGTTGGAAGAGTTCCAAACAGGGATCTACAGCAGATTCCACCACTGAGGCGGAATATATTGCAGCTTCTGAAGCTGCAAAAGAGGCTGTGTGGGTAAAGAACTTTGTCACAGAATTGGGAGTTGTCCCAAGTATCAAGAATGTAATTCCGTTATACTGTGATAATATTGGAGCCATTGCGCAAGCAAAAGAACCGAGGGCGCATCAGAAGTCGAAGCATGTGGAATGCAAGTACCACATCATTCGAGAGATTATGTCACAAGGGGATATTGTCGTGTGCAAGGTACCGAGTGAAGATAATGTAGCAGACCCGCTGACGAAGGCCATACCTCCGAAGTTATTTGATAAACACGTGGAGTCGATGGGTATTAGATACAATCGTTATTGGCACTAGAGCAAGTGGGAGTTTTTGTTGGGGTTGGTGCTCAGAGCGCCAATTCCCGGTTGTATTTCCTTATGAATACTACTGTAAAACGTTATTATTATGAATAATATATGCAGTTTCTATGATATAATATATCTTTTAATATGGTAAAGACGTAATGACCTTAGAATGACTAGTCATGATGTTGTTGCAAAAGCGTCGCAACTGACATTGAGTTGTATCATGATGTTATCATTCTCAGAAAGTTACTGGTCAAGGTTTACACTACTTGGTTAGTAAAGTAAACCCGTTGAGACCAGTACATGTCGTATACTGGAATATATGATTCCAATGGTTTCTCAATGAACCATGAGTCTTGGAGACTAGTATAGACAAGTAGGTGTTTATAGCGGATAAACACTGAACGACTCACCGAAGATTCTTAATGGATGGTACACCAACGTCAATAAGAATCTTCTCGGGTTGAATAGCATTTGTGATTCTTAGACTTGAGATACCACTGTGGGCACATGAGACATCTTCTACACTTAGATGGTGATGAGCGGAAAATATATCAATATTTACCGCCCCTTTAACTTAATATTTTGTTTAGTTTCTCGGGTTTGATGAACGTTTTGATGTGTTTTAGTTTATTTTGCAGATAAAATAATATCGGGTCTCAATAAAATCATTTAGGATGAAATATGGGTCAAATAAGGGCAATTATTGGACTTGATATTTTAATTTTGGAGATTGGAAACTTGAAAGGGCGTTTTGACGAAGTGCAGTTTTGGAAATTCTAGTTTTGCGCATCTGTCGTATTTTGGGCATAACTTTTTACTCCGATATCGGATTGAGCTGATTCAAGTTTCAGATTAAAGAAGACTCACAGATCTACAACTTTGAAAGACATTTCAAATTCTGAAGATTTCATGCCCGAAATTGATGAACCATCCAGAAGTGTGTAGTGTGTAATTATTAAAGTCACTTTCAATCATTTTCAAAGCAAAAAAATAAATTAATAAATAAATAATAAAAATTATCAAATCATCACCAAACATGATAAGAGATTAGTGGAGCAATTAATAATGGATTTGGTGGAGCAATTAATAATTGATTTGGTGGAGGCAAAATTTTGCCTATAAATACCAAGTCATTTCATTTGTAAAATTCATACTTTCTTCTAAGGAATTCCTTAAGAATACTAAGAAGATTGTATCTTGTTTGTTTATTTATAGTTTTTAGTAATTAATTTCCGCTTTCGCACTTTCTTTTCTTTACTTTTCAGTTTTTACTTTCCGCAATTTACTTTTACGCACAGTACTTTTACTTTATTTAATTTTCAGCAATTTACTTTTCAGTAATTTACTTTTCAGCATTTACTTTTCAGCATTTAATTTTCAGCATTTAATTTTCAGCAATTTACTTTTCAGTAATTTACTTTTCAGCATTTACTTTTCAATAATTTACTTTTCAGCTTTTACTTTATGTCTTTTACTTTTCAGCATTTTTATTTTATGTCTTTTACTTTTAAGTTTTTACTAGCCCTAGTTATGTGTTAGTTATTTGGGGTTGTGATGAATTCTAATATCACCGGTTTATAAGGGGTTATTTTATAGTTTGGGTAATTTAAAGGTTTACTTATTAAGTCTTAAGCTTAATGCTTCTTGTTGTCTGATCACCAATAAGATTGATGTGGTAAATCTAAAATGAACTAGACATAGGGATTTTAGGTTTCAGCCTTAGACTTAATAGCCCACGATCTTCCTTGAGGATAGATAACCCTTTAATAGATTTCCTTACAGGATAGACATATACCTGTCGGGCGGGGGTAGCCATAATTGGAACTTAAACTTAATGAATCCAGATAATTTGGTTGACATAGACATATGGTTCAATTGGGTTAAACTGGGTATTTGCGTCTGACCATCGACAGAGGCTTTTGCATAATTTAGTGTTCCAGGTTAGTAAACCGATTTATTACACAAACATAAAATAATCACTTCATCTTTTGAAAGATATTAGAATGATTCACAACTCTATATCTTTGTGTCTTTTGTTATTTTCCTTAGTATTTTCTTTTGTCTTTTTATTTATTTATTTATTGTGCAAAACCACATTCAACCAATCAAACAATCATTCTCTTCTACATTCAATTAGATATCTGTAAATAAATAGACTCAATAATTAATAACAACAGTAGGAATTAAGTCCTCGTGGGATCGATATTTTTATACTACTTGAACGATACGTGCGCTTGCGTTATACGTGTGTGTTTACGCCGGTCAAGTTTTTGGCGCCGTTGCCGGGGACTTATATTTCTTGAGTTATTAATTTTGAAGCTATCTAATTTACCTGTATCTAATTTTCTTTATTTTTATCTGTAATTTTTATTTCTTTCTTTTATTTTCAGGTGGTTAAACAATGGAACACTATTGGGAGATTGAAAGATCAAGAGCTTTACAAGAAGATACACCCCACATCTGGGAGCAACAGTCCGATTTTCTGAGGCCTGTTGTCCAGCCCAATGATTATCACTGGATGCCAGAATCAAGTAATACTACATTTGCTAATCAGAATGCAATGGAGAGATGTGAGATATGTGACGGTAACCACCCAAGTAATTATTGCGAGTACAACTACAATCCAGGGTGGCAGAGCTATCAAAATCCTTCATGGTACGAAGAACCATCATATTTTCCATCTTATCCACCATCCACCTATGATTTTTATCAAGAACCAGAACAATCAGAGGAAGAATCATTGGTTGACATGCTCAAAGATTGGTTCCAGAAACGGGACGAAAAGTTGGATACAATGCTTGAAACATGCCAGAATCAATTTGAAAGTATTCAGAGACAATCAGCATCAATTCAGAGAATGACAGATCAAATGAGACAATTCACAGAAAACCAAAACTACATACCTCAAGAATCAATTTCAGATGACACTGATAAAGCCTTCAAATACCAATCATTTCACAATGACACTTCAGCAGAGAAGGAGGCTGAGCAGTATCAACAACCAGAGGTATCAGTTCAGGAACCCGAACCGGCAAAGTCTCGATTTGATTTCTATTATTCAGATTCTGACGAGGATGAAGCTGAAATATTTGTACCAACTGCATCAAAAATTGAGGATGGAATTCTGTATCCTCAAAATGAAGATCTTGGAGATTCCATTGCACAAATGTTTGAAGAAAATCTTCTGAACCATCCATTCCAGTCATATCAGAGGATGAAGACCTAAAATCTGACATTTCTTTATATCCTCAGGTTGACAATTTTGAAGCATGTATATCACAGATGACAGATGAAAAACTGAATACAGAAATTTTAAAAGACATCTGTGAAGAAAAGGTGGAGCAAGAAACAGAGCAAATGGAGGATCAAATGTTTGACCTTAATAAAGATCCAGAGCATTCAGGAGAAACATCGCTGTTTTGGAGAGTACAAATCAAAGATATCGCCCAGAAGCTTGACAGAATGGAACTTCCATTCCAAGTCAAACATCATACGAGACCTCCTGATTTTCTTTCTTTCTTTGCAGGAATCACTGGAACAACAATGATAAAAAAGGTGGCACAAGCACTGAATAAGACAAAACTCTTTTTGCCACTTTACCGTTGGAAGAGACCATTCAAAAGCAACGCTCACGGGATTGTCTTTAATCGAACATCCAAAACGACATTGAAACCTCCTTAACAGATGAATTTCAGTCACGTCTGGCTGAAGACGAAAAATTTAGCGCTAGCAGGGAGGCAACTCATGCAATTTGTTGTAATTTGGACAAATTATGGACACGAAATTGGATTTCGTGACGGATATGCCTGAATATAGAGAGTCTCACTAATGAAATATACCCGTAGAGCACTAGGGCAACATTTATAAATAATATTGATTATTTATAAAGTCGTTTAAAGGTTAAACGCAAAATACATGTGTAGGGACCCGATAGTCATTTCCTGATTTTTGTGTATTTGCTTTTAATGATAGATTAATTCAAATACACATTAATTAATTGTCAAATCGAGATATTTGACTAATATCATAAATATATATGTATTTGATATTTAATGTAAATATAATACATATATTTAATATATTTGTATTTAAATAAATAAATAATTATTTAATTATTAAATGATTAAATTAATTAAAATATGAATATTTTAAGTTATGATATTTACTTTATGACTAAGTTGCAATTGTTGACTTGTTTGAATTATTCATTAAAGGTGTAATGATCATTTTTACCAAGTGGACAAGTTGCCTTTAATTAAAACAAATTGAAAAAAAAATATCATGATATTTTTTATATGCCAAATTCGGCCAAGGCCAAGTGTAAAGGGTATATATTGTTTTGTTTTATTTTTAGGGTTTCATAACCTTATACACTTATCAAATACTCCATTAAAAGAAAACAAAGAAGCTTGAAGAAAGAAAAAGAAAACATGGAAAAGCTTGGATTTTAGTAAGTTTTTCCAACTTGCTATTAGAGAGGAAAATGTTCCTTGAGTTCTAGGCTTCATGCTATGAGTTTATTTTGTTTTTCTATTCTTTATTCTTTGTATTTTTGGAGGATGGAAGATTTGAAATGTGTTGAGCATGTATAAAATTCAAAGGATGTTTCTAATATGTAATAAGCATACTTTTGATAGTTTGAGAAACTTGTTGCTAATCTAGAGTTATTGACCCACTCTTAAATGACCTAGATTTGTTCTATAGTTGTTTCATTGTGGTGAGGCTTGATTGTAATGGAAGAAACATGATTGAAGTATTGGATTTAACAAATTTGGTCTAATTTATCCAATTTGAAGAAATTGAAAAATTAGGGTTTGAGACCACTTCCAAATTTGGGTCTTTTCATTTATGTTGTGTATTTGGATGTGTATATGATACATATAAAATCTTATGTTGATTGGATTTCATTTGGATGTGTTTTGAACATTGAAAATGCAAAATGCACACTTTGGACACATATAGGGGCTCTCGGCTTTTGCTAAAATTTTTGGAATTTTTGTTGCAATTTGAATTTCAATGTGTAGGACATGTTAAATTCATATTTGTAATTATTTAGAATCATCCAAAATCGTTTCGAACAATTTCAGATTAAAATAAACAAAATGTAATGTTTATGGTAATTTGGTAAATTCACATAAATTCGATTCATTGTGTTTTTTTTCATAATTTTGATAATTGGGTAATTAAATAAATATTTTTATTTAATTATCCAAGAAAAAGTTTTGAAATCGGAAAATTTTGATTTTCCACTGTTCCGGTGCGTCACCGGATTTCCGCTCTAAAATCCATTCACTACATCCCACGGCAATAACATGAAACAACATTCAATTTTGATTTCAATCCAATTAAACCAACAATTAACATTCATTTCATGCTTTAAACTTATCCAATAGTCTAAATCAAAAATTACCATGAGCTTAATATATGGTACAACTTTCGGCCATGATGGATTTTTAGGGAAAATTAATCTAATCAATTTTTTCACAAATCCAATGATGCACAAATCCAATTCATCATCATCTAAACACAACCAAACAACCAATTTGGAAAAATATAAGCTCCAAGAACAAAATCCCCAAATAAAGTTTAGAACCCTAGAATTCAAATCATGCTTAGATATGACTCTGATACCATTGTTAGTGTCCTAGACATGCCCAAGGTCTCTAAGCCATGATATTGTGTGTGAATGATCAAGTGAGTTGCAGAAAAAACTTACATTGATCGGAGGTGTGATTTCAAAAATTCTTTGTATGGTTGAAGCTCCAAGCTTTGAAATTGGATTCCCAACTCAAGGATGAGTTTCCCTATCACCTCACAAGACTCCTTAAGTGCTAGCTTGCTTGATTTTTGAATCAAAAATCAATGGAGAAGAAGTTGCTCACGGCAATGAGGGGGAAAAAGAGAGTTTTTGGTTTTTGATATTTTTAGTTTCCAAAACTAATACCAAAGTTAAATTGTGTGTTGACTTTCAGAGTGGTGGTAGATATGAGAAGTAAATGCCATATTTATTATTTCAACCACCAACATCACAAATAGTGACTTTTGATGTAAGTCATGGGTCTCACCCATTTAATTCCAAATCTAGTTGGCTTACACAACACACCTTGGGCTCGAGTTCGTTTATTCCGAATAAACGAATTTACCATTGCGACGTAATTAAATCCAATTTAATTAAATAATAATGCCTAGCAAAATTATTATGAAAGTCGCTCACGAAATAATTCCAAATTAATTCGTTCGCCCGAATTAAAATCCAATTTTAATTCTGCATTGAAATCCGATTTCAATTAATATATCTAATATATTATTTAATCGATTAATTCCAAATTAATCGCGTTCTCTCTTCTATTCGAATTTTATCCCAGATAAATTCTTGCCGCAATTAATCCTAGATTAATTTTCTCTCTCATAATTAATCATAGATTAATTATGTTCGAGTCAAATCTCATCGGTGAATCTTTGTGAAGCGACCCAAGAGATCCCTGAATATGTTGGCAGTAAATACGGTCATCAGACTATCTGAACACGTGCGTACCCCGTACCACGTTCTTATCGATTTACAAGACATGGTTGGCTTCTAGCAAAGCACCGTGCCTACCCAATTCTCCAGAAATATTCAACGAGGAATATATGATCTTTATCAGGCATAATATACTATGTATTGCGTATTACGATCCAGTATCAGATGTCACATGCTAGGCCTGGGGTTGGAATTGTGTCTGCCCCGTACGAAGCATATATCGGATCACTAGCAACTAATCTCTGTAATCGGATAATCATGACCTAGTCATACTATCCTGATAGCTGCATCATTTAAGAGTACTAGTTATGTATCCCTACGTGATCATCGTCTCCATATGACTGAAGTGATACTTCCATCTTGACATCACACCCAATACACTACGATTCTCAATAAACCCAGAAGAGGCGTACACAGAACCTGTTAAAGTTCCGGACGACCAAAACCAAAGTGTACTGATTGTCGCAAGTATTAGCGATGCAAGTCTCATGTTAAGACCACATATACCTACCCTGATTCGGATTCCCATAGACACATAGTCATACTACCAATAAGATTCCGAGGGGTCTATCCAGAGCGAAACTGTTCCCATATCATCGGTAAATAGAACCTCCTATCACACTTGCATAAGTATCCAATACTTAAATATATGAGAACTATGTCGTTAAGCTTCCATAACGCGCACAAGTGTAATACTAGTATATTCCGCATTATCGATGTCCAGTCTCGATAATACTACGACTAGGGATATTTAATGATTAAACCGTTCGTGGATTAATACTGTCTCATATCTTATTAATCCGGAACTAATCATAAGGACTTTTATCATTTATATATCCAAGTAATCCAATTACAAAATGATAAAATAGCAATTTCCTTTGTCACATAGTTAATTTGTACAAAAACACAATGTCTTTTACAAATAGTGATGCTATGGGTCATAATTATCCAACATATATTTAGTTACGTAAGATTGGTGTGTAAAAAATTTGAAGATCGGTATAAGTTAAGTTTTATGAGCTTTCATAAGTATATTTTGGACTTGGAAATCAAATATTAATAGGGTTTTACGTATAAATGTTAATACATGAATTATGAGTAATAAAAGATTATAAAACTTTCTGAGTCATAATATTTCATATACGTCTCGCCCCCTGTTGTAAGATAAAAGAATTTAAATGAATTGGATAGTAAAGCTTTCAATTACATGTTTTAAGTTTTGGAA